>JAOYRR010000232.1:0-497964 GCA_038994665.1 Podotricha telesiphe | reverse complement strand
CGAACGATTATAAAAAAGGCTTCAAATTTAAAATATCTATTTTCAGTGCATTGTCATGAATATCAAAACGCAAATTTAATGTAAGTAGATTTCAACAAAACATGTAGGTGTTATTTAAGCCAATGACGTCAATTTGGAAATTACTGCTACAATTCAAACGTCTCCGTCATCCGAAACGTAAATTGTACTGTATATGTGTTGCGCGTGTTTTTGTATATATCATCGACATAACAAGTGTAGGGGTTACTAGCCTCTTTCATCCAGCAGTTTCTCACAATTCTGACGAGATCCTCAATCCACCTAGTCTGAAGTCATTTAAAGCGGTGACTGGTTCACTTCTTCAACCTGCGGTATCTCGCAATTCGAACGAGTGCGTCAGTCCACCTAGTGGGAAACCGTCCCACGCTACGCCTTCTGCCTTAATTATATTTGTATAATACCTATATATTGGCCACCGTATCGCGTGACTTGTGTCTGATTATTTTAAAATTATTTTTATTAACTTGCTCTGATAAAACAAAGTGCGGAGTTGAAGTCCGACAATCAACACGCAATGTCACCAATTCGGATGAAAAGCGGAGAATGGAGTGACTTGACTCTAGCTTTTTTCAAACTACCCTGTTATGCGAGTTCGCATTTTACGAGATAAGTGAAAAGAAGTGATATTAAGACGAATTAAATTTAATTGACGTATGACGTAGGCGGGTCAATAAACTTTTAACGTACTGCTTTGAGTGTAAACGAAGAAGAGGTTTGTTTGAAAATATATATTGATATTCTAAAGCCTGCTACTGTATAATCACTTGGCGAATTAGGTATATTTTATATTTTTATGTTTTTTGTTTACATTAATTATTATTAATGGTATTGTAACATCTAAGGGTCTTATTCCGTAATATATGTATAAAATTAATAAGGTTTTCGTATGTCATTAGGACATGAAAGGAGTAGTTTAAAAGTTGATTATCCCACGAGTTTCTTTTGAAACTTTTCACGAAAGTGTAATTTTTTTGTTTTTTCAAAATTATAAATTATATTTGTCAAAATATTACAAAAAACTTTATTAAATACTTCCTAAGAAAATCATGTCCTAAATAGGCCAAAGTCCTATAGACCTAATAAGACAAAGGACCAGCCAGCGGCGCACAATTTCGTTGTAAGATTGGACAGTTAATATGTTATAATGAAATGAAGCTGTAGAAAAAGTTATGTTTATAATTTCTCTTATATTTACACATATAGAATGTATCATTCTTTATGTGTCAAAGAAAATTTAAGAATAATAACTGCGAAAACTTTGAGGACTATGGTATATATAAATATGAAGTTTCACATAGACCAATTAAGAAAATGAACATTTTTAACACTTAATAATGCACTAGAAATCCATTGAAGAGGATCGATGGAGGAGGAGTATGATTGATTCGATTCAAGAGGGATATTTAAAAATATTTTAATTTTCCGCTCTAGCGTCTAAGTCTAAGCGCGGCGTTGAGTTCCGCAACTCAACATTCAATGTTTCAATATTTCTTTTATATCATTGTTAATATATAAAATTAATTTTATTATTACTTTTATTATTACACCATGCATACAACGTTGTAACATTTTTTAAAGTCATCATAAGAGATAATATAGAGAGAAAATACAATGTAGATAAAAAAATAACTTTGAAGTTTCATCAAATTTATCGATACATTAAAATACCGATCGCGTTTAAAATCGCCACTCAAACATAAATCAAACACACAACGATGGTACTTATTGAGCATATTTTCCATAATGTACTCGTATTTTACTATTGGCATCTAATGGATCCGACTAAACATAGGCACATTTAAATTATTATATAGCTTCAATATACTAAATGTATAACGTAAGCCACTTGGCTTAGATGCTTTTCACCCGCTACGGGACGGATACGGCATATATATTCAACTGCCGATGAGCTTTAATAAAAAAAAGGCAAAATGTCCGCCGTTTGCTATGGCAGCCCTATGTTGTAAATTTCAACATAGGAAGTAACATTGCAACATGGGAAACCATAGCGAGAATATGATTCGTCCAGGTAAGATTTTCATCAATAAGAACACCGAGATATTTTACACAGCACGATTTATTTTTTCTGCTGCAATTACAGTAAACCTTGTGCACTACGCATTCGTGGGCAATTTTGGAAACATATTCTGGTGCCAAAGAATGTTGGATCCAAAAGTTATGATTTGAGTTTTGTCCAGATTTCAAGTCAACATGTAACAGGATATCAATTCATTGAAATAGAAAGAGCTATTTCACTATGCTCGCGCGCGTCCAACTGCTATTATAAACAAGTAAAGCGGTATCATCTGCATATGAAATTATTTTGCCCTAAACTTTATTGACATAAACTTTAAAGAGAATGAGTCCTAACTGACACAGTGGGTGTAACAAACTGCCTTGAGGTACTCCACACGAGAGTACGCCTCATCACTGATATTACCATTAATTGTAACAGTTTGAGTGGTGTCAGATAGATAGCTTCTAAAGAAGCCCAAAGCAGTTCCCCTGATACCAATACTTTCCAATTTATTATGCAGACTTGGTAGAGACACTGTCAAAGGTGTTATGCAGAGAGACACTATCAAACGCATTAGAAATATCTAGGAAAATACAAAGAGCGCTTGTTTTTTTATCAATATTTTATATGAACAATATTTAAATTAACGACTACAGTTGTCAGTTCGAGCTTAGTTGGCTCTTGTTGAGGAAATATTTTAAAATTATGAGAAATATAAAAAGTAAATGCTTTATTTCAACAACACACCGTCTTACAGATACAAAAATATATAATCTACTATGTGACAAGGTTGGCTGGTAGATAATGATTTTGGCGTTAATTCTGCCAGAATTTTTGCCTTTTGCATATTTCTTTTCAATTTGTTTGTAATAAAGAATAAATAAATATATAATTATTTATTCAACATTCAGAGCCCCGTAGCCGATCCAGTTAACTTATCTAGAGAATGTCTCGCGTTAGGCTTATACTGATATTAGGCGAATATTAATAAAGACAATTGTGCTGAAAACTTTTATTACGTAATAAATTAAATATTTGTTACGCATAAAAGGAAAGAGATTCTTAACACAAGCCTACCTTTCCTTATATGGGAGATTAGGCTGACGTTAACATTAAATAACTGCAAAATAATCAAAAATGTATTATTCTCGTCAAACTTACCGTCAAGTTCTACGTTTATAGAAGCTACGGTATGTCCATCCCAAGGGTGGGCGATAAGCTTCACTTTGTAAGCACATCCGGGTCTTACAGCACAACCTTCTTGTACCGGACTTGCACGCGGGGGAATTACACTCCACCGTGATTCCTATACAAAAATAAAGAATAGATAAAATATTATAAACTTTTTTATCAGTATGCAGAGAGGTCGATCGATGGATCGATCGATCGACATTGGCGCTTTTATCTTTTGTATTTTTTAGAGTCAATCAATTGCATTAGAGTCAATCGCTGTACTCGCAATAAATGGAATGATTGGACACGTCTCGGAAAGTGAGAAGTAAAGAAATATAAAATAAAGTATAATGAAATTGGGAAGCTAACGCCTAATAGGTACTAAAATTCATGTAGAAAACTTCTTATACCTATACGAAATAATATATAAGAAAAAAAACATTGTAATAAATTTGTCTTAGTAATTAGACCATTGTGGTATATATATAATCTGAGAGCATCTGATTGTAAGCACAATGGTTATTGGTTCGATTCCCACTGAGGTAATGATTATATTGAAATTATTTTCATTTCCGTTCTTGTGATAATAATATGCAATGTTTGGAACGCAAAATTTGAGCGGAAAGTGGAGAACGGAGTGTTTTGATATTAGGTTCTCTTTGCCTCTTTTCACAGCAGGGTGCTCTGAAAAAGTAAGAGAAAAGTATGTTCTTTGCATTGACAAAGTTTATTTTTTATTTAATAGTATGATTTTCTAAAAAAATATATTGTTAATTGAAGTTAATGTTCATACAAAAATTTCAATACATCTCTTAGCAGCTATTATTAATTTGTCTTAATACAACGATTAAAATTTAAAATTATACGAAAAGCAAACAAAATGAACTTTCTTAACAACGTACTTTTATTTACGCCTCTTGTTCCAACAGGCTAATTTTGTTATTCTGAAATTTTGATGATGATGAAATGATAATGGGAAATAGCTTTACATAATCATTTCAGGCTTCACTTTCGTGGAGCTTATCGCAGCGCTTTGCCTTACTAGAGCGGGTAAATTAAAATAATTAATGCTTTACGTATTGTGTTTATATAATGAAAATAATTTCCCCCAACTGGGGATAGAACGTACAGCCATCGCTTTACTAGCCAGACGCTGACGTACTGTGCCGCAATGACGTAGTTTGACAGCGAGTGCCTGTCCACGTTATCAATATTATGTATTAAACTTGATTACAGCTTCAGTTCTAATTTAAGTTTAAGCTAAATTTAACTAAATAGGAATTTAAACTAAATTTAACTAAATAGGAATTTAAACTAAATTTAACTAAAAAGGAATTTAAACTAAATTTAACTAAATATGTATTTATAGGTATTTAACCTAAAAAGTATGTAAAGAGGGCGAAGTAATTAAGTACTTAACGATGTTTACCTTACATTTTTACAATATAGGTAAATAGGAGTGGCTATTTCCTTAATATACGTAACTACTGTAATAACGGATCCAGGGGCGCGGGTTCGAATACCGCTACGTAAAAAAATTATGTTTTCTAAAAAAATTTACATGTGCTAACTGTAAGAAGAACACTTCAATACTTTTAAAAAAATGTCTGTCTAAGTGTAACATGTATTTGTTGTTAATTGTAACAGAATTCTACATTTTGAAAGGGATCTATTTTTTATCTGTGTTTGATATTTAACCCCTTTGATTAAAAATAAAAGTTCTAGACGTCGTTTGTTTCCACTTAAAAGTGGTTACAAACGATTTTCAGAAGCGAATATTATAAAAAATTATGTAAAATATACAATACAAAGCGATATCCCCGTTCTTATAATTTAATATTTATTTTGTAAAAACCGTTCCTTCTGTTTTTTAAGGAAGTAAGAATTTATATGATCAAAGAAAAGTTAAACGAACTTACCCCTGGAATATTGTATTCATAGCAAAGATTTGATCGACAATCAGTCGTGTCAGTCAAACTGTGGACTTCCAGCGAGTATTCCTGAACATGGGGTCCTGGGAACAAATGATAAATAAATTTGTAAAAAATTTTTTTTGCTACAATCTTGGTGAGGTCATCAGGTTCATACTATAAAATATTGTATTTTATTTGAATGACGTGTACAATTTCCTAACAAATTAGATGGCAAGAAGTGGTTGAAAATAGCTCTACCAATTTACAGACATACGCTGAATGGTTACAACAAATCACCACAGTATCCTTAGTTTGATTAGTCCGAGCTTCAGAGTGCTCCAGAATGGCACCGATTTTACCTACACTAAGATGGACAGTGGCGCAATGAAGCCTACATTGATTGCTAATATTCAAACACTGTCCAACTACACAGTTGAGTTAGTTATATTTAAAGAAATATATATTAAATGCACAGTAAAATGTGTGAGTGTGAGCAAAAGTGAGCAAATTTGACCAAAAATAGAAAAGTAATTAGAAAAAGACATATTTAGAAAGCGTATAAAAATTTGAACGCAGCTGGATTTGAATCCGCGCCTCTTGAAAACTACGGTTTTCACTTTTACGGGTTTACTTGAACGGTTTTCAAGAGGCGCGGGTTCAAATGCCGCTGCGTTAAAATTTTCATACGTTTTCTAAATATATATTTTTAAATTTCCTTAGTGTGGGAACAACACTTTAAAAAAAAATGTTAAAACAAGTAATTAGAATTCGATGAAACGATATAGACTTTCCTCTAAAAATTTTACAACCATTCATACAGTTCAGACGGTTTTAATAGATTTGCCACATACAGCATTGCCTATACAGTTGAATATTACTTATATTTAAAAAAAACTTACTCATTGCATGACGCTACAAAAATAATCGGAACACATGACTATATACTATTTCTAAGTAATTGTTATGATTAAGTAACAATTGTCGTAATGTTAGTGATTAGCATTCTTTATCAATCTGTGTATCAAAATATCGTAGCAAGATTTTTGTCCGTTGATGCAAGAAAAGCTTGCAATTAATTTAGGTTTTTGTACCCACTGCCTTGTGTTTGAAAATTTGCACACGTGTCCGGGTTTGATGATAATATAATATTTTTGTAATGTGAACTTGATTGGATGGATAGGACGGAACGTGGATTCTGTCTAAGAGGAGCTAGCGTTCGAAGTTTGATGGACTTTGACCATTAAAGATATAAATGATGTGAATACAGGGTGGACACATTAAAACGCTACATTACATTTAAAACAATATAAAAAAATAGAAACTAGTTTTTTAACATATATATCTAAATATCTCTTAAATGTGCGGCGATTGACGAACGAAGTGTCCAAGTTGCTACAATTAGAAAAAAAAAAATTAAATTAATCTATCTAAAATCCAAAAAGAAAATAAGTAAATGGAAAATAAGTCTCACCATGCGGTGGGCCCCAGGTGACGTTGAACATTAGCTCGTGATCTGAACCTCGAAGTGGCAAGGGATACACAGCAACGCTTTCAGGCAGAGCGGCGTGACGGACACTGTATAGACTCTCCTGTAACAAATGTTTTAAATCTCAATACTATATTGGGGATATTTTGGTGTTCGATTTTAATGATGTTATATTATTATTATTTGCAGCAGAGCTGCATATTCCCAGAAATTGTATGTATTTGATCAGGACTATGAACCTTAATTAGCTTCATGCTTTTTCCCACATAGCGAGGTGGTCAAAGAGAGCACAGCTCAGTTCTTAAGATAAATCTTGTACTTAAAATAGATATGTCTTAAGTACAAGTGGAGAAATGAAAATGTTTGAAATATAATCATTCCCCCGAATTGGAACCGATCCCAAACCAATCGCGTTTACAGTCAGATGCACGTGTCCCACAGAGCCACGTTGATCTAACCTTCCCTTAGGGACATAATCAGTGGCGTAGCTAGGCGTGGGCGAAGTGGGTCCTTGCCCACGGCCTCGCGCTTGGAGGGGCCTCTTTAAATGCGATGCCACCCGACTGAAATCCTAGTAATAAAAATCTAAAATGTATTAGCCCCACTCTTCACAGACTACCGACGTAACGTTTCGAGATGTGTAGATCTAAATAAGCGAGGAATAACTTTTTTTTCTCTGTCGTTCTTACTTAGCTGAAATTACATTTTGGCTACCACATATATATAACAAAAATATATGACTGTGTTTATCTTTCAAAGCATGTTTGGTAAAATAGATTTATTGGATAGGTCTTGGGAACAAAAGAAAAGGGGCCTCGCCAATGCGAATTCGCCGACGTCTATATTTAGATCATCCTTAAATGTGTCAATTGTAGCTTATTACTTATTACAGTATGGCGAAAATCGTATATGTAAAAGTATATATATTTTTTGCAACTTTAACCTTTTTCCATATGGCAAACAAAAGGTAATGTAAACTTTTTTTCCATTTACATCGCGTGTTGAGTAGTAGAACTCACCTACGCGCTTTTTCTTATCGCAGCGACAGAGAAATGAAAATAATTTAAATACACCTACAATTTTTTCCTAGTGGGTATTTAACCCGTAACCATGACGTTACAGACAGATACTGTTACAGGCCAAGGCCTCTAATTGAATAAAATATATTTAATTTTTAATAATATTTTCCTTGCTTCCATTAGACCCAACGACTATTAGAAAGGACAGTGCAGAGCGGAGTGTCTTGACACTGGGTTACTTGAAGTTGAAAAAAATAATAATTTGGTTTTTCAATACATGTTATATTAACTATAAGCGGAAAACGGAAAAAATTATACCTTTTACGTCACACCAAAAAATTTAGAAAATACGTTATAAAAAATTAATTAATTGACATAATTAAAGTTTATTAGAAGAACAAATGCAGACAGCCAATATTAGTTTGTAACGTATTGAAAATACATTAAATTAGTAAAATAACAAACACTACCATGTGTTTGATATACATATTTTCTATAAAAAGTAATATGTAACACGTTGCTAGTCAATGCGTATTTTATGATACTACTAAAGTCAAAGTCAAATATTTTTATTCAAAATAAGAAGTTACATGCTTAATTTTTTTAACGTCAAATAATTTACCACCGGTCACAAAAGTTAATGCCTCAGACCTGAGAAGAACCGGCGCAAGAAACTTCTATTTCTATTTCAGCGGGACTTCTATTTCTTTTGTTTTTTCAATATAATAATGTACAGATTTATTAGTGACAATGATACCTTTGAAATAGACTGGAGAGAGCATTTAATTGTCAATTGTCATTTTCGGACGTTAAATATTACAGTATATTATATAATGTAATTTAACAATAACATTATAATAATAACTAAAACCAATAACTAAAATACCAAATTGTGTAAAGCTCTTAAAACTTAATGGCGGTTTTATTATCAAAGGTCAAGTTTTATTATAACCTATAAAGTATATAGTATGTATTACCCACTTACTTAAGTTTATTTGAAAATACCTTTTCTTGTGATTCCTTCAGCACAGCTACAAATTTATCAGTTTATATACCGACGGATAAATAAACTTCAGAAAAAATAATATTTAATCAACAATTTTTTAGGAAGCGTATAAAAAATTGAACTCAGCTAGATTCGAACCCGCGCGTCTTGATGACCATCAAATCCCTTTGACTAGCGGTAGCCATGCGTTCTACATCCAGCTGCGTCGAAATTCTTATACAATAAAATTATATTACAACTTATATTTGTTATTAGCATCTCTGTAGAGAGAATTTTACAAATTTCTGCTACCCAAATATTATTCTACAAACAATCGTTTGGCCAACAATTATTACTAAATATATTTTAAATTGTTAATCACATACTAAGGAAATTGAAAAACATATTTTTAGAAAGCGTATAATTTTTTTTTTATAGCTAGTTCAGAGCAGCTGGACGTAGAACGCATGGCTTAGCGGCAGAGCGCTTGGACAGTTTCCAAGAGGCACTGGTTCGAAAGCCGCTGCGTTCAAATTGATTTTCAATTTCCTAAGTGTTCGATTAATACTTGTAAATATTAAAAATATTTCATATTCAATCAAATATACAGATAATGAAACGAGCTTTATGAATCATAATTACAGAGGCCGTCATGATGCAATGGGACAGCATGTGACTATAAACATCATGGTTTTAAATTCAATTTCCTTACAGCGGAATGGTTACATTTCAGGGGTTCTGGTTGCTTTGCTCTTCGCGTAGCTTAGACTCTAAGCTATAATGTAGCGTGTCACCACCCAACACCCAACGTTTCCGATTCGGGGGGAAATCATAGAACGGACTCCTTAACGGACTGGACTCCTTGACTCTACCCTCTTCTACTACCACTCTTCTCTCTGACTACCCTACTATGGAAAGAACCTTATGATAAAATAAAATGTGGCTAAATAACAAAATTTATATAATCAGTTGGGTAAGTTTTCTAACCTAACCTAACCTACATTTGGATACAGCCTTTGGATACATCGAGATTTAAATTCAGGTATTTGCTCATTATCAGTCAATTCAAAAGTTTAACCCTACACGATAAACATTAGGCAAAACCAGAAACTGTAACAAAAGCAAATAGTTGATTCTGTAATATAATGTTTGCGTACATAAGCCCTAAAATAACTTTTGCTGTAACGCTGAGAATCGTTTGTTTGCCTATAATTTGAATATTAACTTAACTTTATATTCCACATAACGGTTCTCAGCCGTTAAATATTTTCATTGTAAACCTTATTGTATAATGTAACGGTTGAAATGTGTCCATCAGTGTGAGGCCTTAATGTGAGCTTAGACGAGCTTTTGCGTATTATGTGTATAAATAAGACGGCCTGAGTTCCACTCTTGAAGACGCTCGAAAAATTAATATAGAAATTAATATATTCTATAATGAAACTCAATTTGTGCTATGGAGATTGGCATAGCAAGTGAACTTACATACATAATTTATTTTTTTAATATTTTTCTAACAATAAACGAAACTAAAATCGTTTATTTAAGCTTTTACTTAGTGTACTGAGCAAGAAATAATTTAGTGATAATTCACTCCCATAGCTACTTTTCTGTCATTTAAATACATTGCGTGTAGTAATTTTGCTTAGCTAAAGCAAACAACGCCTATAATTAGAAATATATTACATTCATTGATATATAATATATTATTACAACTGCATAATGAAATCCTGACCGAAGCCGGGAAATAAAAATAATATATAATTCTCCAAATATAAGCAGTCCCCTTAAGGATTGCAAATACCGGTGGGTACAAGTGGGTACCGGTGGGTTGAGGTGCATAATCGCTTGTATCCTAAGTTAAGTGGAAACTCTGTTTGTGTGAACGATTAAATACGTTGGACTAAACCGCTTTATTATTATTCAACATTTTACTATACAATAATATTTTTAAAAATGAAATTATGAAGCTATTTATTATTTTTTACCGCTTTATCTAAGTTAGAAGAAAAACTAGTGTCATGACACTCCGATTTCGACCCGAATTTTAGATATGCGTATTGTGACGGATATCAACGGCGCGCTTTAGCTTACCAGAACAGGGAAATTAAAATAATTCATATTTAATAATTTCTCGAGTGGGATCAAACCCACAACCATCGCATTACAGTCAAACGGTCGGTATATGGCCTTTTGCGCCACAAAGGCCTCAACTTAATTAAATATTTTTTCAGACTAAATTGAGAACGGTGTGACTTGTAAGTAGTTTCTCTTATCAAGACTATGGACTTTCTATCTTCCGTCTGTTTCAACAATGTTGCATATTAGTTGGTGGGAACAATTTTTTTTTTTATTTGTGGAACATATCCTAAGAGAATTCCATCGTATATCTTTTGAGACAACGAGTTTCAGGTTCAGTCAAATTCAAATTCAAACTCTAGGCACATATGCCCTAAAGTACCTATATATTATTTATATACTTTATACCTATATCTATTTTTATTTAACTCATTATAATTGAGCAGTTTTTGTTTAAATTATTTATTAGACATATGCTTATAATAAAAATATAAGTGTTGTAGGTTAATCGGTAAGTAAAGCTCGATGTGGTAAACACACACAGAGAGCAATGCTGTATTGATATCACAAAATATTCTCTGAGTATTTTTCTGCAGTATGCGGGAGATATAGGTTTTGAACTTAATAGTCACTCATCAAATTCATTTATAATTTCAAGTTCAGTTTGTAGTACACATCAAATTCATCTTTCTGAGTTTCCAATTTCTTTTAACTTCAAATTCTACAAAAAAAAAATATTGAAGTTTCAAAGACCAAATTTGTGAAGATGATTTTTTTATCTGAAATAATAAATTTGGAACTCCAAAGCGATATAAAAATTACTATAAATATAGTCTGATATAGAAGATGGAGTGTCTGAACCAGTTTAATTTTACCAACTCTGTTAAATGCGGGAGATGCGTGGAGCTACAAAATATTCATTATTCTACAGACACGTCATTCTGGGACAGCGTCTAACTGCAAACGCGATTGGTTGTGTGTTCAATTCCCAGGTGGAGCAATGATTATAGTTAAACAATTTTAATTTCGTAGCTCTGATACAAGATAACGCGCGGCGTTGAGTTCCGCCACTCAACAAGCAATGTCTCAAATGCTGGCGGAAAGTCGAAAACAGAATGTCTTGACACTTGTTTCTATATATTTCAGGGTAATCAGAGAAAAACTAGCTGCTTTCTTGTTCTTGTAACGACAATAAAACCATATATAATGCAAAAACTTAATTATTCCTATCTAAGAAAAACAAATAATGATTTTTATTTATCGATAATTGATAAACGATAACGAATAAGTACAAAGTATTTGTGATATTAGTAAACTATTTTATTATATTTCTTAAACATTTTTAAAATGTAATTTACACACTTAGAACGCAGTGGGATTCGAACCTGCGTCCATCAAATCAAACTCACAGCTAGTCGCGTTTACAGTCCGACGCTGCCCACGGCGCCACGAAGGCCAAGTGTCTAGATCATCTTACAAAAAACTACTTTAATTATTTACGCAGATGATTACTTATTTTTTTAATTAGTTATAAATGGGGTGCACTTACATAATTTGGGTCCGCTGGATGCATGTACTGGTCGAAATCCAGTGTTTCATCGAAATAGGCCTCCAACAGGCCAGCACAAATTAAATTACACTTCAACGATATCGTCACAAGCAACAGTTTATATACACACATCTTTGTCAAACTCACATTATATTATTATAAAACATTTCTATACAACTGTAATACATAAAAAATAATTATGAAATACAACGGATTTCCCCCGGTTATGTTTGTATGACGAGTAAACAATACTGAACGAAAAGGCAAGGCCGTAGTATTGCGACGAAACACGAAAATAGACGAAGTTATTTGGTGATTAAGATTTACAAGAGGACTAAGAAAGGTGCACACTGGTGGCAAATACCGCTGTGCTGTTGGAGTGATAAAATAGTATTGATTGATATTTGTATAGTTTTTTTTCAGCTTCACGCTTTCCCGCATAGCAGGTTATTTAGTTAGAGAGTAAGTACCTAAGTGTAAAAATACTCCGTTCTCCAATTTCCATCCGAATTCGAGATATTGCGTGGTGTGTTCCATGCCGCGTTTGTCGTTTTGAGCAGAAAGGCAAAATGAAAAACATTGAATTATGATTGGGAATCGAACCCACAACCAACCATGATTACAAAGTGAAGAACACAGTGCTCTGAAACTAGTTTCTCTCCGAATACTCTGCTACGCGGATAAAGGCGTGTATATAAATCTGTTTTATAAACTTTTTTGTAATTGCCATAAATATAAATTTTAAATAAAACAAATATAAAATTTAAAAAATGAGTCAAAATAACGTGTGAACTCGTTTATTATATGAAGAAGTGTAATATGTTCATTAATAAATTTTATATGACGTGTTTAAACCATTATCTGTGATTTATAAGTACTCTTCAGATTTATAAGAATCTTGTACCCGTAAGAATTTTGGACCCGTGTTTTACTAAAGAACAAAGGCGTGTAAAATTAAGAATGCTTATTGAAAGTTTATGTGTAAAATAATTCCAAATAGTTAATATTTTTTATAATATTGCATTAAAAATCAATACATTCAATTGATAAAATACATATTACACACCGCCATGTGCTTGACATATTCTATGTTAGACATATGCTATGCTAAGTGGCGTATACGTTGCTAAGGCAACGCCGTTTTTTACGCGTTAACAGATCTACTTACTAGTTTGACAATTTTTTATACGTTTTCTAAATATGTATTTTTTAGTTTGACTAAATTTGCAATATAAAACGTTCATATATAGGATATATTCAATAATGTGTCAACAAACAATATTATAGAATACTGAAGCAATTGCCATTGCAAAGTATTGGGAACTCTTCAAGAATGGCTCAAATCTAAATGCCAATAAAAAAGTTCTTTCACATATACAGAAAAAAATTCAGTTACTCATACTGGGATATGATGTAAATATTTACGAAAAAAACTTTACGACTGTTGTTAGAGCTTTTAAATACCTATATTTAACCAGAGGCGGCTTCCACTCATTCAATAATTAAATTGAGGCCATCGTGGCTCCGTGGTAGAGCGTCTGACTGTGAAAGCGATGGCTGTAGGTTCGATCCGCACTTGGGTAATGATTATATTTAAAATTCAAATTTTATTCTGCCACTGTGGTAAGCGTAGAACCGCGTAAATTTGAATAAAACAATAAATGTAATATATAATACCCCCCCCCGTATGTCCATAGCACTAACTCTAATACTAGATAGGCTATCAATTTTCGGTATAACATAGATAATACGGCCGATACTCGAGATCCTTTGACGTTATATCGATACGCCATTATAGATTAGATTAGTACATTAACATCGTATATATGGAAGGGTAATGTGTGTTTTAATTGTAAGAAAAAAAACAAGGTAAGCTACTGTCAATGGTTTAGTAAAAAAATTCTAGACATGATTTATGTAACTTATGATTTATATATAAACAAGTAATTTATTGTTCAAATGTATGTATAGTTTAACGGCGATTAAGATTTTTTGCACCCGCTTGTATCACGTTCAGTTGACATGTGCAGCTTATACGCTATGGTTATGAATTTGAACCCCGTTCGGGGGATTTAAATATATTTTTACCATCGCGGCGCAGTGGAACAGCGTCTAACTGTGAAAAATATATTATTGTATTTAAATATTTTCATTTTTCCCATTCTTATAAAAGAAGCGCGACCTTGAGGTACGCCACTTGACACACGCAATTTAAGAATTAGGGCAAAAAAATGTCTTGACTTTACATTGTCTCTATCTCCACTGCTATGAGGGACAAAGCGTTAAAAAGTTAAAAACTGTATTAAAGTATAATTTCCCCAGTCTGGTGTGTCAATGTGTGTAATAGCTTTCTATTAGACTACTCAGACTAGATCTTCTCTCTCACCCTGGAGGGGAGAGGGGAATCGGTGCCAGGGCTGAGCCCTCTAGAGGTACCGTAGCTTTCAACTCAGTGTGTAAATATGGACTGGTCCTTGGGATGGGTCATAGGCCTGAAACTGGAAGTGCCCCGAGAGGAGATGGAGATACGAGGCAAGAAAAGGCAGGGAGGAGCTATTGTTGCCTGGGTCCCAGCCGCGTGATATCCCTGATTACTCAGAAGAGGCCCAGATTAGGCGACCAGTGGCAGCAGCCGAGGCAGCAGCAGGAGTCGGAAATTGGAAGAAGAAGACGACGACGATGTTGCGGACGCGTATGGCTTGGCAATGTTCCTGATTGAATGTGCAGTTGGTCAGAGACATCTACACGATGAAATGTATTAGAGGTCAATCTTCATGCTGCCATTCGGCACTCAGTGACTTTAAATTCTTGGAAAATGGAGAACGGAGTATCTTGACACTAATAATTTAACATCGATCGATTGATAAATAAAAGAAATCCTCGCTATATAAAAATAACAACAAATTCTCTTCATAGGAGTCATCGTGCCGGGAATAAATACAATAAATGATTTTATAGTTGGCCTTTCAATTACTTTACCAAATTAATTTTGGAAGATATATAAGATGTAATAAAACTTTAACGGTTCTACCAACATATTTGGCTGATGGATTTCTACAATTATAATGTATTATTGTATGACAAAATTCAATCAAATTCGGTAAAACTTGACAAGAGAAAGATGTCTTTAGATCAGTTTTTTCTATTGAACACAACCATATTGTTCCATTATAGAAAGTAATGTATGGATTGTCTATTTATATAAATTTATTCGTGGCCATCGTGGCGCAGTGTGGCATCGTCTGACTGCAAATGTGATTGGTTATGGGTTCGGTGAAATAAAAATATTTCTATTATTTTCTTTTCTTCGCTTTAAAACAAAACGCGGTGCTGAGTTCCGCTACTCAGCACGCAAAGTTTTAGATTTGGGCGGATTTGGGCGGAAAGTAGAGTAGTTATGAATTGACAATTTGGGTTTAGGTTCTGTGTCACTACCCTGCTATTCGGGAAAAAGCATGAACTTGAAGATAAATTTTTTTACAATATAAATTGTAGATTGTTGTGGCGCAGTGAAATATGATTTTTGACACTGATAGTGGGTTCAAATGCCATCCGAGAGAATATCTAATAGCTTTTGGGTTCTACCACTTAGTAAGCAATATCTGTGTCTAAATTTGCATCACCATAACTGAAGTAATTGAGGAAAGAATGAGGAAAACATTATATATAAAATAACAAACGCTTAAATTAGCTAAAGCAACAAAAGGTTCATAGTTAATTAAAATTAATAAACTCTTTGCGTTTAAGTTTCATTCGTATATATGTGGAACACAAATGAAAATACTAAAAAAATGTATTTTGTATAACATATGAACTTACCGTAACAATCGCCTGTAGAGTTGAGGCCACCGTAGTATGGGTTTGTACTCCTTTTGTAGTATACAGTTTCAAAGGTGTGGCAGTGCTTAAATCTTCTTGAACTTTAGTTTCTAAGTCGTCTGAGCTAGTTGTCCTGCCAATATACTCTCTTATAAGAGTATTGATTCCAGTAAAAGCTGACTCCAGCCTCACATTCTTCCCTGATAAAAGCATAATCACGCAACAAAGTCCCGAATGCCATTTCATTGTGAACAATCCATGCTATATCGATTTGATAAATTCACTTTCACATTTCGAATCAAAAAATAAATAACACTTCATTACGTATATATTTATCTGTACAAATAAATAAAAATTGAGTGTCTCTTTGTAATATTAAATTAACCGCTTTTTACTAAATGCATATGCAATGCATCTGTATCTGAGAAATGTCGAATTTTATTTAGTAGTGACTACTGTTTATACAAATATAAACTCGTGTAATAGATTTTTTTTTAAAAGTGTTATTCGCACACTTAGGAAATTGAAAAAGTCATATTTAGAAAACGTATAAAAATTTGAACGCAGCAGGATATGAACGCGCGCCTCTTGAAAACCGTTCAAGCGCTCTCACCGCTAGCCATGCGTTCTAGTAGAACGGTTCTTACATTCTCTCCGCAGAAGGGTTCTCTCGGTTTTCAAGAGGCGCGGGTTCAAATCCCGCTGCGTTCAAAATTTTATACGTTTTCTAAATATGTCTTTTTCGTGTAATAGATTGTTTATTAATGTAAATTTTATTGTCGATTAACACTAAGTTGTTATAATATTGACACAGAATAACCGATTATTTTTTTAATTTTTACCCCTTAGCAGAGTAGTCAGGAGAACCTAGTCGTGACGAAGAGAGGGACATTGAGTGGCGAAATCGTATATTTTATGTTTTCGGTCACAGGTAATCCGGTTAAAATAGTTTTATATCAAAATGTGTAACGCTATAACCAAAGTATATTATATATTATAAATGATTTAATCATAATTAGATCCCTGAGTGGGGATCGAACCCACAACCTATCACACTTAAAGTCAGACCCTGTTCCACTGCGCCATGATGGCCTCGCAAATAATTAATTAAGTAAATTAGTATATTGTACATGGATATATTATATTTGTAATAAATTTAAACTCAAAGTAAACGTTTGTAAAAGACAAATTGTCTACGATATTACTAAATCACCTTTATAACTCAATATTTACACAATATTTTAGGGTTGTCATAGAAATTGTATCGTCGATCTCACAGAAGTTAAATATATCTAAAAATATTATAAAAATCAATATTTTCTATATGCTATTGTAATCGCCTGTATCTATTTGGTTTAAAAAGTATTTAGAAAGAGGCATTATTATGATATTTTGGAATTTGGTTAGGTTAGGTGAGAGTGAGGAGCTCGGACTGTGGAGGCCCCACTAAATGTGTTTTAAAAGGGCTCCTTAAGCCTAAGCGAATAAGCGTCGCTAGTCCCAGGAACTGCTCCGAGCTCCTTTTTCTGCTTTAGTTTTTAGACAAATTTATTTAAACTTGCATTAACGGTTGAAGGGGCTTCGTAGACAAAATCTAATTAAATGAAGTCACTGCCTTTAACACTTCTCGCCAAATAGAATATAATTCGGATTGGGCTGGGCGGATGACTTAAGCTGTATTTTATTATAAAGTAATTATTATTTCAAGTTATATTTCATAATAAGTATAGATTATATATTTATTATATTTGTACTTTATAACAGGTCACTTGTAGATATTTTTAGAATAGTAAATAAGTTATGTAATAAATTTTGTTGAAATTACTGTACTGAAGCTTGTCGCAACAGGTTGCTCTAACCATATACTCGAAGTTTTATTGAAAGGAGGATCTTTTTTTCATAAAAGCTAGAAGAAATGTTCTAAAATTGTGAATTGCTTATTTAATTACTGAATTTATGTTTTTTTATATAAATGTATATATATGAAAAAATATAAGATTTAATGAAATTTTATTATTAAATCAAAAAAGCATATTATTTGTAACAATTTCAAATCAAATCACTTAAAAACTTTGAAAATTTCAAACACAAACATAAGTCTATTAACACTGTACATTGATTATAAAAAAATAGCACTATTATAGTATTTTTCTTGTATAATATCACATTTTTGACACGTAAAGTGGTGAATTGAGAGCGTTTTTGACGCTGGGCGGGCGTCTACACGGCTTCCGTAGCTCAACTGGCCCCTTGTAGCTAAACAGTCCTGGGACGGTACTATTTTCCTGTTATTTTCAGATTTAATACGCATGATCGAATGTTGGCGTGCTTTTATGTGATTTATTTTAAACATTGTTGATGCTTAATAATTAAAAATGATTGTGGAATTTGGTGATAAATGTTACATAAATTTAAATTTGTTTTTTTTTGTATTTGTTAATAACTTAAGTTATTAAATAAATGTCATGTTTAAATAATTATTAATACAATTTGAAGTGAAAAAATCGTTCGTCTAGTTCCAGCAGATGTATATTTCTCTATTTTTATATTGTAGAGGCAGCCATAGCAAACTGATAACGATTGGTTTATTTAATTCATTGAATGCTCAGAACGTGTGCACCTCCCTTAGCTCATTTTTCTTTAACATATTTTTACGTACTCCGTTATATTGATATGTAAAGAAAATAATCCCCCTATTATATTAAATTAAATTGGACATATTTAAAATTAATATGGAATAGAAAGCCTATTTATTTATAATACCATATGTCTAACATAACATTTTGTACGAAATGTCTGAAAAGCGTTGTGTAAACGACAATCGTGTTACTAGTTTCCATTAAGCAATTAACAAATAATCTAAATTAATTTGCTAAATTAAAGTATCTAAATTCAACTTGTCAACTACAACTTTACCCACTAAAGCCTACTTACGACTTGGGAGAAGTCCCAGGCACTGCTCGAGCAGCTCTCTCTGCACCCGCATGGAGAAACCCACAGAATGCTCTCGTATAAAATTAGAGGTTCTCAATTTGTTTCATCCAACGCCTACTTTGAAATTCCATTACATTTTAACGCCCTTCATTTGTTTTTTACAATACTTACTAAAAACCACAATACTGTACATTACTTTCATAAATTATAATTTTACCTATAACAGCCAATTAACGCAACTTTGTAATATTAAGAGTATATTTAATTGAAATGTAACTTTTAAGCTTAATTTAGTGCTAGGTATGTATATATATTAGTTTCTTGAATGTTTAATGGTATCAGATTCGAATAAAACCGAAAACTAAAGTCGCCACGTTCTTTTATGTGTTGGACCTGTGTTCTTACGCAAGCCTACCATAGTAGGTTCAGGTCATTGTTGCAGGATAACGATAAATAAGGAAAATTGAGGAACTTGCGCAAGCCAATATTTTACTTTTTTCTATTTATCTGCGATTGTCATTTTTTATTTTAATTGATTACAAGTCCCAATACTTCAAGAACCTTGCGGTTGGAGATTTTCAATAATTATCAATATATTCAGACCTGTCGAGTCCGCTATATCATTCGTTGAAGTAATGAAGTTGTCGCGCAATTTTGAATTTCGCTCTATCACAGAGCTTAGTAATAGATTGTTAAATCGAATAAGACTGCATCTGTTTCTTAGTTTCATAAAACAGTATTCGGTTGAAATCTTTATCATAAGCAACACAGAGCTATTAAATGTAGTGATTGAAGTCGTTCACTTAAATATTTAGCATCTAAATGCTGCCAAAGAATCACGCAATGTACAACGAGCATATCTGAAATTTAGTTTTACGGTACCCTGTAGAGCCTTCGTGACGCCCCTTCATACTCGAGGCGATACGGTCGGTAGCAGCTAATATGTTATTGTTTAAGGGATTTTTTTTCTCATCACAAAACTTTTCTAGTGTATTAAATACAGTTTCTCCTTTTGTATCTGTTTCCAAATTTCTAGTAAATAATAGTTATATATATTTTTTTTAACATTTTTTAAAGTGTTATTCCCACACTAAGGAAATTGAAAAAAACATATTTAGAAAACGTATAAAAATTTGAACGCAGCGGGACTTGAACCCGCGCCTCTTGAAAACCGTTCAACGCATGGCTTAGCGGTCAGAGATCTTGAACGGTTTTCAAGAGGCGCGGGTTAAAATCCTGCTGCGTTAAAAATTTTATACGTTTTCTAAATATGTAAATAATAGTTAGTAGAACTTCACATTATTGCACAATGGCTTTTCTATATTTACAGAACATAGAACTATTGTTTAGAGGGCATTTTCGTATAATACCTCCTAATGTAGAACTCTTAATCCCATCCGGCTCCTGACTGGCTGCAAGAATTGTAATTTACGCAGATCATTCGCGCAAAGCACCTTACGAGCGGATAATACTGTGGGACTCATCCGTGAACCCAACACTACCCACTAAAACTCAGCGGAAACCCTTCTACCATCATGAGACGTCGCAGAAACGCTTACGCATGCTACTACGATTCCTCATACCGTCGCCTTCACGGTGCTCCGGGTACCTTCTGTCGATGGAGCGCTATAGGTGAGGGCGGGTTGCCTCCACCGGGGACCCCACATCCACCGTCCATCGTCGAATCACGACTTCGTCTGGCAAGACCGACATGCCCCGAATGCGTGTACTCTGGCGAATACTTGCGCCTGTAGCTCCCAAGTCGGATCGCCCGCCAAGAGCGTAGCCGCGTCCTAGATACTGTACGGAAAAATATTGGTGTTCTGCACTTCTGTGAAGACACATTAACTAGGCTAAATTTAATACTTCTCCATCTGCATTGTTTTTATAAAAGGGCTCGAAAGCTTTTTCCTCTCGTATATATATAAATTCCTAGGAAACTAGGGTTCTTACTTATATATATATGTATATAGTCCATGTGTGGATGTTAAATAAAACCCTGGAAAATTGAATAAATGTAATATAGTAAATATATTTTTCAATATAATTGTTACTGACTCGCGACAGGCGTACGCCACGTCAAAGAATAAAATACACCGTCGCCGAAACAAAGGCATAAACGTTGAAAGAAAATTGTATTTATATTTCATTGTCATGTTATAAGCCGTTATTAAAAAGTCGAGAGACTGTTTCCATACACCTACCACATATTTACGTAAGCTTTCACCCACAATATATAAAGAGTTCTTGCATATCACTCGGCTCATTTTTGTAGAGCCTAAATTAATGTATATCATTTATTTGATTTATTGTATTCTCACGCACATATTAGAGAAGATAGGAAAATGGTACTAAACCAGTTCTCCGCTATCCTTGATTTAGAGACATAATGCGTTAAGCAGCGGAACCCAACGCCGTACTTTGCCTTACTATCGAAAATTGATTGAGATGAGATGAAAATGTTCCTAATTCAACTTTTTTTTTTAATCTATAGACAAGGCCAACGAGCGTTCGCATCACCTGATGATAAGTGATCACCGTCACCCAAGGCTTTGTGTAACATCAGAAGAGCTAAAGGGATGTTGCCGGCCTTTAAGGTGGAAATAGACTCGCTTTTTGAAGGTACCCATGTCGAATCCACCTGGAATATAATAAATCCCTGTAACTTTACTAAATATTTATTTTAATTACTACAAATACTTTGTTGTAATACAATTTAACTTTGAAAAAAAAACGTTTGTATGTATATAGTGTATGTGTTCTTAAAACAAGAGAATCAAGTCTGTCGGTAAACCATTTAAATGGAACAAAATATTTGATGTAACATTTTTAGTTCACAAATACAGTAGATACATTTTTCTGTAAGCGGGTATATAAAAATTATTTGTATTCGTAAAAATAATAATTTTATTTAATATACATATATTTTAGATGCAAATTTAATTTCAACGTAGCTGGATGTAGAACGCATGGCTTAGCGGACAGAACGCTTGAACAGTTTGCAAGAGGCGCTGGTTCAAATCACACTGCGTGCACATTTTAATACGTTTTCTATATATGTTTTTTTCTTGTTATATGAATACCAAAGTAGGAAATAATAAAACAAAATATGTAATTATAAATTTTTATTATTACAGAAAAATATGCACAGCATTGTATAAAGACATCACTAGGTAAAAAATTCAACACTCCTATATACATACGTACATTGTAAACGTCAAAATATACTTAAATGTGGTTCTCTTTCTAAATTATTTTATACTTTGATACATGAGATGGACGCGTTAGTAAAAAAAATATTTGAAAAGTTACGGAAATAACTATGTATAGAAATATGTAAGGGAGAAGCTATGCGTGTTTTAATAATTGATAGTAGTATATTTTTACTATTTTAGATTCAATAAATAAACAATTTGTTATATATACGTTAAAAAAATCTAGAGTTTGTTTATTAGGTTTGTTAATCATTTATATCAATTTGTATATAAAATATATTGACATATTTAACCTAATGTTATTTGAGTCAATACTACTTACTATAGAAATTCGACAAGCTCTCTCAAGTATTTTTACTCCAAAAACTCTTCTTGGCGTGGAAAGAGAAGTGCGGCGATTGCGTAGAAATATAGGTATGTAATATATAAATATATATATATATATATATTTATATATACATTCACAAGTTAGAATATTTTGACGTTCGTTGTAAACCATCTACACAAACAAACTAACGTTCAAACATTAAAACGCTTACAAACTACATCAGTCATTCGCACTTTGAGGAGTATCTGTGTTAGCCACATTCACAACTAACAAAGTCGGCATTTGTAAGAATTATTTCAAGATAATTTTGGGAAAAAATTTAGTTAAATTATTAACTGTCAAAATAATACTTAATTGAAAGCTCAACTTTTGCAAGTTGTCAATAACGTAAAGTTTATTTTTACAAAAAAAAATGATAATCAATACCGGAAATCTAATATAAAATTAAATATTTCTGTATATATATTTAATATGGCCGTCACATATATTGTGATAAAAAAAAAATCTTTATTTTTCCAATAAGACAGACAGGTATAAAGGGCCGAAAACTGCATAGAGCCATCAAACTTTCTTGTAAGAGATTAGATGAGATTATGCGGTTCTTATTCTGTTTCAAATAATATATATATATATATTTTTTTTTTTTTTTTTTTTTTTTTTTTTTTTTTTTTTTTTTTTTTTTTTTTTTTTTTTTTTTTTTTTTTTTTTTTTTTTTTTTTTTTTTTTTTTTTTTTTTTTTTTTTTTTTTTTTTTTTTTTTTTTTTTTTTTTTTTTTTTTTTTTTTTTTTTTTTTTTTTTTTTTTTTTTTTTTTTTTTTTTTTTTTTTTTTTTTTTTTTTTTTTTTTTTTTTTTTTTTTTTTTTTTTTTTTTTTTTTTTTTTTTTTTTTTTTTTTTTTTTTTTTTTTTTTTTTTTTTTTTTTTTTTTTTTTTTTTTTTTTTTTTTTTTTTTTTTTTTTTTTTTTTTTTTTTTTTTTTTTTTTTTTTTTTTTTTTTTTTTTTTTTTTTTTTTTTTTTTTTTTTTTTTTTTTTTTTTTTTATTGCTTTAACAGTATATTAAATATATTTAAAAAAAAATTAAATAGTAAATATAAATTAGTAACAAAAACATATATTGAAATTTAAAAAAATAAACGACAACTATTTAGTTCCCGCTATAATACAAGTTACTATACATTAAGAATAAGTGAAAATTTTTTAAAGTAAACTATGTAAGAACATTATTGGCTCAATTGAGTTGACATTTTTAATTTAAAAAAAAAGAAACAGTTTCACACTTTTTCCGCATAGAAGGATAGTCAGTGAAGCTAGTGTCAAGACACTCCGTTCTCCACTTCGCACATTCACTTGCACTATTTAAGTGCCGAAACTCAACGCTGCACATTGTCTTATCAGAGCGGAGGAATGAAACTAGTTTAAATATAATCTGGTGATCGAACTCACAACCAATTGCATTTAAATCCACATATGTAAAACACAAAAAGCATTTAAGTGATATATGTCCACATGTTACTTTCGATAATATGATCATAATTATTTACATGATGCGAGCATCGAACCCGTTATCTCTCGTACGTGGAAATCTTTTAGCCAAAACCATTGCGCCAATAAAAACACTTATATACATAATAGCTTTTTTTGAATTTTGCTTTAAAATCATATTTTTTGTATTATAAAGAAATATGTACAAATATTTGTTTTATTCTTATACCCTATTTATATATGTATGTAAAGAATGCACATTGTATGGATATTGCTTTTTCTATAGAATTTAGTACTTTTAGAAGTCATACTGCAATGTGCAGATAGACACTTATAATTAAAAAAGTTCTGAATAATTTACATTTTTTTATAGCTATTATTGAAATTATATATCATTGTGCTTATATTTAGATGAAGCCTCAACAAAAGTGGTGTAACCAAAACGAAGTATAAGACAAAAGATAAACTATATAGAGAATAATAAAATGTTATTGTCGCAAATTTTTCAAAATCTTGGTTAGGACACTTGTGCGTTAAAGGCTATTGAACTATTTAAAATTATGTTAATTAATTTAAAATTCGTATTAAAAACAAACAAAGCCCAATACACGTTCAATAATCGGTTTCGATGTGTAAAAATATCGATATGTCTACATTCACTACACACACTACACTACACTTACAAATATGCGTTACTATGGCAACTAAAAAGGCAGTTTATACACAACAAGGCTGAAAAGTTAAAGATTTTTTTTCTAACAAAACTTTGTATAAATTGGATGGATGAATTCCAAAATGGGAGGGAAGGGGGGTAACACAACAAGTATAGAGTGGTCTAAAAATATATGTATACATAATATATTGCACTTAAAACATCAGACTGTCACCATTTTTAAGTTAACATTGTTTATCTTACCTTTAACATAAAATGTTAGTTGTTAGAAATTGGTTTTGTTATAAAATTTTAATGCAGCGGGAAACCCGCGTTTCTTGGAAACTGACCAAACCAGTAATGTCATGAGTAATGCATTTGATATGCTAAGTGTGTGAACAATACTTTTAAAATGTTAAAATATTGGTTTTCATTACTTAAGATTGTCACAATATTTTTAAAGAGGCGAAACTTAATAAAAATATTTTATATATAAGCAATTTCCTTACCTTGATCGAAACAACAATTATCATACGCAGTTAGAAGTGTCGCAAATACAAGAAAATGGCGTTTACTAACATATAGACATTTTCTTAAAAAGCTATATGTTAGTATAAAAAGACGGTCTGATTTCCAAAGTTCTATATAATATGTAGACAATTTCAAAAGATCTTATATGATATTTCATTAATCAGTCTAAATTTACACTTATGTTGTCTATTTATTGCCCGATATTTCGAATCGATATTAGCAGAATCGAGTTGACGATATGAGAATATCCGAATCGGATACAAAATTGACATTTTAAAGTTTGACTACAATTTTCAATGTAAAGACAAAAATGAGAACACTATTTTTTACACTAAATGTTAATATAAAGTACACACGAAGTACTTATCTAAGTTTATGTTTTAGTAAATATAAAAAAGGGAAATGCTCTCCAAATCAACATTTCGGCCATTAATACGCAGTTTAAAAAAAAAAAAGAAAATAATTCTATTATATTATACACTACTTACACAAAAAGTAAATCACAACTATTAACTACAGATAAACAGAAATGACTATGACGTCACTGTCAAAGTCAAATTGATAAATGAACAATAATATGACATTAAATGAAATAAGACAGTTTAGCAATTTCACAAAAGCGTGCTTTTGCCTGGTGTCGAAACACTCTGCTCTCCACTTTCCGGCCGAAATCAAGACAGTTTAACCATATTTTATGAAACGTTAAGCTTTTTAAATAAAATATATTTGAGATAAAATAAGATTCGTTTGAGCATATCCCTTTTTATACTTCCATACCAGGCGTGAATAACTTGATAAATCGATAATGCATTATTTTTAAGGCGGCCATTTTTAAGTTTAATTTTTATTAGTATGTTATTTAAAGGCTTTTTTAAGTTGCATTTCCTTGGTTTTTTTTTATATATTAATCATTAATTCACCATATGAATAATATAAATCCAAATTTTTACTTATGTTTAATAAAATTGTGAATGCCATTCGACTTATCAAGCTATTCACGCTTGGTACGGATTTATCCTCTTACAAGTACATTAACTACATGTGGAAAAGACCTATATAGAACACCAATTTTACATTTAGGTCCCCAATTTTTCGAACACTCGAGTGTGTATCTTTGAGAAAAACATTTTAATACTGTGAAGGAAAATATATAAAACTAGAAATAAATTAAGGGCTATTAATATATAATATACATAATATATTTTGCTATCTCAGTACTTATTTAATTTATCAATTGTTTTACAACAAGATGACTTTATATGCTATATTTTTCTTTTATGAATGAATAAAACGAATGTGAATGCAAATATGTAAAATAAATTTATTTACATATAATTGTGTTACGAAAACTTATTCTTAAGATTTTAATACTTTTTATATACAAATGAATATTAGATTTTTGAAAATTTACAAAAAGAATAAACATTTTTAATATGGAGTATATTATAAACAACTGCTGCATTCACAAATAAGTACTGCGATAGATAGAGATACAATATGGTTTAACTCCGTTAAATGAAATGGCACAGCTAATAAGTTTAGTACAGATAAAAAATATACACAGGTTAAATTCGTTGCAAGGCAAGTAAGATCTAGATCTAATCTAGACATACAAAATAAAAAAAAACTATAAACTCAGAAAATAAATAACTTAATTAACTTATTGATATGTCGTTTCCGATTTATTCGAGATATTTTACAAAGACATATATATAAACAACCGGAAATTAACAAGAAACCAAATATAACTGGATTTTATTCATATTTTTAAATTATCATCATTATAGTAGATTACTAGAATATTGTTACTATTGTATTGTAACCATATGAAATGACAGTATATTTTTATATTACTATAAATTATATGAAAGAGATAGATATATATTTTTATCTATATGAATAGTAAAATCGCAATCTATTACTGTTTTTAATATACTTCATTATCAACCTACTTGTTTCGAAAACATGTTTCTTCTAGAATATTCTAGATTCTCCTTTCATTATGTATTTAAAATTAAACTAAACATAATTAAGAACTATAATATAATGACAATACGGAAAATAGTTTTTCAACTGGCTGTTTAATACTTTATTCCATACATTCCAATTCAAAATTTACACTAAGTATGATACAAAAAATTTGTTTACAATAAAATTTCACTTTTGTTTCATGTTCATTATGTTTATATAAAACATATAATATTTATATATATATTAGGCAAGTATTACCATGGCAAGTGGATAATATTAAAATAAAAATCTAATTTAAATATTTCATTTCTATTACAATATATATATAACTGTCATTTGACTGTGTTATGCAATATTGTGACAATAACAAAACTGTTTACTTTTTAAAAACGAACTTATGTCTTGTTTAAATAAATATAACATGGCTGTATTATTTTAGATTCTACCCTGATGAAATCATAAAAAGAAAACAATAAATAATAAATATTTTACAAAACTATATTTTATATTACTGTAACACATAAATTATACTCTCTCTAGTCTCTAGTCAAGTTATTCAACAACACTATGCTCTGTGGGTTGACAATGAAATATCGACCTTACCATAGTGCATATATGAGTTATTCTAGTACAAACTTCGTCCCCATCGGGAACGATCAGTCATCAGTTGGACGCGCTGTCTGAAGCTATGAGGCCTTGAGAGTAAGTAGACTGTATGCTTTCACATACGAACTTGTATTGACTCTGCGATAGAAATGTTTATTGGTTAGTCATTTTAGACGTTTTTCATAGAAACAAACTTTCATATTACTATCCACTTTTAATTTAAATAAAATTTAATATAGGAGAATTAAAATATATTAAATATTTTATAATAATTTTTTGCGCCGAACGCTTTGACTTACTAGAGTAGGGATAATGACAAAGAAAACGGATAGATTTAAACTATACTAAGAGGGAGTCACGTTTATTGAATAATACATACACTATTTTATTTATATACAGAAAAAATGTAACAGCATATGTGCTATATGTGCAGGTTTATGTAGATTTATCGCATAAGAGCGAGACGTAAATATACCACACACTATGGTTAGACCGGGACGGCAATACTCACCTCATTTTCCCAAAACAAGTATCCTAGATATCCTTGCTGGGAAGACTAAACTACTCAATTTGGAAAAAAGCATATGGATTTTTTTTATATCACGTACCAGTTCCAACAGTTCAAGCAGCGCGGCTCTAGCACGGTCTCGGCGAATGTCTACTACACAGCATAGTTAAAGCGAGACGGTGTGAGAGCGAGACGCACATACGCTAACAATATATTTGGAGCGGGACGGCAACACTCACAGCGTTCTGTATGCACATGGGGCGCTGCGTCCTCATGGCGCGCACCAGGTCCAGCGGGTAGAGGGGCTGTCGGCGCGCGAGCAGCTCGAGCGCGGTTTCGGCCAGTATGAGCGCGCCGGTGCGCCCGACGCCGGCCGAGCAGTGCACGATCATGGGCGGCGCGAGGACTCGCTCCTCCCCCTCCTCCTCGGCTGTCTCTTCTACTACTGTTGGTATTGCTGGAATTGGAATTATTTTTTTATGTGTTTTTCATAGATCTGAGGCCATCGTGGCGCAGTGGGACAGCGTCTAATTGTAAACACGATTGGTTGTGGCTTCGATCCCCACTAGGAAGAATGATTATATTTAAATTATTTTCATTTCTCCACTAGGATAAAATTAAGCGCAGCGTAGCGATGAGTTAGTCTCAAATTTGAACAGAAGGCGTAAAACTGCAACAGAAAAATATAGAAGCTTCATCCATATTACTTTCATCGATCAGTAGTGATTTAATGAGTTTTTGGCGGCTTAGTTAATATTGAAGAGATACGAGAAACGCCCACCAGCACGATGGTTCCTCAGCTGCGAGCAAAGTCGCGTGAAGGCGATGAAGGCCGCGGAGTCGTCCGGCACGCCGTGGTCGGGCCACGCCGTGTACTGCAGCTGCGTCACGCTGCGGGACGCGCCGCTCGTGGACTCCTATCGACCATACCTTACTTTAAATTACGGTTTCCAAAAAAAGTCTTTTTGTTCACGTTGAAAGTAAGAGGTGTAATTGCTATACCTAAGACAAAAGTAAGCTACTTAAATGAACAAAATTCATTAAACGAACTTAATTTTTACTTTTATACAATAACCATTGTGGCTCAGTGGCCGTCGGCTGTAAACCCGATTAATTATAACTTCCATTGCCACTCGAGAAAATGATGACATTGTTTAATTATTTATACTTCGCTCTGGCAGATAAAACGAAGCGCGACGTTGAGTTACGCCACTCAACATGCGATGTCTCGAATTCGGATAAAAAATGGAGAACGTGTTATGTACTATGAGGGAAATAATAATTATTAACGAATACAGCTCCACAACAAAGAAGTAATACAATATTAGGTTATTAAATATTTTCTTATGCTCATGCTCATTCAAAGACATTCAACACAGTGATCGAGCTGGTAGACGCAAAAAGAAAAGCAGCCCACCTTAACACACATCTCTCTCCTAACGTAATGCCCCATGGTCTGCTCGCTGGTGGTCACCACAGTGAGCGCGCTGGTGGGCTTGGCCGTCGCGCGCCCACCTTGGGCCAGTACTGGTGGCACTTGGCGCGGCCTCGCTCCGCCAGCACCGTCAGCATCACCACGAGACTGCTCTCCGACTCCCACACCATCTGCCAGAACTCGCCTATCGTCGACGGCAGGGGGCCTGGAATTGAGACCATATGTGTGCTTATACAGTTCAGTTGACAATTTAAATACAACCTAGTAATATCGATTAAATCCATCAATCCAACCGTACCAAATGCATTATTAGTAATCGGGGTAGTCAGAAAAAACCTAATGTCAAGACCCACTGTTCTCCACATTCTATCGAAAATCGAGACATAACGTATAAAGTGGCGGAACTCAACCGAGCTCTATGTTGTACCAAAGCGGCAAAAAGAATATAACATAAAAATAAACATTCCCCCAACCAAACAGGAATCGAACCCACAGTCCCGCGTTAACAGACGTTTTTCCACTGCCTTAACATAGATACAATTTGTATGTATATTAACATACATATTGTATTGAAATCGACCTCACAATCTTCAATTAAGTTATAAGTCACCAACCACTGCACCACACCAGCAAAAAACAAAAGAAATATTAAGAAAACGTACAAAAATTTAAACGCAGCGGGAGTTGAACCCGCGCCTCTTGAAAACCGTTCAAGCGCTCTGACCATAAGCCATGCGTTCTACATCCAGCTACGTCGAAATTCTTATACGCTTATTACATCTTATATTTGTTAGCATCTCTGTAGAGAGATTTCCTAAGTGTGCGAATAACACTATAAAAAATGTTAAAAAGGTCATAGTCAAATCAAATGAAAAAAAAAAAACAAAAAACATACAAATTAAACAAATAATTTACCTTGTGTGGCGATGTACGTGAGAACTAAATCTGAATTAGGTATTTCCATATTAATATAAGATGCATTTATATAATCGCCGTTGGGGCCGTCTTTGAGCACGACACGCGTACAATCGTCTGAAACAAAGGTAAATTCAACTATACACCGAATTTCAATTGAATTTATTCCGCCCGAATTCTGGCCGAGAGTCGAGTGACAAAGTTTTTTTGAAAAAAAATTTTTTTATAATTATTCTGTGTGTGATTGATTGAAATTTTGCACACCCCTACGGCACCTGCAGAAGGCAATATTAGGAAGTGGACCGTGGAAGACATCAAGTCTTCACTAAAAATGAAAGCCATTCAAACAATAAAATGTAACAATACAGCGCTATTAAAAAACGCGCATTTAAAAAAAAAAGTAAATGCTTACAAGGAGCTATATCCCTATATCTGTTCTTGGCGATGTTTAGCGGCAACTTGGACGCGGACGCGCTCTCCTCGGGCAGACGTCGCAGCAACGTCTCGTACTGCTTCAGCGCGTTGCCGCTGGCGAGGCCGTCGCCTAGCAACAGCATCGACTGTTCCAGAAGGTCGCCCTCGAACTGGCCGGAGCCGAGCGGCACGAAGCACACCGCGGGCTCCTCCGGGCCGGTCTCTTCGGCGTCGTACACCGCTGGAATTCGTTTTAAGATTTAAAAATATATATTTACATAGAAAAACTAAAAGAGCCAAGAGAACGGGGTGTCCGACTGACCCTGCTATGCGTGAAAAGCGTGAAACTTAAAAAAAAAGATTTTATAAAAGTAGTAGGATTTGAACCCCCCTTTTTTTTTTCAAATCTTGTTTTTCAAACGTTTTTAACATCATTTTATGTGTTATTGATTTTCTTTAAGTTAAAAGTCCCACATTTTTTAATATGAAGTTTAACTAATTACCTAGGATTTAAACATAATTTATTCATATTTATAAAACAGTACGAGTAGCCTAAAACTAACGTTTCTTGGACAATAAAACATTAATCCCCGGTTTTCGGTGAGGAGAATACATTTACTTCCTTGAAAATCTACAACTTAATTATCAGCTAACTACGGCAAATGGATAGTAACAGAAATTTTATATATTATGCATATAAACACTACAAGGCCAGCGTGACGCAGTAGTTATGGGTTCAATTCTCATTATTTTCATTTCTCCGCTTTGGTGAACAAGACAAAGCGCAGCGTTGAGGTCTACCACTCAACATGCAATGTCAAAAGCGTGAAACTATACCATATACAAAAATACATATATATGTATATATATATATATAATAGTTGTATATAAATATTATTAACCATGACAACTCACCATTAGGTTTGACTAACAGCGTCAAAACACCTTTAGTGTTTCTTATCATTTGTACGACTTGCTCGTGAGTCATTTCATCCACGTCCTTGCCGTTTATGGAGATTACCTAAAACATATTTATTAAATATATAATAATTTTGAGTATTTCAACAATTTTAAAAGTGCAATTTTAAACAATTCACACATTTAGGATATGAAATACATTTTTATAAAACGTATAAATGATACGTGATTGGCGGGACTCGAACCCGAGCCTCTTAGAAACTGTCCAAGAGCTCTGGCACTATTCTTAAATATAATCTTTGTGTTGCAGAAATTTATTAAAATCTTTTTATAGAGACGCTGACAAAAATCAAAAGTTGTAAAATTAATATATTATTATATTTCGACCTAACCGTATATATAACGTATGGCTCAGTGGTCAGTTTTATACGTTTTCTAAAAATGTTGATTAATTTGGCCATAAATTAACGCTCCGATTCCTCCAACACCGCCTAGGGATAAGCTTAAAAATATATTCATCTAAATTATCCAGTAACAGATATCCATCCATCTTTACAAAACATTCACATTTATAATATTAGTAGGGACAATAGTAAGTGTCACACTGTTATATAATTAAAGCCGCCCGACCTGGTCGCCCTCCTGCAGGTGCACGCGCGTGCGCGGCGCCACGCGCGAGACGAGCACGGGCGCCCCCCCTCCGCCCCCTCCCCCTCCCCCGCGCACGTTGAACCCGAAGCGGCCGTCGGGCCCCGCGCTCAGCCGCACGCACTCCGCGCCCTCCAGCCGCTCCGCCGCCGACTCCGAGTCCGACTCGTCCACGTACGACAGCGGCACGCACAGGGCTCGCTCCAGGAAGCCGCCGTCGCTACTAGCCGAAGTCAGACCAAGAATAAATACACATACCTAAATGGTGCAAAATGTGCATACAATATATATTTTTTAAAATAGCTCCACACTTGTTAATAGTGGCCTAGTGACAGGCCACTCCGTGCACCATTTTCCGCCCCGCAATCCAAACATTGCGTGTGGAATGACGGAACTCGATGTCATTGCTCTCGACTTTTTAAGGAATTTAGAAGTGAATTATTTTTTTAAAAGTGAAAAGTTTAGTACAATTACAAAACGTTGGCATAATAATATTTAAATGGCATAATATATACATATACATATACTTGTCGTAAACAGTCACGGGAGCCATACCACTAATATATACGAGTTTAAAACTTTCATGAATCCAATATTTGAACTAGACACTCTCTTAGCATAGGTTCTTAAGTCAACAGGTAATTCGGACTAACTCGTCGTTGTCGTGCGCGGGCGCGTGGGCGGGCGCGTGGGCGGGTGCCAGGGCGGGCGCGAGGGCGGGCGCGTCGCCCCACGCCTCCATGGGCGGCGGCTCGCTGTGCGCCGTGACGCGCGCGCCCCTCGCCAGCCCTCCGCCCGCCGGGGACTCGCACGAGCGCGAGCGCGCGCGCGACGAGCTGCGTCTGCAACGCGCAAGCTACTGTACGCACGCAGTTAGTGCACTATACATTATAAATGCGAAAGTAGCTCTGTCTATCTGTAACGCCATCACGGTCAAACCGCTGAACCAATTGTCATGAATTCATTAATTATTGGCTACTTTTCCCATTTTTTTTAGTTTCTGCATAATTTTTTTTGATTTCCCAAAAAAGCCGCCAAAACTATGAAACAGTAAAGTACACTAACCAAAACAAAACGAACAAACCAACCTAACAAAATTCCGCTTGCTCGACCTGCACTTCCTAGCGTCCTCCAACACCTGGGTCTCCGTCCTCACCACAGTGGGGGCAGTGACCCCGGCTAAGGCCCCCAGGGCCCCCAAGAGAGGCCTGCGTCGGGGGGCCCGGAGGCGGAAGAACCCGTGTCTCTCCACACTACATCGCCATAGGGCTTTTGCTGCTCTGGCTGAGCGCATATTAAACCCTAATACCGTGTCGTAGGATTCCGACTGAAATTTTTATAATTTTATTACAAGTTTCTTATTAAATTTAATTTATCCTGCATAGCTGGGTATATATTATAATGACCTTTTTTCAATTTCACTATTCGTCCGCATCCGAAACATTGCGTGTTGAGTGGCGAAATTCAACACCTCGCTGTCTTGTCACCAGAGCAAAGAAATGAAAATTATTTAAAAACAATCATTGCCCCGAGTGGCAATCGAACCCACGACCATCGCGCTCACAGACAGACGTTGTCACACTGCGCCACGGTGCCTTCATAATATATATGTAGACGGCCGATCGTGAAATTGTTCAGATCACGATATGGCTGAGCATTTCATAGAACGAAGGCACATGATGATGTAGCTATCTCGAACCAGCCATATCGTTCAACACTTAACGTGCAACGATTTGATCGGTTTTAAATTAAGTATTATATAATGATTTTAAAATCAAGTATGTATTGATATGAAATAACAGCCTTACGCTATTTCTTAGTTGATCCGCCAGACTATTCACTGGGCATAAAGTGCCGTTTAGTCACCTTCAATTTAAAAAATGCTAGACCATGTCTTGATGTGAGCCACTAACTAAAGGATCGGCCGCCGTCCAATATACATATAATGACCTAATAAATGAATTAAAAAATATACTCACCGGTTCTCGTTTAAGTTGTATAAAGAACTGCTTCTTCTTAAAGGAAATCTTGACAATTTTACTCCAAGAGAACGTGTTCACTCTGATATTGTTCTGAAAGACCACTATACCTATTGACGTCACGCCAATGAATATGTCTTTTCCGTTATAATCCTGTAATAAACGGTGTAAAAACTGAAATTTCATTTAAAAAATTCGACAATATTTAAATTTATATTCGAGGTAACGTCACTAGTAGCTCCGTTACCGCGTAAAGTACGCATTGCTTAGCAACTTTGTCGTAATAGTTTAGTGTGCAATACTGATTTTGTAAATTTAATGTATTTCAAATCCATTATTATTTAATATACAAAAACTATTTGTATTCTGCATAATTTTCGTAACAAAGGAGTATTAAGATTTTTTTCCCCGTGAATTAAGATAATCTATATTTGTGACCACGGACTACTGTTAAAGTGTTCGAAACGTTGGGTTCTAAAATGTATTATCGAATACCAATAGTATACACGGTTAAAAATAGTTTCATTTCAAAATGTGAAATAATCGTAAAAATCAAATAATTATAATAATAATTTATAATATGCGTGTCTTTCAACTGGACAAAAAGCAACGATGAGTTCCATTAAATTATTTTCATTTCTCTGCTCTGCTACTTTACACCAAAGGCGAAGCGCGGCGTTGAGTGCCGCCTCTTAACACGCAATGCCTCTATTTCGGACGCGAAGTGAGGAACTTGACACTAGGTTCTCTCTGCTTTCTGATAAAGCATGAAATATTAAACAAAAGATTTTTCACTTCAAGGAGAATTACACTAGAACAATTAAATATTTTCCAATACCTTCGCCGGATGCGATTCGACACCATAGCAATCTAATCTCTTGGCGTGTTCTAGAAAATTCGCCTCCGCGTCCGCCGGCGCTTGTCCCTTGTGCAACTTGTGTAGCTCCCGTATTTTCCTCTCATCCTCCGCACATTGCTTCGGTAAGAGACACAAATCTGATAGATAGTTTGTTTGGTGTTCTGTTGTGTTGTAATCGCCTATTTCAGCTGAAAATATAATTTATTTTTTATTTATTGTTAAACCTTTTAACATTTTTATAGTGTGATTCTCAACACTTAGGAAATGAAAAACATTTTTAGAAAACGTATAAATATTTTAAAGTAGCCGGATTCGAACCCTCTGACCGCTAAGCCATGAGTTCTACGATCATATAAGCTTATCACAACTTATTTCTGTTGTTAGCATGAAGCGTGTTCAAATATTTATGTTTCATAAAAAAATGGTTATTTTTTGGTTATTTTTGCTAACCCAGAGAGGGTATCAGGTAACATTAAAATACAGTGTTAATTTGTAAATATTCTTAATAAAATTATAGTTGTTTAAAAATTACAGTGTTTGTACAATATTTTGACAAATTGTATTTTAAAATATCCTTAATCCACATATATGACCATGCAAGCTATATTTATAATAACTAACATAATTTTCCTTAAATGTATGTACTATAGACTTAAAAGTTAAAGTGTACTTATACTTTACTGTTTTTATAACTGTACTTGTCATCATATTGCCTCAGTTACAATTAATTTAAAAAATAATATGCATTTTTGATGTTTATTACATCATTTGTTTGATTAGTATAAAAATAATTAAAGTATATACAAGGATTACTTCTAATCTCAAGTAAATTGAGTTAAAAGTCAAAATTTTAAAATGCTTGTTAAATTATTAAAGCTGTTAAATATTGTTATAATAGTTGCAAAATCCATTATAATTACGTATTTTTAGTATTTTATTGAATAAATAGTAGATTATTATAGCTCATATCCACATAATATTATTTATGCATAGAATTAAGGAAATCCAAAAATGTGACCTATTCATACATATCTTTTATTTCTTGATAAGTTACTATTAATTTGCATCTAAAATTGGCATCAATAAATGAAAAAGGCGGCATTATAAATCGATATATTGAATATGAAAGTTAACAAAATATTATTAATATATTTTAAATTTATTCACACACTTAAGAAATTTTAGTAAAATTAATTATAGAACATATAAAAGTTGCTATAAACATATAAGATCTTCCATCGCCGGATGTAGACGCATGGCTTAGTTGTCCAAGTAATTTCCAAGAGGCGTGGGTTCAAATCCAACTGTGTTCAACAACTTTTTAAAAAAATTTTTTTTAGTATTCTAAAAATATTTAGTAAAAAATATTATTTCAAACCTACCTTGAACAGTAAACGAAGCTAGTAGCAACACAGTATTCTTCGGAGCAGTCATTCTGCCGTCAAACAAAAGTTTTCTTAATTGTAAGCATAAGAGATACTTTGTGAATTCTTCTGCCAATCTACACGGCTCTGGAGGATAGAAACGGACTGCCAACCAAAATTGTGCGCTCACACCCACTTGTTTCTTCACTGTTTTGCCACCATCAAGCCAACGCTGTAAATATAATTAGAACATTATTTAAACAAAATACTCAAAGTAATAAATTTAAAAAAAATCTTAAAATTACAATGATAAATTACTGTGGTAATAAATATGAAACATGAAATATTTGTAAGCACACATCTTCCGAAGTACTGGATGCAACTGAATGTACCCCTTTTTATTGTATAGCATTTTAGACTTAGAGTATAATTGGTTTTGACAAGTGGAACACCTGATGTTGAATCATAATAGACCAGCTATACTATAAGATATAAGGAAATTGTGCCCTAACAAAACTTGTTCAGCATGACAAATATTGGGGTGGAGTATCATTAAGTCTACACAAAGATTTAGGGAGCTATTAATGTAACATATAATGAGTGATTTTAAAATATGGTTATTTCAATATTTTTTTCTACTCATTAATATAAAATACTTCAAAAAAGAAACTACAATATAAATTCATTTTAAATTTATAAACAATAAATTCCAATCAATCCACTACTCAAAATATAAATTTGTTTACTATAGTATACAAGTAATTATACAAGGTGAACTCAAGAACCATGAGTCAGAAAGGATGACTTAAAAGTTAATGCATTCCCTCACAAGGGTCAATTGATTGTGAGTCATGCCTTGCATTACTGATAACAACTGATAACATTATGTTCTTACTACAGGTGTCAATTGGTGTGTAAATATTACTGATAGACAATAAATATTAATTTTAAATTTGATTTTATGAGGCTTTTTTACAGATGTAAGCAAATGAGATAAAACTATTTAAAATTATATCTACTATTTAAAAAAAAATACCGTTATTTCCGTATTAGTTGCATTGGGTATTGAGCCATTTTCAGTAAATTGTAAACCGAAATAATCTTTCTCAACCAATTCTAAATGTTGAAACACATGCTCCAAAAGTACACTTCCTTTGGCTTTTTTCTGAAATTGAATTTATATTATGTAAATAAACTACTAATAACACTATAATTATCACAGAACAATAATTATAAATACAAGTTAATTTTAATGCTTAAAATTATTTTTTACTAGTTTCCTCAGTTTCTAATCGTTATAACCTCAGCCAGGATTTTAGTATGTAATTGAAAACATTTAAGTGTTTCTTTTTGCCATTTTTGTGTGGCTACAAATAATTAAGATTATTTACATATTCAAGCTCACCTCAATTTGGAACGAGTGCTGGGTATCGTCCAAAAACACAACCGTGACATTGAAGATGTTAAGCTTGCGTTCTCGCGCCAGCTCTGACGCGCGTACATTGTAGGTACCACTGGAACTACTGAAGGCGCGACGCGATACACTCTCAATCATTTCATCGATTCACTACAGGATTCCTATCAGATAACTCAACACTCCAACACCAATATCGCACGGAGAACAAATTAATTACGCATTCCAGTAACCTATAACCTCGTGAATCATGGTCCTTGCTATTTCCACTCCATATGAAGTAGGTATTCCTCGTACGATTATTATTGACGTAATGTAAACGCAATTTATTACGTATAAATACTTAACTTTTTTGTATATTTATTATTATGATTCTTAAATGACAGTCCGTTCAATTATTATTAGTTAAAACACTTCAATAATAAACAGATTTTTGAAGCTAGTAAAGGGAGCTTGACTATTACTAAATGTTTAGATAAATATACGAATTTCTTTCCTAGAATTGTAAATGATGATCACTTCTAGTTACCACTTGACGTTAAATTCTATCTCGCCATATTTGATGTTAGATTTCTGACTTTGACGTTTGTAACGCACGGACAAAACGTTTCGTTACAGCTTGTGTAATATTTTATTTACTTAAATCACTCGAGCCATAACTAGAGAATAAGTTGGCTATCAAGTTAGCTTTTTCTGCAATCACTAACGTTAAAGCGTTGACAATCGTAGCTATAGAATATAAACAAAACGATTGGCTTTTGGCTAAGCTAACTGTACTTAAATCATTCATGTTGCATTTAAATTTATAGGTCAGTGTTATTTTAAAATAACATTAGTTCTTTAGAATAAAATAATATGACATCGTAGAGATGTTTTAAAAATCTGATTGTATCCGATGGTGTTGATTTATGTTAATTTTACTGGTGTATCGTACCAGAAATGTGTAAATCAACAATGTAAATATCCATTCCTTTAATTAATTTATTTAAAATACACTTGTCAACGTGGAGAGAGTGAGAGAGAGAGAGAAAGAGAGTTATGCACCTAGGTAATGCAGTATAACTAGATATTCTCAGTGCAGAGTATATGGAAATAACAAACGGATTCTAATCAAATCGTTTTTAAAGTTACTGAACACTAACTATGGTGTAAATTATTCAGTGTGAATTATATAATTGAAATAAGCAAATATAAAACATTTAATATGACTCATAAAATTAAAAAAAATTATGGTTAAATATAATTTACAATTTTGAAATGAAACTATTTTAACCGGATTAATCGTGTAAATTATACGCTATTGAAACTCTAACTTGATTATTAACAAAAATACAGATATTTTCGCTCCAAAATCTACTGTATAATTCAGATTCATTTTTGAAATATATATTAACGATGCATAATAACGTGTCTGTGTGTTTTATTAGTTTTTTAACATAATAATATTAAGATAAACAAAAGGGTTGTCAATAAAACAATCGTTCAAACAGTTATCTGCCTTTAATCTGCTTCTCTTCATATTCCAGCAGCCATAGTCATCCATTCGGTACCATTACAGGAAGAAAAATTAATACACTATTAGATACTGTTACAGTTTGGTTTGATTATGTGTTACAGATGAAGTAATGTGTAGTAGACTTTTAATAATTGTATTTTAAACTATTATTATTATAAATACATGCGGATCATGAAAACCAGAGTGCAACGCGATTTTGCCATGTAATAAAATTTATAATACCTTTATATGTAACGGACTAGCAGTTTATTGTTAAATTAATTATTTGTACTTAGCATTCTATGCTTCGATCTATTACGCTAATGTTTGTTGGGAATCAGACGTTTCGTGTCTTATACAATATATCGATTTTGAAGCACGGTTACTATATGATGCTTAGAATCGATTTAATATCGGATATAATAAACAGACTGCCTATTGAAACACAGAATATGTATACTTACACTACGGTATCCATTTAGATCTAACGATTTAAAATTGAATTATTTCAACGAAATATCTGATTCCTTTATAAGTACATTACGTGCAACATCGCATCGCACATTTAAATCACTGATTACCGTACTGTTTGTTCGTTGGGTGTGTAGTGGTGTGCTTAGTCGATAAAAAATTCCGTACTCGATAAATTTTGATTATGGCCAAACATTCCTTTTTTTATTAAATACACATTTTTTGCATTTGTAATAATTTTTGAAAATATAAATTTTGATAATATTTTTTCTTTGTTCCTAAATATTAATCCAAATAGTTTTATTATCCTTAATATTGTATTTACAATTTTTCAACAGCCGAAAAATATGTTCAATTTTATAATATTATTTTTTAACGACTCTTGTTAAGTAGTAGGTAACAGTACAAATATTAATGATCACAAGTTGGTTTTCATTGGTCATTAACATACGTTAAATTACAGCCTTATTACTATCGGTAATACAGTTAACAGTAGGTCTTTAACTGAGATTTTAGTTAAACTATTTACATCAATAGTCTGATCAATATTAGTAAGATAAAAAATAAACATAATTGTGCTGACATACCATGTATGAACAAAATGTAAAAAAAATATCAGTCATTTTAAAACAAAAAAAAACCTTTACACTATAGTTGGAAGATCCTGAATGTTATGTATTGAAAGTGATATAAAAATATTAGAAACTAAATTCATTAATTAATATAATTATAATCTACGCATATTCTTTGAGCACCTCCTTTACTTAAAACATATATAATAATTTTATTTTTTTTGAAAATCTATATAAGTATATATTTCGAAATCTACTTTCCAAATGCGAGGCAATTTTATTAGTTTTTTTGGTAGCTACTCAAAAAATATGCACTTAAATACGAAATGAACGCTTCAAGTTAGACCCGCTGTTACTTGTATTTTACAATATCAAATCGCATTTGAACAAACACGTTTCGCAAACACGAAAACGAAGGCATACCTTTGAAAAATTATTTAATATTGCAACAAATATCCAACTCGAATACTTAGACAAAATCTTACAAAGCTAAACTTATAGTTCAGTTATAGTTACATAAAACTAATAATACATTTTAATAAAACTAAAATTACGAGAACAATATGTACAATTTACGACAATGCATATAATTATTCTATACATATCGCTTTTAAACCTATCTATAAACAGAAAATAAAACATAAAGAAATCAGTAGGCCACTAAGTTTGACGACACATCTCAACTACTTCCAAATATTGTTATATCCTAAAACTATAAAGTGCAACATTCGCTATATAGAACGAAACAACTCAGAGTATTTCAATAAATTAATGTACCTATAAACTACATTTCTTTAACGCCATGAATTCAATTGTAAAACGTTGTACTTATTTACAAAATGCATTTTCATTAAAACAAAACGGCCTCTCAAATAAAAAGTTGTCATAAGCGTCCGATCAGGTAGAAAGTATCCATCGATATAGGTAAATGGAGATAATTTGCATCACTACAAAAAGGGTACTTTAGTGACAATCACTCGTTTGTTTTTTGATTTTGTACTAAACACCTATTTTATTCTACCATTTATATACCATTGTATAAGTAGCTACGTCGAGAATATATCAGTCGAAATGTTTATTTTACATTAATATTTAAAAAAATCGTATTACTTCACTAAACTTGGCTGGAATCGTATTAAGATTCGAATAAGGCCAGAGTGATTTCAACTGAAAATACATCAAGTACCGACATTTGCAAATAAGACGAAAAACTTTTGCGTTTAGCATTTTTGATTTGAGGAGAAACCATGTTAATATAAAATTATTATAAAAATTTATAAGCCTAGTGTGATACCTACTTTTGGTTTCATTTTAATACACTTGTGTTATTTCTTTAACGGCCTTTGAATATTTGAATTTATTGTGCAATAAGCACAATAAATGCACTTTTACTATTTTTTACACACAATTTATATCCTTTATTTTTCTTTATGAATTACATTTTGCCCCAAAAAGGTATACACGTATACTACATTTTCATTTTCCACATTCAATAACGCTATTTCTCAAATACTACTTTAGAGACAGATAGTAAGAAGACTCCATACATTTAAAAATCTCTCATAAAAAATAAATTCAATAATTTGTTAGACGTCCTTCAGTGTATAATCGACCTATTTTAATATCTATTTCTAAAGCAGTTTAAAATACCGTTAAAAATACAATAATCGACTATTTATCTCGCAATATACATTAAAATTATTATTAGCAGTACGTGTAGGTATTTTGAGTTGATTTGTTTATTTTTTTTTTTTTTTTATTGAGAAATGTGATGACAGCACACAAAACTGAATCGAATCGATTTTATCGATTCATTCGAATAATTTTCAATTTTAAAACAAAACAAGTTACTCGAGCTTAATAGATATATAAATTAGTTGCCTCTAATAACCGTTATTTATTTATTATTTTCAATTATCAATATAACATTTTAGTTAAAATAATAATTAATATTTTTAATAAACGAGGTCATACGGTATCACACTTGGCATTTTGTAACGTAATCGGAACAAAAGTTGTTTTAGACCATGCCTTTAGACATCATTCGCACGGTGTTCTTAAGCGCCTGTCGCTTGTTACAGAACCATATTCTGATGACCTCCCGCTCATAGCCTAGTTGGTGTGCGAGACCGGTTATTTCAGTGCCTGGAAAGATGTAAATTATAATATTAAAACAACGTTAAAATTTATATTAAACTATAATCGATTTAGTAATTAATATGTTAATTTACGGATTAATATACGTTAATGCACAGTGGAGATATGCCCCACGAAATGATTGTAGGCCTAATTCGTCTGCCATCTATCCGATTACAATCATTATTTCACACAACACAAAAATAACAGTTTATTATACCTAAAAAGAGAATATAAATAATATAATAAAATAATCATTTTTTCATACTTTAAAACAATCTACGCAAAATAATATTTAAACTATAGAGTAAGATATCATATATAAATAGATACAGCTAACTAAAATATAAATATTATTAATTAAATACGTAAAGGAATATATAGGTTTTATAAGAAATATATATAAAGGTATTATACAAAAAAATTGCCGATAGAAGATCGTGAAAATTGACATTCAAATGTATATGGAGTAGAGATGTAGTTAAAATAATTAAAATAAATATTATATACATATGCGTTGCTAAGGCAATGCGTATTTACACATCTTCAAAACTACTAGTAGTTATAACAAATACAACTTAGCCATTAATTGTCTTAAACTATTAACTTTCCGTTTCATTACAAGAAAATTGTTTCTTAATATTTTTCTTAGGAGGAGGAAATTACAAATTATTGCGAGGAAAAGGGTCATCCCCTTTATCGTAGCACTAATCAATATCAATGGAATAATAAAGCGACTTTCTTATAAGTGAGTATATTTTTATCATAACAAAAGGAATCGCAGAATAGCAAAGTAGAGAGGCAGCGAAAATCTAATGTATATGGTGTTGTTACACTCCGCCCTCATACTGCTTTTGAATTTGGAGATTGTGTGTTGAGTATCCAACTCAACGTTGCACTTTGTGTAAGACAAATAAACACAGACAACGCAGTTAGGTAATGAAATTAATTTGAGTACAATCATTACATCAAGTGGAAATCGAACCTACGACCATCGCGTATAAGTCAGACGCTGTTCAACGCCTCAATATTTAGCTGTATAAATTCAATATTCACGTTTTTTCCCGCATATCAGTGTAATTAGAGAGAACCTAGTGTCAAGATACTCTGTTCGCCGTTATCTGCCTGTATTCGAGACATTGCGTGTTGAATAGCGGATCTCAGCGCCGCGTTTTGCCTTTTGTCAGAGTGACGAAATGAAAATATTATAAAATATAGTCATTCCTCCAAATATATATCAAACTCCAAATGGATATCAAACACCAATAGCGTTTGCAGTCAGACGCTACCATTCCGCCAATTAGTTTATGGAAAAATGTGTATGTCTTTTTTCATTACTTACCAGAAGGATGCGTGTTTCTTTCAAAGTGTGCGTTAAGCAGCTCCAGCGCTTGAGGCGTGAACGATGTTCGTCGTCGCTTGCACTTTTACTCGGTTCCATGCCTATGAAATCGGTGAGATGGTTCACCCTGATGATGCATACCTACACAAGCGAATTTAAGCTTTAAAATCTTATTCATAATGCCCAATTTTGTTGTTTCTTGTATTCAGGTGAGTTCTTTTTTGAAACTTTGCTTCTTTGGATCAAGTTATTTTAGTTAAGCATTCCACCGTTAATTATTATCAAATGCATAATATCATTTGAAATATGCACGTTGCTAATAAATTTAATACTTAGTTTTATTCTCATGTCACATTCTAATGTAGCTATTTCTAATGTAAGTTTATATTACAGGATATTAGATATTTACGTTGTATCATTACTAGTTGTATTATTTTAACATTCTTAAAGTGTTATTCATACACTTCGGACATAACAAAGACTTTAAAAAAAAAAAAAAAATTTTACGCAGCGTTATTAGAACCACTGATTCTTGGAAACTGTTCTAACAATCTGGCCGCTAAGCGATGCGTTCTACAACTGGCTGCGTCAAAATTCTTATAATGCTACTAAACAACACTAGTTATTGCCCGTAACTTGCATGGACTTTAAATTTTGACTTTGCCCGTTCCCGGAAGAATTTCAAGAAATCTACCCTCAGTGTATACTTATTCTCCACCAAAATAATACATGTCTAATTCCGTAGTTTCGACTTTGGATTGTCTGTCAGTCAGTAACGCAAAACTTTTATACATATAGATCTACGTATAAAGTTAATTCTTAAGCGTCATTTTATATTAAACTTACAAAGTTACTCATTGTTTTTTCTTTATAAAATGACACCTATTTCGTACGTAAGAATAAGTAAAAAGAAGAAAGCTGTGTATTTTAAACGCCTTCCTTCAAACGTAAGTATACACTTATTGTCTTCGTATCAATAACTCTTATAAATTCTTATTACAACTGATATTTGTTGTTAGCATCTCTGTAGAGAGATTTTTACAAATTTCTACTACGCAAAGATTATTCTACGAACAATCGTTTGGCGAGAGGTCAATTTCCAACACTTTAAAAAATGTTAAAAAAATGCATATTTTATGCATTAAAAACTATTTATAATTTATATATAAAACATTCGTTAATTTATCTTCAAATTATTATAATATTTGAATACGAACTCACTTTGAAAACCTACATACATATCTATATACCGGTATATACCGTTGTGTACAAATATTTAAATACACTCTTAAGAGTCTATTTTTTAAACATATAGTACTACATTAGAACAGACCACATATGTTTTTAAGTTCATATTGAAAAACAAAATAAGCTGATGAACGTCAAATGCAATGAACCTTGCTCTGGTTTCATAACAGCAATGACATTTGAATCCCCTTACATAAATGAATTTTTAGTAGTAAGAATAGGCTTAGCATATACTTTAGTGTTGTCTGCATATGGTTATTGTTTTCATATATAACATACACGTATTAAGAACGAATGGTTTCATAGAATCGATCTTTGGATAGCTAATAACGATTAGAAATAACGATTAAAATTAGGGGATTTCGGCGAATATCGATTAAATATCGATTAAATATGTTGCGATACACGTATATTGTGAAAATTATCAAATAAAGTTGTTATCATTATATAAGCTAACGAAACAAAATTAAGAAAAAATTAATATGAACGCATGAATAGTGAGTATCTTATCGATGACTCTCCACGGTTTTTGACATAGCATAGAAAAAAAACATACAAAATTTGTTTTGCATTTATATTGCCAGTCGAAATATAGAAAACATTTTTTAGTGCAGCAACTTTAAAAATATATTTTTTGATTGAGAGGATATGAACAATTGAAAAGTAAAAAAAGCAACTATGCATATAACCGTATATATCGTTGGATGTACCGAATTGAAATCGAAAGAACTAATAAACGACGTTTCAGGACAATTAAAAAGTTAACAGGATGATTTGCCAGTTATGATTAACGGAGAGAAGGATACGTCTTTATAAATTCAAGGACTGTTAACGGAGGCGCTCGTTAAAAATTACCACCGGGAGGGGCGATTGCAAATTCAACCATTTGCAATGTTAAAACCGTCCCGTTGCATCCAGATAATGCATTTTAATGACGCAGAATGTAAAATCGATAGAGCGTAGTGCTCCTTGCAAGATATTAAGTGGTCTTCGGGGATTGAGCGACACCTGGTTTCCTTATGAAATTTCAAATGCGACCGAGATGTGTATACGTCGCGATGTTCCCCGTCTATTATATTATATTGTGAATATTTATAAGTTAGTTACTTAAAAATGTGTTAGTTGTTATATATTTCAATTCTGATTTGATGTTTTTTTTCATATTCTATTATAATTATCATTTTAAATTAGCAGTTTTCAATATATATATATATATATATATCATTCGTACAATTACTTAACATGCGGTCGTATAAACAGGCAATATTGTATTGGAATTATAAATAACGTGTTTCTAATTTATATTATGATTAATTATAAATTCTAAATTCCTAGTATGCGTGAACATGAATTATGGAAAATATCGATTGTTTATTATAATTAGATTTTTACTAATTACACATATTGGTATCTATGTAGGCGTTATGTCGTACTACGTACAAAACATCAATAATGAACATACATGAAAATGCTATATAAAAGTGTAAAGCATAAATAAATGTGCTATTGACTGTAATGTGGAGATCAAGGCCGAAGTTAGAGCTAAGATTGTAATTTTACTTCTTGTTACACTATGTATACCACAATATTATAACAAGCTAAGACAATTTTATACATCCCTCTCGAACTGCGGCCATGAAATAAATAAAATATGTTTACATATATATACATAAAAGCATCAAAAACCTAACCAAAGCTCAGTTAGTCCAGATTTGAGAAATATATACCGCGTTGCTAAGCGTTAAGGCCAAATGTAATACACGAACATTTAAGATGCCAACACGCAATACGCACAATTCACTCAAACAACAATAATTACCTCTCTTCGGCTTCCTTCATCCAACGCTCAAGCACCGGTTTGATTTTCTGCGCACTTTTTGGAGTAATATCCAATTTCTCAAATCTGTATCGAACATAAATTTGTATGTTAGAAAACTTGCACGATCCGTTAATAGCGGCGGCTACGCAAGCTCATCCCGATCCAAATACTAATACGAAATACAGGACATTGACATTGCATTAACGTTTCGACGTACAACAAAAAAAAAAACAATAGGCAATTTAGGCCGGAGGTAATCAGTTTGATTAATACCGTAAGTGGTAACAATAAAACGAATTCAATTAGAAGTGAAAGGTAACGTATGCCAATGCCCTGGCTTAGAATTGCGCATAAATGAATTAAAAAAGAATATTAAATAAAAAATATATATATATATTAAAAGTAATGAAACAATACATCATGCTAGATAAGATGGAAAGTTTGAAATTACTCGTGACGTTACACATTCGTATAACATATTTGATAATTATCACAATTACAGTTTATGTAGAACGGACGCCAGTAGGTACAATCATTAGTAGTTGTGGCCCGCTCGTTTAAAAATCCCAAAATTTGAATCGCCTTTACATTAATTACTCGTATGAAAATTAAATGTAACAACGCCAAAACCGGTGTTTAGTAATAAATGTCTTACATTACAAAGGCCTACATTCCCGCGGTATCCGCGGATCGGCGATCGAGACAACATTACATCGGGCATATATAAAGACAATCTAACTACGGCCGTTGAATGAGTAGAAGCGTGTGCTGATGAATGTAAGAGGCAGCATCCTCGAAGATACTCGAGTACTTTGTATATAATTTGAATATATTTCTTTCTATTGTGGAAACTTCGAGAATGCTGTATGTAGGGGTTAAAGAAAACAAAACACATACATGTTTTGTTGCTGTGAAGACAGCTGAGCTGCTAGCATCTGCGAAGCCAGGGCACTGGGGACGGTAATAAATTATATGTTAGAGTATCATTGAAGACTCCTCGGTAAACCGAGAATTATATTCAGTTCAATACGTAAATAGAGCCGCACGCATGGTTTTTTTTTATATTTATAGTAAAAATAAGTTACTAATATATTACAAGTATAAAGATATAAAGTGTCTGTAAACTGACGCAGCAAAGCTTGATATACAATTGTAATAACTTGAGCCATGCTGAATTCAATGTTTGTGGATCATATACATTGACTATATAAATATTCAACAACGATATTTTAAATATTTTTCACCATTTTTTACTATATAAATAGACTTTAAGACTTGGATTTCTTTTAATTTGTTCTAACTTGCTTATTTAGATTATCTATTCAATATAAATATAATATATTAATTTTATTTTACGTTTGAATTGTAGCCAAGTTCGTCTACTTGACCAAGTTCGTGCCAAGCCGAGTGGCTTAACACTTGTGTACTACGTCAGTAATGTCATAATAAACAGCTGTTTAAATAATAAATTCTTTTGTCGACGCGGCCAACCCATCTAAGTGATGCATAAGGTGTATTCAAGAATAATACATTTTAATTATAATGCAAATTAATTGAGTCCAGCATAATCAAAGGGGTAACAGTCGTGTAGCGCCGTCACAATGGCAAATTGGGGCGCAAGAAGAATTAATGAAAAATGAAATCACGACAAAGACAGGGGAATTCTACTCTTTTAATTACACGAAAAAAAGTAATTACGGCAAGATAATTAATTAACTGGAACAGAAGTAACGATTAATGATTTTATTATACAGGCGAGGTCGGTGGGGGTCAACTCGAAATTTCCTTCGACTTGTCTACTGCCTTCGTCGGACCGATCGTCAGGCAGGTTTTTCAATCATTTACTTTCAATTAAACGTTATTAGTGAACTGAATCCCGTGTAATGAAAACAAGGCTGCCTTAAATACTTAATTTATTGGTCTATATGTCATAGCTACCAGTACAAATATGCATATATGAACTTTAACGAAGTTCTCAGCTGTTTTTTTTTTAAATCATAACTTGATTGAACTTAATTTAATGTTAATTAAAAGAAATTCAATTCTTACTTTTTAAAAAACACCCAATGATATCATCACAGAGAAATTTTTTAATTTAATATTCAATTGAAAATTTAAGTCAAATCGTCCAGATAACAAAAAAGGGGTCGTGAAAACGGTGACAAAAAAAACAAAATGCTTACACTGAAAATTAAAACAAAACAAACGTAATACATTCAAATGTTGTGATAATTTAGAACTACGAACATGGCTTTTGACAGGTACATAAAATATTTAAACTATACAGATAACATATATTATTTTCTATAATAAATGAGGTTATGTAAATTACTAGTCTATCTTCGGGGTATTATATATTTTAAAAACACGTCTTAGAAATCGTAGCTAAGCGAACGGAAGCCGTCCAAATTGTAATTAATTAAACGAATTGTAGGCAATGAAAGAAGTCATGCTGTTTCACAAATCACTTCAATTAACGATATTAAAAAGTTATTGTGATATTTAGAGCTGCGTGTTAAAACACCTCGAGGGGTCGATAGTGTTGTCTCGTTGTGACAGAAGCAAGGATCCACGAACATATGTATGTATAAACCAAGCGTGCGACTCTATTACACAAAAATATATATATATATAGAATGTATGGAATTATTAATTTCTCTCTTTGAACAGAAATACTTTAATCAACATCAAAAAGGATGTTTTTGTATAAAAAAATCCTTTCCTTTTATAGATAGTGTATTTGACAAAAATTTTAAAGTCAAAGTGAATACTAAAAAATGAGAAAATAAATAAACAAAATGTGTGTATAGTAAGTTCTTACCTGCAAATAGCGCTTTGGCTGTACGCGGGGCCCTCAGTGACCGACAAAGCCTGACCAACTTGTGTCTGGGTGAGTCCTAGACCTAGCCGCCGGAGCTTAAAAGCTTTAGCGAACTCCTTGATGTCCTCTAAGTTGATGCCGTCGACTACGTTGCCTGATGACTGGCTGATGGTGGGTTGATCTGGTGATATTCAAGAGTGTTGTAAGCACAAAGTAGACCCAAAAAAAAAAAAAAATTTAATAGTATTTTAATAAACAAAAAAAAAACATGTGAAAAATTGTTTAGCTAATATTTATATAGTTGTTAGATAGCGCCGCGATAACGGTGTAATAGGCGGACCGACAATTTTATATAGTAATTGTCTGTCTAACAGGCGGCCGAACACGATAAACCGATGACGAAGTAAAAGTGTCCGGTTAACGGCGATGGGAAAGGAATTTTTCTCTAACACTTTTGTTTCTATCATCTAAAATATCGTCCTATATTATTAATTACTTTAGATATCTTTGTATGTTTTATACAAGTAATTAATAAGTAAGAATTTGTACTTCATTCAACCCTCCAACTGCAGCCTTCGTAATTTAGTGAGCGGTATCAAACACAGTCAAATTATATATGGCGCTTGTGGGTTTAAATTATATTGTAGAAATTATTTGAATTTATAATCCAATTCAATTTAATTTAAATAAAAACAGTAATTTCCCTCTGTCTAGACAAAATAAACAGACAGCATTGTAAATTTGAAAATTACAACTTACTGTTTTTAATATATATATATGTTTTTTATATCATAATTTTCCAGAAATGTATAGAAAAAGGACGTTAATTAATGAACTTGTCACATTAGAGATAATTATTACCTACAGCATAGATTTTAACAAAAAACTAATTTTTAAATATGATTTCATTTCATGTAGCAATAATTGTGTTTTATTAAATTTATATTGAAATTATCTTAATTTTAGATAGTAAAAACTTATCTATCGTGTATAAATAATTATTAGAATTCAGATTTCTAAGTAATATTAACATAGTTGGTATATAATTGAGGGACTCGTGGTGCAGTGGGACAACGTCGTAAATGCTATGGGCTGTGGGTTCGATTATTTTTAAATTATTTTCAATTCTCCGCTCTGGTCAGATAAAGCGCAGCTTTAATAATAATAAGCAGATATCAGGCAAAAAGTGGAGAACAAAGTGACTTGCTTGATTAGACTCTCTCTGCCTAAACTGCGATACAGAAAAAACGTGAAAAAAAAGGTAAAAGGTATTATATAGGTAACAATATAATTTGTAAAATGATTTGATCGTTTTCGCTATATTTTTATACTGTAAACCGAAATTATATCAGAATATAACAAAAATTTTGCACGTACACGTTTTATTTCGTTTCATTGAACACAAAGTTGACAAGTTTGAAGACCTATATCGAGTGAATTAGAACCTCGGTGTAAAGCAACTTTACCTCTCATGAATGGTGATAAATCACAAATTTTATCATTTTTAATTTAAAATGCTAATGTATTTTAAAACAATATTTGAACTTGTCAACTTGTCGTTTCCGAAATTCTATGTTGACAGAGAACTACTCTCAGAAACGTTAATTGGCGTTCATCTAAAACTAACCAGACGTAACTATATTTAATGGCAGTTAAATGTTAATTTACATCTGCGAGTGTGGCTAGTATTGTTTTTAGAAGCACAATGGTGTCAACATACGATACGTTAATGGTCTTCGTTAAAATTGAATCCAAGCAATTACCGATTCACAGATTAATATGTACGAGATTTCGCGGAATTATATTATGGCCGTATTATGTATATTTTTCAATTCCTAATTAAAATGAACGTAAAAAGAAAAAAATAATTGAAGCTTTTGAAAACGTCTTAACTGATTAGTTATTCGAGGCACGTTTAAAATCAAATCAATTAAGCCCAAACTACGGTGAATCGGTAAAAATATACTTTAAATTTACCAACCTTAGTGGTAAAAGGCCGTACTATTTCTAGCCTAACCTTTACCGACATTTACCGTATCTCTTAGAAGTACTAAACGAATAATTCATTATTGTACTACAGTTCGATCCTTACCATTTAAGATGGTCAATTTTAAAATTTACTTTTAGAGAGCTCGGGTTTTTACAGTAACAACCTCCCCCCCCCCCATCCAAGTGTTGTCACCAGAACGGAGAAATGAAAATAATTAAAATATTACCATTCCGCTAGTGTCTAATTATAATTATAATTATTTATGATAAATATTTATATCTTCTAAAGAAATAATGCAAACTTTTTTAAGGGCTGATTCAATACAATTTCATGAATTTGCAATATATTCGACTTTGTTAAGTAACGTACTTGAATTGTGTAATTGTATTGATTGTACTGGGCCTATAAATAACGTCCAGCTGTGAATTAACATAAATAGATACTTACACTGATTTACTTAGCTAAGCTGCTATTTAGTTCTAATTAAGGATAAAGTTTTAGATTAAAGTTTTCAAAATGACTTACGCGACACACAAAATCTGAATTTAAAGTGAGTTTTTAATATTTTCTAAGAAAACATAAAAATTAAATATATATCAATTTGAAAAAAAAAAAGTTTTTGAAAACGTATAAAAATTTGAACGCATTGGAAAACCGCGCAACTTGAAATCCATTCAAGTTCTGTTTTCTAAATACGTCTTTTTCAATTTCCTAAGCGTGCGAATAACACTTTAAAGCATGTTTAAAGAGATATATATATTCATTTATTAATTTTTAGCATATGATGGACTGGCGTTTTAACTATACTTTTTGTAAATTTGTTTTTTTTTAGGGACTCTTGGTATCGATTCTTTGATACAGTGGGACAGCGTCTAACTGTAAACGCGATTGGTTGGGAGTTCGATCCCCACTCAGGGGAGTGATTACATCTAAATTATTTCCATTTCTCTACGCTGGTACGTATTTAAGACAAAGCACGGCGTAAAGTTCCGCCATTAGTTTCACGTCCAATGTTTCGATTTCGAGCCGAAAGTTGGGAACGGAGTGTCTCAGTCTCTTCTCTATGACTCAGGACTTCCGAAAAACGTAAAGCTGCCATGCTCCTTTAAGCCTAAGCTTTTGAAACATAAAAAAACTATATTTTTACAATTCCACAATCAATATACCTGTTAAAGCTGTTACATCCATAATCACAACATGCCAGCAATCCAACACCTAACTCAATACAATCTCTTAAGGATATTACAAAGTGGCTTAGCGGGCGATTTATGTTATTAATAGACGGTGGCTGATAATTATGTGGAATATCATTAGGCGTCATCCCCCTGCTTAGCTAACCGATGACAAATTACTTCGCAAACCCGTTAGTTTGAGTAGTCTGCACCAATTAAGACAAGGTAGGGGGTAGTAAATTGGCAATCGTTCCTGTATTTGCCAGTGTAGTATTAGGTGTACGGTGTACCAAATAGAGACAGTGCAATTTTGTTTATGTCAATTACTATTGATTCGACCGTGTGCCACTTGATCTGATGTCATCGATTGTCAATTAAGTTTTATATTTAAAAAAAAACGCTAAAACTAAATGCTTTTTTTTCAGTATAGCAGGGAACTAATGTAATTTAGAGACACTCCGTTCTCCACTTTTCGCTAGACATCTAGGCATTGCGTGTACAGTGACGTAGCTTAATGCCGCCCTTTGTATTAAAAAAGGCTTTAAATAAATAATTTCTTACGAGCTTATTTCTACGAGTGGGGATCGAGGCCCTTCACTTAGCACATAATTCTAATGGCATTAGGACTGTATTAATATAACAATCAATTGCGCACTTCAATACACTATAACTAAATGGCAATTGTAAGTTTTCTCAATTACGTATCGCGTGATGAGACGCACCCATTAATTAATTTACAAAGATAAGTCAATTGGCTAAGAGTGGCTACTGCGGCCGAATTCAATACTAATGCATCAAGATACTGTACTCTTAATTGTTTAATACATGATATAAATTAATTAGACACAATTTCAGTTCGCGTGTTTTCTGTCTGAACGTTTATTGACCTGAGTTACGTGTATGAGAACAATTTAAAAAGTAATGCCAATTAAGCATTTTTTTGGCGATTACTCTCTTTGGCAATGGAGTGTAACTATATGTATATATATATATATATATTTAATTATAATTTTTTTGATGATAGCCGCTCCTGTTTCTTGTATGAAAGCTTTATAACGTGTGGTATATTTTATTAATATTTTTAATTTTAATTTCTGTTTAATGTTATACAGTATACAGTTACAGTTAATGGAAATGGAACTTCCATTGATATTCAAAAAGAATATGTCTTATTTAAAATTTTACTTAAAACAAATATGTAAATGACAATGGTATAAAAAATTATAATACAAAGCAACATACATATTGATGGGAATCAAAAAGCCAGTCAAAGAAATACTGCAATGAGAACGAAAACATAAGTGACAGATGTTCTTGCCAGGATTGACCGACTAGTGTGGAGGTGGACAAGCTTTTCTCAATATGTATGGAGTTAAATAATTACGACCGGTATCTTAGAGATAGCGCAAGGAAAAAAGGAGGCAAACGATGGAGACGAGCTAAAACTTACAGCAGATTCAAACTAGATAAGGTTGCAGGAGACAGTATTCTATGGAAAGAGTTAGAGGCCTAAGCCAAGTGGCACACTGTGGTCAGATATTTTAGATAAACAATTTTTTTTGTTATTAATGGTCAAACTAAAAAAGTTCAGAATGAACGGCTTATTATCTTTATAGTATACAATTATTAGTTTTAGTAAAATGGGGTACAAAGTATTTCACGCAATAATATATAGATTAAGTTCTCTTACTTATGAAGATAAAAGAAAACAAGTAATTTCATATATACTTAGAATAAAATACTAACATCATTATATTAAAGTGCTATTCGCACACTTAGAAAATTGAAAAGGACATATTAAGAAAACTTATAAAACGAACGTATTGAACGCAGCGGTATTTGAACCTGCGCCTCTTGAAAACTTTTTTTTTTCACACCATTATATTTTATAGTAAGAACATACTCAAAATGAAAAAGGTAAACAAGTTAACACTGATAACTGATAAAAGCTACTTTGGCATTACTGTAACGAGTGTCGATTATGCTACTTTCAAATCAATTTTTCACCTCGTTACGGCTAATTTAAAAATAGTTTCCTCTTCGAAATGATTCGCTAATATCAGATTTGCGTTTGTCGAAACCCAGCTAATGCCCCACCAACATGCTATCATACATACGAATCAACGATTATTATTAAGTAAAATCGTCCGTTATTTCCAAATTTTATATTCACGGTTGATTGTATGTAATTAAAGTATTGGAAATACACTGTGCTTAATTCATTATATAGTTGCTATGTGAACGATATAAAGACCAGAATAGCTCACACATAAACTTTAGACACGCAAATTAACAATTTGTGAATATTCCTAATAGATGAAATTACGCGAGTCGAATCGACTTATTTAGTGATACTATTAAGATTTAGAACGGTATAGCTTTTCTATCGATTTACTTGTATTAATGTATCCGTTTAAAGTACTTTCAAGAGCTTCGAGAAATAAAGCGGTGTTCTGTAAAAGTTTGACCCTCGTAATAATATTGAAGTTTTGATTTCAACGTCTGTAATTAAAATCCCATTTCATTATAGATTCTATTATGGAGTGCCGAAGGAAAATTAGGTACCTTTCAATACTTGTTAGACACCAATTGATGGCAGCAGTCTTGTTTAAATATTAAATATATATATATATATATATATATATATATATATATATATATATATATCATGGTAGAAAACACTTTGCCAATGATAAATGAAATCTATGAAAGTACGTATTAACAATGATAATTTTTACTTTTGACAAACTTGGCCAAGGTTTCTTTGATTTTCACGATTATTACACATTTTAGACTAGTAGACTGTGTCTACCCTGTGTGACCACGGAGTACTGTAAAGTGTACGAAACATCGGGTTTCTAAAATGTATTTTCGAATACCAAAATTATACGCGATTAATCCGGTTAAAATAGTTTCATTTCAAAATTTGATAAACTTTTAATTAAAAAAGTATCTTCTAGGATACAACTGTGAATTGTATCATAATATACAGATTCAGATATTTGAGTATATATCTATATATTTATTATTACAACTTGTACACAAATTACAATATAAAATTGTTATAGTATTGCATTTATAACTATTTAGTGGCATCATTGTATTGTAATTATGATATTTTACGGCATAGTTTTAAAAACGACAATATTTATGAAAATAAAAGTAAAGGAAAAAGTTTTTAAGAACTAGATTGGACTTGTTCCAAGCGAGGTCTTGGGTGGCAAGCAAATGGTAATGGAAAATTTGACCACCCCCTTATTGCTTGGATGGCGATCTGTCAAAAAGCTTCAGCCGGCTAGTCTGTGGTGGCAAGACTTGGAAGCTGTCGCACGACTTTGCTAGCGGTGGAAACCCCTTCAACAACAAGCCTTACATTCCCTGATGAGGGACGAAAGAACGTCAGCATCATTATCAAATGTAAAAGTAAAATATATAATAATGAAAATTATATTTTATATGGCGGAAGTATATTTTACTACATAAAAATACTTGACGGTTTTCAAGTGACTTTTTGTTGTTTTTTATCGATTGTGCTCAATTTTATCGGCCACGTTAATTATTTGTAATGGGTTTTAATTAGTTAATTAATTAATTTAGTCGGAGACGAGAATGCGGCGAGCGGCATCTTTGATGTTGCCACTTAGGCCTTTATTTTGACCGCTTTAGTAAATTATAAATTAAACATTAAAATTATTGGTGATAGTTATAGTTAAACTTAATGGTACGGTTCGAATTTGAGTTTCGTTCGAGATGGAATTTCTTTTTTATCAAAAACTAGGTCTTTTTTGATAAAATCGTAATTGAAACGTTTTTTGAAGCTCAATATTTTCCTAGGTAGTATTCGTTTTATATATTTTTTTTTCTTATTTATTATGAATATTCGAGTGGATGCTTGTATTTATTAAATATTTTCCTTTTACATTTGTCTAAATAAAGAGCGGCGTTGGGTTTTCTCATTCAACACACAGTGTCTTTAAATGGGCGAAAAATACTTCGGTCTATAGACAGTAATATAATAAGTAAATTTCTACTTTTTTTACCACTGTAGGCAGAGGGAATGTACTGTTATGGAACATTGCGTGTTGAGTGGCGGAACTCAACTCTTGTCTAGTGCAGTCACTAGAGCGGAGATATTCAAATAATGAAATTATGCTCATTGCACCGAGTGGAAATCGAACCCACAACCAATTGCAATTTTAGTCAGACGCTGTCTCTGGCGCTCTTTTGTGGACTTATGGTGGAGTTATGGTTTACACAACGAAGAAATGCAGGAAATCAATAGTTTTATATTCCAAAGTACAATGAAAATATACTAAATTTAATAAAATCAATATTACATACATATGTTTGACAAACACTTATGTATAAAGTGTCACTGTGACACAGACGTTGCTATGGCAACGCGTGTCCCACGCATCAACGGTTGTACAAATAAATATTAAAGTAGCATAGCTTATCAATTGAACGTAGAGAAATTAGCGCTAACTGTAAACAGAAGAGGAACTGACTAATTTAGTAATTGTATCCACTAACAACGAATTAAATAGTAATCAATAGAAGCGGGGCCCCCGGCATGGCTATTAGAGCTTTCTCTACACGTGATACGGGCCCGATAAGATATCGAAATTCGAGATTGAGTTACATTGTCCTGTACGAGAATGAAAAATTGATGTAATAATAATAATAGGTGCTTTTATAATTAGATAAGCGGTTTCATTGTCTTTAAGATGACCCACTGTGGCGCAGTGGGTCGCCGTGACACGATGGGTGTGGGTTCGTTCCTCCTTTAGGGGAGTTTTCTTTCTCTCGTTCTCGTATATACATTTGTATTGTATTATGTGTGTGTGTTATTTTAGTCTTAATAATGCAACAGCGATTTGTTATTACTAAAGCTATAGAATAGAATATACTTTATTGCACACAACAGAAACAAAATACATATATAAATATAAAATGTATGCAAAGGCATAGTGTTATTGCTTCAAGCTATATCTTACAGACCTTTGCTAAATAAAGGACTTAATTATATTTATAAAAATGGGAAATAGCGTATCGGTGCGCATATATATATATATAAAGACACACATATATAGCAAAATATATACATAACCCATACAAATATAACAATACATAAATTAAATTAAATAGCTGCTGTTTCAGGCGATTTTGGAAGACATTAAATGACAAGTGACTACGAATGTCGAACTTCCATAGAAGGTTAATTAAAAAGAGGTGAAATAGAATTGATTACAACAGATAGGTAATTTAAGGAGGCTATCAATACTCGACTTTGGCTCAAGGTGTAGAAAGGATTTTGACCCGCTAGAGCTAGATATTATAAATATATATATATATATATATATATAATAGCTCTCAAAAGTTAACTCATACTAAAGTAAGTTGCAATTGAAAATCAATGAATGAAAAAGACATTAGAATCCCGCTGTGTTCAAATTTTTATACGCTTTCTAAATATGTCTTTTCCAATTTCCTTAGTGTGGGAATAACACTTTAAAAAATGTTAACAAAAAATCAATCAATGAGTCATCTTACGCTTTTAAGCTAAGTGTTACGTAATTTTTTTTTTCTTAAATAACACTTTAATACACAATTTTTTTTTCTTTTATCACTCAAACGAACTCATATCACTTTTAGAACTCAAAAATTTTATATGATAATACAATAATATAAAACTAAACGAGAAAATGTTTATTATAATAACACAAGTGTAGGTTTACATGATATCGTTGTTTCGTTAATTGTTGTCGTAAATACGATTTCCACTAGAAACAATTAATTAATGAGTACTGATGATTGACGAACAGACATAAATTTTAATTATTGTTCACATTTAAAATATTTATGCCTTTTCAGTTCGATTTCAGTGCGACGTTGGCTTTCACCACCGAACACGCAATGCTTACTAAAAATATATTTCAGTGAAAGCTTTCAAATGTTGAAAATTTTGATTATATTCTATGCGTTGTGTAACTGATTTAATTTTCTAGTACAAAGGAAATTTACTAAACTAAAACTAAACGTATAGTGCATGTTTAATATTTTTTTTCAAAATTGAAATTATCTTAAAGTGTAAACGATCTTTATAATATATGTATAACATTCTTAACAGCTAAAGTAAATTATATTATTGAATGAAAATCTAATATAAATGGATTTTAACAAATAATATTGTATAATTTTACCCTTTTTTTATATTAACAGTCAATTATATTATATATGTCAATCCTGTTTTATACTTTCGTTGATAATTTTCTTTTAACTTCACGCTTTTCCCGCGTATAGCAGGGTAGTGTCCGGGCCGAACCTGGTATCTAGTTTCTCTCTCTATTTTCATAATCATTCCAGCGAACGAGAATCGATCCCACAACCAATCGCGTTTACAGTCAGAAGCTGTCAGTCTGCGCCACGAAAGTCTCCTCGGACATTGGTATTTATTAATGGAATTAAATTAAATTATTTAAAATAATATTTTATTTTTTACATATTTACATTATTTAAGAAATAATTATAAAATGTTTAATGGTAGTGTATAAATTGTGACTAAGTCACATGAATTTGTGACCTTTTAAGAGACACATTCTTAAAATAAGTTTCAATAGAAGTTTAGTAAACAACTAATTAGTATAAACTAGAAGTTATAATTAACTAATTAGTATTTTTATATTCGAGGAAACTTCTATCTAGATTACTTGTAGATTAGAAATTCAAAATTTAGCTTTAGAACATATATAAAAAAATTACATAACAATAAATCACAAACAAAAATTTTCAAAATTTTCTATTGGAAATTGTAATAAATATTTTGTGAAATTGTAAATCGAAAATGAATAATTCAGTCTTATATAATATATAAAAAGTACAACTCAATGGATATATAATCTATTAATGTCTATGATTCAATTAAATCAGATATAGCCTCAAATCGATGCACTTATTAAAAGACAATTGCTGACTGAGTTGCACCTTTATATATAAGTGGGAATGTTTGTTAGGAAGCTTTATTAATACGGTATTAGAATATGATTTTGTGTACAAATATCAAACTATAAAATTTTATTGTTTCTTTGCTGAGGCTATTGTGGCATAGTATGACATTTTCGCTATGGTCGTGGATTCGATTCCCACTCGGGAAAGATTATATTTAAATTATTTTTATTTCTACGCTCTGGTCACAAGACAAGGCACGACGTTGAGTTAAGCCATTTAACACCCATAGTCCGAAATTTAAGATTAGTACTTTTATTTTTTTCTTGAATTCAATTTGTAGTCTCCTTTTGATGTACTAATCCTTAATTTTAACATATTTTAAAGTGATAACACATTTAAGAAATTGAAAAACATGCTTCAAGAAAACGTATAAAAATTTGAACGCAGCAGGATTCGAACCCGCGCCTCTTGGAAACCGTCTCTCCCTCTTGGACGATTGTTTGTTGAGTGGCAAATCTTATTTTATATCTTTGCCGTTTTAAATATAATTACTCGTGCATTAATTTAATATAGTTTTATCTAATGTATATCGATAAACGTTGATCATGTGGGATTAACTAACCATCCAATCAAAATATTCAAGTTCAAGTGGCAAGTCTGATATTATAAGTTCTTTGATTTTCACAGTTTTTAACCCATTTTAAAATGAAACTATTTTAACCGGATTAATCGCGTATAATTTTGGTATTCGAAAATACATATGTCTACCTGTGACCACGGACTACTGTAAAATGTTCGAAATGTCGGGTTCTTAAATGTATTTTCGAATACCAAAATTATACGATTATGCGATTAATCCGGTTAAAATAGTTTCATTTAAAAAAAACTGGTATTATTTGTGGAATTTTATTATCAAATTATTATCACACATACAAGGGATCCCCTTAAAATTATAATTACTTTTATATACTTCGTGTCCACGTCTCCTTATGTTCTGCCATTAAGGCCCTGTCTCGTGTCTAATAACCCGTGAAACGATTGCAAATGGCCATATGCAAATTGTCAAGATTTTAATGAATAATTAACATAGCTGTGATGAACTGTAAGTTTCATATCCACGTTGACCATTTAAAATGTACTTTAAAAATAGAAAAAACACTGACACAGTACAGTGTCCTGTCGTAGTAGCAATTTTGAATCATTCGAGTATTTCTAGAAAAGAGGATTCATCAAGGATATTATATATTATCTTTATATCTCATAAGACAGTCTGCACTATATATTTTTCTTTTTTCTAAAAAAAATAATACACATAAGCCAAAACGATCGTAGTGCACACTCCGGTTGCCACTTTCCACCTGAATTCGAAACATAGCATTGCATGTTTCTTCTTTCTAGCAGAGCGGGGAAATTAAAATAAATTAAATATCATCATTTCCATGAGCCGGAATCGAACCTACAACTATCGCGTATTCGAATCAGACGCCAAATGTCACACTGCGCCACAATGGCCTCATCTACGAGTTTGTATAGAAACAAAATTTGTCGTTTTGACCAAGCAACTAAAAAATATTTTTAAAATTTTAAAGTGTATGTTATTTTTATTGTATTAACTTAACAACAAAAATAACTAGTAATAATAATTTTAGCGAGCGTGTTTCGAATCCATGGACAGGTTTAATTAGTTTTGAAATTAAACATAATGTACAATTTTAGCTAAAAGATTTTGAACGCAGCGAGAACCGTTCAAGCGCTCTGACCGCTAAGCCATGCGTTCTACATTCAGTTACGTTGAAATTCTTATACGCTTATTACAACTTATATTTGTTGTTCAATTTCCTTAGTGTGGGAATAACACTTTAAAAATGATAAAAAAATACAATTTTAGCTAATGTAGGAATCTACATCTACATTTATATATAAAGAATACCAGTTATTATACAAAAAAAAACGGTTTCAGCGCACACAGTGGCATGCTATAGCTAGTATGCGGGTAGGTGCGGCGAAAAATGCCACGCGAATCATTATGCAACAGGTGGTAGGTAATAAATAGTCTCATTGATACCATTTATAATATAGCTTCATATGTATGTGCAATATGACCGATGTGAAATTTGTATGTTTAATTGTTATTATACGTACATAATAGTTAAGCTTGGATAAAAGATTAGCTTTTTGTCTATCTTTATCAGCGCTGTGACCAGAGAGAACCGCCCGAATTCGAGACATTGATTTTTAATTGGCGGAATTCAACGCCGTTTTTCGTCGTAACAGAGAAGAAAGTCGTGAAGAAATGAAAATAAATTAAATTTTTCAGAGTGGAGATTGAAACCAAAACCAATTGCGTTTACAGACGGACTTCAAACATTTAAGCTTAATATATAGCACTATCCGCTTTTAGGCTTCACGCGTTATCCCTAGCGGGGTAGTCAGAGAAAACTTCCAACTACATACCTCTTTCGCCTCATCCTCTGTCATCAACCTCTTCATACAAGCCCTCCGGGGGGTCCTCTAGCTTTTTATGTGACCTTCCTCCAGTATCATTGATACTGTTCTCGAAGGTCAACCCAGGTCTCCCTCTACCGCCCTCATCATTGGCTTTTGCTACACATATCTTTCGTAATATTAAATACCAGACAATAAAATCAATATAATAACAAAAAACGATAATGAATTAAAACTAAATCAATTATTCTCTTCTAAAATAACCAGTAATAGTGGAAGCACTAAACGCCTATTCGAGACTAATGTAATTAACATTAAGTTAAAAGTCGAAAACTTGCTAAGTTGTAATGAAAATCTAGAATAATAAATAAGTCTCAGCTACATTTAAGGTCACGTTACAGAAATAGAAGCTCAGCTTGGCCGATAGGCAATTGAGTCCGAAACATACGATTTATAAAGATCTTTTCATTCTAAATGTGAATAAATTGGGGCAGTAAAAATAGGCCGTTTAAAATAGTTTATACTGACGTCTAGCACTTTAATAAACTAACTCTTGACTCATAGGGTGCTTATTCTGACTATTTGTAATTGTTTTCTTCATCATGCAGAGAGGAGCCAGTGTCAAAACTCAATGGTCTTGTCATTTATTATATATAATTTATGTACAATTGTTCCATAGAATGGCAATGTCAGACGCTGCGCCATGTTGGCTTCAATGTTTCTAAATATTTAGTACATTGATATGACTTATATGATCTGCCCTTAAGTTATGCCTGTACGTTTCTAATAAAACTATTCGCTCAGTCTACCTAATATCCATCTAGAAACATTTCCATACATTTAGTAGGCGGAACTTGAATCTCATGTTACTATGTAAGCTAATCAAGTTTGCGCTCCGTTACCGACTCACTAACTCCAAACAGACTTTTAACTCTTTATAGTATTAGTTCAAATAACTAAAGGACAATGTCGGACTTTGTCGAAGCTAATGGATCGCTATGCTTAGAATGTGAAACTTTTATGGATGAGGACAATTGAGTTACAAAAGTCGAAAATAGAGCTTTTCCATTTGGACTGGCTTTGCTTTGTTTAAATTGATAATTAGAAGCTAGATTTCATTATATTTTTCATATGTTTTGCATTTAAATGTATTTTATGGTTTGTTTAATCTTATCTCAATGAATAAGTATCGAAATAGGTTATATCTCATTTAGGTACAAAAGTATTTTTTATCCAGGAAACATATAATAAAACTGTAAATCTACTTATAAAGTAAAAGTGTATATTACGTAATATTCCAAATATAGAAAAGGCTCAAAACAGAAATTATCAAAAGGCCAATTTAGTTTGGCAAGGTTCTTAAAAATGTATTTAAAAAAAAACAAGGTTAATTTTAATTAAATGTTGAACTTTATGTGCTACACGCACTATGAATTTTTATTTTTAAAACCTATTTTGAGCTAACCAGTTACTTTCATATTATAATTTACTTTAAATTTGATTGGACTGGATAAACAATACTGAAAACACAGAAAACATTTAAAAAAGTTCTCTAATGGAATTGCAACTCACTACTGTCACATAGGTACAAGCCACTTCCCAACTACACCACGTTGGTCTTTCCTCTTAAAAGTTTCTTCTAACAGGTCTACTTACTAGGGGAATCAGCAAGCAGATCGCCGTCGTCGTGTGCCGGTGACTTGACAGAGCTAGGCGATAGCTTCACTGGTGGGTGAGGCGAAGCTATAGGGCCACTGCCCACACTGCCGGCGCTGCTCGTCGTGCCAGCGTTCGAGTGAGTTGTTATTGTAATCTCCCCGTTGGATGCTGCCAGCCTAATTAAATTAGAAATAATATACATTTAATTAAAATTATATTCTAATTATTGGCTGAAATCGAAGGTTAAGCCTAGGAATTTGGATCAATCTTATAAAAAATTAAATAAACATATAAGGTACAAAAAAAACATTTAGAAAACGTTTAAAAATTTGAACGCAGCGGGATTTAAACGCGCGCGATTCTTAAAAACCGTTTTAAGATTATATTTAATTTTTTTTCCTAAGTGTGCGAATAACACTTTAAATAAATGTTTAAAATAAGATATAAGGTAAACATGATTTTTTTATAAGTTTACTTTAAATTTGAAGTTAATGTTAAAATATATTTATAGTGAGAGAAGATTTTTCAAGTGAAAAAAGATGTATTTTTGGTATATGTACTGTGTATATGCATTTAGTAAAAAGTAGTTATCAAATTTTTTGCAAAAGTGCGAAGTGTTATTCGCACACTTAGGAAATTTTTATACATTTTCTAAATATGTATTTTTTTTAGTTATTTTAATATTACGAACAGACACTACAATTTTATTTATTTATTTGTATAGATATATAATATATCTAGATATCTAGAAAATAATATATCTTAGGCAATTAATAAATAAAGCGCTTAATTCTTAATATGGTTATAAGTAGAAAAACACCATTTTGGCTTTTTTTCAAGAATTTACAGAGCCGAATATACTCGTTCATAAATACATATTTGTATGGTACCAAAAGAAAAATAACGAATGACCTTTTAACGCAGATGTTTCCCTGGACACTATTATTTTATGGGTACACTTTTTACATCGAATATATTAAATTTCTATGAACAGGATATACTAAGTTCTATAATGTTACAACGTAATGTATTGAAATAAAAAAACACTATACAATAATTTATTCAAAAGTATATATACATAATGCATCATTTTTGCAGTTTTTACCACACTTTTTCCAATTCACATTGCAAGTCTGGGTTTTGTCATTTCCCCAACTAGAGATCAGAACCATGAATAACCACGTATCATTACTGTATATTTTTCACATTAGTGGCCTATAGTAAATATGTAGGTAAAAACATGAATTTTGAAACCGTGCCTTACAGCTATGTTCGTTTCCTAAATAATAACATATGGCAATTTAATAATAAAGTCGTTTATAGATGTTTATAAAAACAAATGTGTGTCTGTTTTTGTAATATTAAAATAACCGCTTTCCTACTAACTTTACGGTACGTTAATAAATTTCATCATTACTGGAACGTATAAAAATTTGAACGCAGCGGGATTTGAACATGTGCGTCCTTGAAAACCGTTCAAGTTCGAGTTAAAATTCTAAGTGTGCGAATAACACTTTAAAAAATGTTAAAAAAAAGGACACATGTACCCAAGCCGTATTTCGCCCCACCATTTTTCTGTTTGTCTGTCCGGCTAAGCTCTCTGACGTCACCGGGACTTTATCGGCGAAAGCTGATGTAATAAGTCATTTAGGCTGCTTTTGTTTAAAATTCCACGCGGACGAGAGTGGGGCTTCAGCTATTTATATATATTTTAACAGGCTTCAAACAATGTAAGATAATCTATAAACGCCATCTTGACCTACTTGTACCGCCCGATTTGGTGATTAACAATTTGCACACTGATCCGTCGTCAATAAAATATTTCCATAGCAAGAACTTGATGTATTGGAGGAACCATTGCCAGGACGACCAAATATACGTAAGCTTAAAAAGTTTTCAATTTTTAATTATGTACCAATAGAACTATATAAATTTAAAGCGCATCTGTCACTTTCACTCTCTAGACGCTTTATACCGTACTATGTACATACAACAAAGCTTCAGGCATAATTAAATAAACCTTATTTCATTAAAGTATACCACTCGGTTCTCAAAATGGCAGTAGCGAAACTTAACTAGACCAGTACGGCTACCGTTAGTCTTATATATATATTAATGTTAATACACAGTGTTTAGCATTTGACTAAAATAAAAAGTACGCTAAAAACGGTTTTTTTTTTAAAGCTAACAATAGTGTTGGGTTTGTTGCCACAAGTGGCGATGCACGATGCACGGCGCGCTTCATTAAGTGTGCCGTTGCATTAGAGGTAATTGCGGGCTAATTAGGGCCTCATCCGTTGCAATGAACGCATACAAACAAAACTCTTTTCTAAACTTGACACATGGGAACATGGTGCAAATTATGTGAAATTTTCGACTTCGCTCACACGTCGTACGGCAGTATGGCTGGCTAATTTTCGATGTTGATATATATTGTAATTTATCTATTATATATAAAATGATAATTAGAACTACTAAATAGTGATTAGTAATTTTTATTTTAACTGTTTTTCTAATACAAATAGTATTAATGAATAATTAATCCAAAGAGTCACTGACTGACTCATCATGTTGTCGAACAATTTTTTAATGTACAGGAAAATAATAAATTTATATATCAGTAAGGAAATTTTATTTTCAGTACGTCCCTGGATGGCCATTAAGTGAGTACCAAAGAAATTTCCTCTGCTAGGCTCTTTTACAACAAATATAAGTTGTAATAAAGCGTATAAGAATTTCGACGTATCTGTATGTAGAACGCATGGATAAGCGGTCAGAGCGCTTGAACGGTTTTCAAGAGGCGCGGGTTCAAATCCCGCTCCGTTAAATTGTTCTACGTTTTCCAAATATGTGTTTTTCAATTTGCTAAGTGTGCGATTAACACTTTAAAAAATGTAAAAAAAGTTGAAAGGCATCATCAAAATTATTGTTTTTGGCATTTTCAATGTTTGTACTGGCATGGATATAAGGCATAGCGTAAGTGCTATGAAAATGTTGTACTATCATAGGTTTCGGACGAAAATAATGAAATGAACAGTTTTTATTATAAAAAATCATTGAGACGAAATTACCAAAATATTTATAGAAATTACTATCGATATTAAATCGTTGCACATTAATCTAGCGAAGCAATTTCTTGCCACACTCGTCCCTACTAGAATAAAACTCACACATACACAACTATATGCATATGCACGGACACTTGAACGCGCACATGCACACGAACATTAATTGTTCCTTCAATTTATCAACACATTAGACACTCGGCCGTCGCCAGAGCTACGCCTTTTAGAGTGGTGGTAGATAAGCTTGTTTGTAAACTATTGTTTTTTTTTTATATCTAGTGACTACCGTAGCTTAGTCTTACTTCATTTGTCGCTTTTGGTTACAATTCTTGTACGATGTATCAATTTAAAACTCCACTTTGTCTAACTTAGCAGGAAAAATGCGAATATTCTTTCCTACCAACTTCCACCTAAGTGGAAAACTAACCTATTATCATCACATGTGTAAAGTTTTTTACAACTGTGCCACTATGGAGCGAATGCAATATTGACAACACATTTGTTCTGTTTTAATAACTCATTGTGTTATAATATTTGTGTCACTAAGTTAATATTTTGTAACTAACAAGCATAATATATGAGTATATATATTTAGGAAAAGTATAAAAATTTGAACGCAGCGGGATTTGAACCAGCGCCTTTGACAACCGTTCAAGCGCTCTGACCGCGTAATAAGCGTATAAGAATTTCGACGTAGCTGGATGTAGAACGCATGGCAGAGCGTTCGAACGGTTTTTAAGAGGCGCGGGTTCAAATCCTGCTGCGTTTAAATTTTTATACGTTATCTAAATATATCTATTTCAATTTTCTAAGTGTGCGAATAACACTTTAAAAAATATAAAAAAATATGACTAGATAGGTGAGTAACCAATACTTTTTTTAAATTCACCATATAACACAAAACAAGTCCATTTTTCCTTTTAAATCAGTACGTGGGAAGCAAATGTAAGGTCTTTTAATATGACGATATTACAACAATGACATAATATTAATATTTTCATTATTTAAAGCTTTTTAAGGTAAGCTTTTGGAAACCGTATACGCGGGATCCTTTTCATCGTTGTTCATTTATTTTTACATTAATAACATTAAAAGACTGTATTTATCTGTTGTGTATAAGTTGAAATAAGGTTGTGTACTATGACACTTTGTCACCTTAAAAGCCTTATTTTTTTTTTATTATAAAAAAAAGGTTTCATGTAGGCAAATAAGCAAATAATACACTACATTTCAGAAGCAACTGTTGCAGTTTCTCGCCAGCTTTTCTCTGCATAACTGCTGGACTGACAATACTGACATTTTTATGTTAACTGACCATTGAAATAGTTGGATTTTGACTTTTATTGATTTTATAATTTGATACCATCTTGGCGCAGACGCCATGTCTTACTGTATACGCGAAGGTTGCGGGTTCGATTCCCACACAATAATTGAATTATTTTTAAAAACAAATCGCTGAGTTTATGATCTGGATTAAAATGTCATAACTGGGTGGAAAGTGAATAACGGAATGTCTGGACACTAGATTCTCGCTGCCTATCATGCTATGTGGGAAAAGGCATGAAGCTCTGTGTGTGTATTAAAAAAAATATTAAGGAAACTTACCAAAAAAATACAAGTATATATTAAAAGGTTTTGGACTACAATGTAAAACGAGGTAAAGCCCACTAATATACACGTATGACAAATTACACCGTCATTAAAAAATAAGCTTTATTGCACATTGTAAAATTAAAAGCAACTCTTAAGGAAATCTTGAACATATATATATATATATATAAATATATATATATGAATCATTAAATCATCAAGGGTACTGTTAAGGGTATTGAGGTTGATAATTAATTACAATTTAATAATGTAAAAAAAAAACAAGCAAATAAAAATTCTCGTATGCTCTTGACAGGCGGATATTTCGCAACCGTTCTGCGGCTGTATGTAATTGTAAAAATATTAAAGCACCTCCTAATTATTGTGGCAAGCCGTCCACTTCTTTATGTGTTCTTGTAAAAATTTATTGGATTCCCACCGTAATTATATGTGAGAGTCATTAATAAAAAATGTATGATTATTATACTTGTTTTTTTTTTTTTATTATTTTAATAAACGTTGTATTGTTTCGTGGTGAGTCAACTTTACGTGTCGAAAGTATCGAGACGCCGTATCTCCGAAACCTTTCATAAATTATGAAATAAAACCCTCTCTATCTTTTTGTCAGATTATCAATTTCTTTTAAATATAATGGTGTTAATAGTCAAGTGAAACACGAAAGCTATAAATACAGCGTGTGCAGACCACTTCTGTGAGCAGCCAAAATTATATGACAAGTTGTTTTAAGAAATTATTACGTAATTTATGAAAATTAAACACTGCCTGTATAATTTTGCAGTTTTTAAAGGCTAACTACAAGTAACAGTAAATTTGATAAGGGAAGAGGAAACAATCTGTATAATAGAACTGGACAGGTTGATAAGTCGACTTGCACATTTAATTTGTAAAATATTAATAGGCGTTAGATTTTATTTTATTTATAATGGTAAATAAATGAGTAAATCAAAATTAGTAAAAAATAAAATTAGCAAATCAACAACTTTTAAGTAAAAAGAAAATACTTAAATAAAATACAAACGGATAATACTTACTTAAACTTAAAGAAGCCTACGTTAAAAAGTATGCAGTATCAATTTATGAATTTATTCACACCTCGTACGGATGTAATGATACGCCTTTGAACTCTATTTTATTATCTATACGTGTAAAATAAAGAACGATTAGAAAAATTTTTTCAAAGCAAGAAAATATGTATTTATTGGTTATATGATTAGTAGTAAATGTTTCGAGACAGTAAATAGGAAGCGAAGTAAGGGAAATTCAAATCTATATCTATTACGATACTGGAGGTAAAACCATGAGGACATCCGGTGTGTATTTCAAAAAAGGTTGTTGACAGTGAAATTAGTCAAAAAGGTCACTATTAAGGAGATCATGTAAAAAAAATGAAATTATATGAAAATATTAACATTTTAATTTAAAGCACACTTATCATATCCACTGGGTAATTTGGTACATATTTTATTGTATCTAATCGATTGTATAGCTCTCCCTGAAGTAATTTTGACACAAAATGTGTATTTTGTAAATAAAATCAATCCCAGGTAAGACGCTAACTTAATATTAAAGACGAATTGTCATTAAAAAACTCTAGTTTTGTATAATATTTAATTTAGTTTTAAATCAAACACTCAATATTGACAATAAGTGTATGAGTAAACAATATTAAAAGGTCCAATTAATCGAATGATAATACACTTCGGGTCAGAATAATTCGAAAGTGAATTATTTTGAAATAAAATTTGACGATAAGATCTATAAGTCTAATTAAAATTAATAATTTAAATTTTAAATGGTATATCGAATCTGAGATTGGCAACACTTAAAAATGGTTATAAAGCACGTTATAACTGTTTCGTACGTTTCCAAGTTTTGTTTTTTTTTTTGAGTAGATTCATAAGAAGTTCTTTGATTTTCGCGATTATTACACATTTTGAAATGAAACTATTTTAATCGGATTAATCGCGTATAATTTTGGTATTCAAAAATACATTTTTCATACATTTTTGAATTCATTTTAAGATAATAATTGTATCAAATGACAGGCAAGTGCCACCTCAGTGTACCTGTGACCACGGACTACAGTAAAGTGTTCGAAACGTCGGGTTCTAAAAATGTATTTTCCAATACCAAAATTATACGCGATTAATCCGGTAAAAATAGTTTCATTTCAAAATAGATGCATACGTTTGATTCTGGAGTCTTAAGATCCATAGTAATTAAATTAGGTATAGTTTAAAGGTTATTTATTAACTGTTGCCACACATGTAAGAAAATATGATACTTAATTTATCTAGAAGACCCGTTGACGCGTAAATTATGGGTTACCTTAACAACTTGTATGTCACTTTGTACCTATATGTGTGTCATTGGTATTGCTACAATATTTATCGTGTCAATTTATTTTTAACACATTGTTAACCAAAATTAATAACATATTAATATAGTAATTAGTCTAATATTATATTTCGTAAAAACGAGATAAAATGATATAATAATGAGAAAGTTTTATTTATAATCGATTTATATATTAAGTTAATAGTTATTTAAATCTTTTACTCGTGTACTGCGACTATTTTGAATTCCTTTAATATATCTAAGTATGTACTTTGTAAGTAACAAACCGTTGTCTAAACAATAGTTAAAGGGAAAAAGCCACCAAACAAAACGGCACAACATTGTTTCTAACACTAATGCCAATTGTTTTACACATTGTAAGTCCATGCACACAGTCCATTTGCGAACAGAAAAAAGCATTCTGATTATATTTAAAACAAAGCTCTGGTACCTAAGACAAAGGGCGGCTTTAAGTTCCGCCGTTCCGTTTCGTTTTATCTGACTACACTGCTGTGCGGTTAAGCTGTAACAAAATAACATAAATTTTTGTATTTTATACACCTCTTCGTTCGGTTTTAGGCTTTTTGTGCCAGACTAATCAGGCACCATAAGAAAAAACTATTTTAATTGTTCTATTTGTTTTATTAATTTTTGTGCTTGTTAAATAAAAAAATATTTATCTATCTACAAATTTTCAGATAGTTTCACGTTTTTTTGTTTATTTTTTAGACAACCCAACTGTGAATCGAACTTACAACTGTCAAGTTTACACCGAGACGATCAACATCTGGGGCGCGATGAGTTCACTTGTATTTGTTCATATATGATTTATGAATACTATACCTACTGTAATTAATTTTATTGGCAAATTATTCATCACCTTAATTATACATAGATACTATTTAAACTTATCTATCTTTTGTGTCATAATTTTATATATTCAATATTATGACTCAACCAGTTAACACGTTTATTGTCTCATACTCCAATACATTATAACCACTTACAAACTATCAATCACATATCAAATGTAGCGGTTTGAATAACATAAAAAAAAAAAAAAACACGCGTACAAAACCGGAATCCCACCACGTGTGTTTACACGACCTTGCCTCAAAAAGGTGTATTCTCAAAAACTTATTGTTGCGTATTATTTCACAATGATTCTACATTTTAATGTAACTTTAATAGTCGTCAAATGGCATACAATATTTATCTAGATTGTAGGCCAACAGAAATGAGGTATTAAACTTAATTATGGATGCGAGAATTAATGCTTCCAGCCAGTAATTATGAGGTCGCATTAACTTAATGTCTTTGAAGTACCTACGCGCACATATAAATTCACTTAATGGATGCACGGTACAATCGAAAACTGAAATCTTAAGTCGAATAATACCATTGTTACATTATTAAAATTTGTAAGCTGGTAATTTTTTACACACATTTTGTGGCGACTTGTCTGTCGACTAGTCTTTTCCCCGGTCTCCGCCTGTCAAAATATTGGGCGATTACTTAGCAAAATTCAAACTTATGACCACAAATTAAAGATTATGTGTCAACTGTGCCAAGTCGCTTAATATATTTAATGTTATTAAATAATTTGATTAATTTTTGAAAATATTATTTCCTAGAAACAACGTTGAATACAATTGGACCCAAGTTGCTGAGTTCAGCACAATTTTTGTTTTACTATTTTTTTTTTGGTTTTTAAAGTTTTCGTGAAGTAAACTAGAGTGGGCAAAAGCTCTCTTGTGATTCCAATTTAAGTAAACTAATTTATTTATTTCTAAAATCATCCAAAATATTACTTTCTTAACTTAACTTTAACTTTATGATAACATTTTGCTTACAATATACTAATAATAAACGAACAAAAGACTTATACGAGGTGTACACCAACAATAGTTATATATTAGAATTTTAGTTCTACAAATAGAATATGTAATGAAATGTGAGAGCAGCAGTTTAATAGCTTTGTTTTAATTTATAATAAGAAACTATGACTTGATATTTCCAAGGAAAATGTGACGATTTATTGTTTTATTTATCTAAGTACATAAGGGAAAATCACATTAATTGTGTATAAAACGTTTCATGTTTTGGATCACTAATAAATAACGTTTAGTTAATATATAAGTTATTCAAAATTATATTAATATTATAAATGCGAAAGTAACTCTGTCTTTTTGTCTGTCTGCTTGTGACGTCATCACGGCCAAACCTAACGGCTGAACCGATTGTGATAAAATTTTATAAAGAGATACTTCGGATGAACATAGGCTTTACTTTCTTCTGTCACTTTTTTTAGGTTTTCTAGGAATTTGATTAGTTTACGAAAAGGCCGTCAAAAGTACGAAACAGCTATAGTAACACGCGGACGGAAACGCGCGCGGGTCGCTAGTACTAAATTAAAAAGGAGTCTAATAAGTTTTTAGTAGAGCAGTGTCCATGGAGTATGTACTGTGTGTCTGTACTACAAGTTGAAGTCTTTCTTATTGAAAAAAAACATACGAAGGAGAAGAACGATAAAGTAATATTAAGACTACTTTGAATTATTAAAATCATTGTAAGTCACCGTGTGGAAGATAAAACTAACGGTAAATGTGGTTGTGGGTTCATTCTCCACTCGGGGCAATGATTATATATATTTTTCATTTTCCTGCTCTAGCGAGAGAAAGTGCGGCGTTTAACCCCGCCACTAAACACGAAGTCGAGTGTCCTGACACTAGGTTTTCTCTGACTAACTTGATATACGGGATAAAAGCGTGAAATTGTTTTTTTTTTAATATTATTACTACTAACATGAGAATATATGATAATATTGCTATCACGTTTCAGTCAAAATAGGTTTTTTTATTAACACTCGTTATTTTTCTATATATTTACAGATTCTGGAAGTTAGAAGAAATTTAAAAACCAGGTACATAGACATATTTAGAAAACGTATAAAAATTTAAAAACGCAGCGGGATTTATAATTTTTTATACGTTTTCTAAAAAACGAAGCTTCGATAGTCAGTCAGTCAATATATTAATTCTGATTTATGTCACTGCACACTAAGCCTTTCAGTTCTTGACTGTGTTATGTGTAAACCAAAGCATTAGCTTTTATATATCTTGCCTACTTATGGTGGTGATATACGTAACGACCGCATTAAACACGAATATATTTATGAGAAACTGTCAAGTACCCAGTTAGTTCTCCATTTATATATAATATTCACACTTCACGCTTTTTTCCTGCATAGTAGGGGTAGTTAGAGAGCACCTAGTGTAAAAACTTTCCGCCCTAATTCGCGACATTGCCTGTGTTTCATGTAACCAGAGCGGAGATATAAAAATAAAATATAATCGTTCCCCTGAATAGGAATTAAACCCACAGTCAAAGTAAACAGACAGCGTCGTGTATACAACCAGACGCTGTCATACTGCGCCGTATATATAAGATATTAAAATATATTATTACTTATAACAAAAATATAAGAAAGTTTAAGTTACACACAACAGTGTGTGACATTTATTTCATAAACTTAAGGTGTTTCTATTATTATAAGAAATTCAAGAGTGTCTGTACTTTTTTTTATATTTCAAACTTAAAGTATGCCAAGTTCAATACCCCTGCGTCCGCAAAACTATTATGAAAAGAGGTTAAAAGTTTTATATGAGTTTAAGTGATATATAATCATATATTTTATTTCGGCTCCACGCTTATTCCCGCATAGTAGGGTAGTCAGAGCGTGGCGGAACTCAACGCCGCTTTGTCTTAGGTACCAAAGCGAAGAAATGAAATAATTTAAAAACAATCATTACTCCCTCTCGGATCGAACCCATAACCATCGCTTTTACAGTCAAAAGCTGTCTAACGGCGTCACGACGGGCTCCAACATGGCAGCGCCAATAACATAATTATAAAAAATTCCACCCAAGAAGTTTTTCTTTTAGCAAAACTTTTTCAAAACAATAAAATATAAATTAGGCAAGCTATTTAAAAAATAATTAGCAAATAAATTATATTTATAACGACCAATTATAATGCTATAAGGTGTAAATGCATTGCAACTAACATCAGCCTTGAGAGCTCACCGTCGTAAAGTCTGATATATTCAAACGCGATATCGCATAGAATCTATTTATCACTATTACTCGGATTAGACGCGTCACGGGCACTAAGGTAATTACACGTTGGAATACTTAATGCTCCGAGCGTACCTAATTATATGTTCGCATTAAAGCCCCCTGTAAAACGGATTGCGGCTGTTGCTTCACTGTTTGTTAAGAATTTTTAAGATTTTTAATGTATATTTTTTACAACTCCAGGCTTCTTCCAGCATAGTAGGGTGAGAACCTAGTTTTAAGACACTCTGTTCTCCACTTTTCGTCCGAATTCGAGACATTGCATGTTGATAGGTGGAACTCAATGCCGCGCTTTGCCTTAGGTACCCAGAGCAAAGAAATGAAAATGTTTTTAACATGATCCCTATATTTTCAAAAATATTTTTAAAATCTCAAATATATTTTAAATTACCTCGAGTGGTAATCGAATCTATAACCAAGCCAGACAGTTAGACACTGTCATACTGCGCTACAATGGCCTAATAATCATTTTAATAATTCAAAGAATGTATTTTTTTAGTTTCTTTAAAATAAGAAATGAACGTTTCGCTTAATTCCCATATTGTATTATTGAAGGTGAGCAAGTTAAAATTTTGTAGAACATATTTTAAAAGAAACAGCTTTAAGCTTTTTATACCTCATAGCAAAGTAGGCATAGAATACCGTGTATCAAAACACTTGCAATCTGCGTTTTCCGAATTAAACGTCCCACAAGAAACACAACCTCGCCATGTCTTACGTAAAAAAATACTTTGAATGAAATTAATTTAAATGCTATAATTCACCAAAATTGGGATTGAACTCAGAACCACGCTTACAGCGAGAAGCTCTCCCACTACTCCACCATGGCTTCAGTGGGATGGGACATTCAACTGTTTTGTGGTAACAAGTTTGATTTATCTCTTATGTCGTTTCCAAGGTCGAAAAGTTGCAAGAGTCGTATTTTAAAAACACCTGCATATTACTTATATATTAGTCTTTTTACATTATAATTATGATGTATTAAAGTTTTATATTTCCTCGTAATTAAATATGTTTAATTGCTAATTAAAAATAAATACTAATTTGAGTTGTTTTTTGTTATTAAACGATTAACAAGTGGTCGAACAATGAGGTAATTTTTGCAATAAAAGGCAAACAAAATATTCGTTAACTTGACTTGAAAGTTAGGTTGGGATCATTTTAAAAACGTTAAAAAATATCATAGCTTTTTTTGGGGCTTCGTGCTTTTTCCCCAATAGCAGGATAGTCAGGGAGAACCCAGTATCAAGACACTCTGTTCTCTGGTTTCTGCCTTAAATCGAGACATTGCTCGTTGAGTAGCGGAACTCAACGCGGCGCTTTGTCTTGAGTACCAGGGCAGATAATAGAAAATATTTTAAATATAACAATACCCGAAGTGGTAATCGAACCCACAACCAATCGCGTTTACTATCAGATGCTGTCCCACTGCACCACGGTGGCCTTCTCTTTTTTTTGAGATATTTACAACTTGACTTCCTTTACAATACATATTACTTAAAACATGATGGTGTAGTGGCACATACATTATGAGACGCACAAACTATGGTAGTGTGTTCAATTCCCATCACGCACTCATAATCACTCATGAAGTTGTCCACTAGCTCGTACATAGAAAGCATCTTTGCAATCTAGATATAAGTGTATCTAGTTGCAAATGTATTAGAAGTGCTCAATTATAGATATTCATAAGATTTATGCTAAATTACTCAGCTCTACCAATAATTAAGACGTAATCTATAACTAGAATCAGGTTATATGAATATGAAGTATTATTAAAATACCTAAGTTTTTATACTAATCAAATATTTTATAATATAAAAATATATAAATATATTAGTATATAAAACTCTAGAGTTACTGACTGACAGACTGACTGACAGATAACGCACAGAAAGGATTTCTTGAGGACGGGAAAAACGAGATTCAATTTTCTAAGTGTATGAATGAATATACCAGATTTTTTGTAAAAATGTAACAACCAAACAAAGTTGCAATTAGAATTTCGACGCGGCCGGATGTAGAACGCATGGCTTAGCGGTCAGAGCGCTTGGGCAGTTTGCGCCGGTTCGAATTCCGCTGCGTTCAAATTTATATACGTTTTATTAAAAATGTTTTTCAATTTGAAATTTGTTAAAAATATTTAAAAAAATGAGAAAAATTGCAGGCTAAAACTCGTCTTGTACAGCAGTTACGAATAATAATGAAAATACGTAAGCAATGTAAGTACGTACAATTATAATATAAATTGGATTAGACATATTTAGAAAACGTATAAAAATTTGAACGCAGCGGGACCCGCGCCTCTTGAAAACCGAGTCGCGGGTTCAAATCCCAAAAATTATAAATTTAAGCAAATTTTTGTGATTTAAATGAGAACATGGGCGGGCGAAAAAATGAATTACTATAGTCGTGTAGTTTACGCAGGCGAAGCCGCGGGCGGGTCGCTAGTTAATAATATATTTATTTGATTCACGTGTTGCAGAGAAAACTAAGATTCTCTGTTTTCCAATTCCAGTATATTTTATAGACAACGCTTGTTGGCTGAATTCGAAACCATACTGGTGTAATGAAACGAATTTGAATATAATAACTTCCTTGAGGGATCGAACGCACAAGCATCGCGATGGGTTTAGATTTAGATACTGTTCCACTGTGCCAAGACGGCTTATATGACATAATAAATATATAAATAGCAAATGTTTGTTTTCTGGTTTGTCATATTGAATTACGCATAGTTCTATTAATAAGTTCTTAGTTTATTTAGTCGCTTTAAGCTTAGTGGATATCAAGTATGGCAATTTAGAGATATTGATATACATGATTTCAAAAAATACTTTATCTCTAAATAAAATTAAAATTAAAAATAAAAGAACAGTTCAATTTAAATCAAAAAATTAAAATCAAAATTTGTAAGTTCTTGAAAGATTTGTTAATGAGAGCGATTTATGATATCTAGCTATGATGAAAGGTGTGCATTAAAATCGGAGGGGCACAGCGTGTGACTTGGTTCTGGGTTCGATTTCCCCACGGAAAAATAAAAGTTTAAATTTAAAAAAAAACATATTTTTAGAAAACGTATAAAAGCTTCGAACCAGCGCCTCTTGGATACCGTCCAAGCGCTCTGACCGCTAAGCCATGCGTTCTACATCCAACTGCGTCGAAATTCTTATACGCTTATTACAAATTATTATTGTTGTTATATACGTTTTTTAATTTCATAAGTATGTGATTAGTTACACTTTAAAAAAAAAATTAATATTTTTAATTATTTCCATTTCTACGCACTGATGACAAGAAGACATAGCGTGTTCGTTCGTTCGTTTATTGACTCCAGGTTTTCCCTGCTATGCGGGAAAAAGCGTATATGATAACTGGTCCAAATTGAGGCGTGCTACTTGGGTGAATTTCCTAACCTGTGGTCTTAGACCTGTGCATTTTGTTTCCGCGCGGCTGACACTATAAAATTGTTACAGCTGTGTTCGTATCGCTATGTATATGTAATTACATAACTCACTTCATATCCTGTCTATAATTAGCATAAAATAGCTCATTAAGGTAGATAATAGACGAGTGACTGTGGTTTTTCCTTATTATGCTCACTTATTATAATATGAGCTCAAATGTTTTTTTTATAATGCTAGGTTGTGGCGTTGATTAAATGATTGGTTGAGGTCCTTGGTTATATTTCCGTGCAAGGCACTCAACGCCCAAGTCAGGTTGACCTTTTTCTCCGCTAAGCAGGGTAGTCAGATAGAACCTCATTCAATTCTCCACTTTTCGCTCGACCGTGAAATCGATATAATGCAAGTTAAATGGCGGAACTCAACGCCGCGTTTTGTCTTATCAGAGTCAGAAAATGAAAATAATGCAATATAATCATTCCCCCAATAGGAATAGAACCCACAACCAATAGCTTAACACGGCGTCATGATGGCCCAAATAAAATGCCTAAACCGAGAATAATATGTTAAAGGCCACGTTAGTCTAATATTGAAGAAAAGAAAGGGTGCGAAACCGGCTGATAAATCTATATATTTTCCTACAGCTTCACCCTTTTTCCCGCATAGCAGAGAGAACCTAGTGTCGAGTTCCTCCGTTCTCCACTTTTCGCCTGAAATCAAGGTATTGCATGTTGAGTGGCGAAACGATTTGCTTTGTGCACCAGAGCGGATAAATTTGAATAATTAATATAATGATTCCCCGAGTGGGAATCGAACCCACGACCAATCGCGATTACAGTCAGACGCTGACCCACTCACTAAACCAGGATGTGGCCTCTACAATGTTTTTCATAAATTTTTATGTATTTTTAATTTAACTGTTAATTCTGATAATAATTATGAAATAGGAAAGGAGCCGTGTCGTAAAATTCATATTATTTTTAAATATGAGTGAAGCAAGATATCAAAAAAGGACATACAATAATTGATTTTAATTATCGTTATTTTTATTAGTGACGCAAAACGTGAACTTGGTATAAACTTTAAATGGTCAAAATATCTTAGCCTTAAAAGATCAAAAAGTATTTTATATTTCCTTAGCGGCAAGTAATAGCTTGTATCCCGACTCCTCGTGCTTATTTTTTAAGCAGTATAAGGAGTTTTTAGTGAGAAATCAGTATGTGCTTCTCTGTCGTAGAAATGTGTATACGACATTTTTTTTGGCTTTGCCGCGTGGGCAGGGAGAACCTAGTATCAAGACAATCAGTTCTCCATTTTGTCTGAAATAGAGACATTGTGTGTTAAGTGGCGAAACTCAACGCCGCGCTTTCTCTCAGGTACTAGAGCGGAGAAATGAAAAAAAATCAAGTCAGACACGATGGCCTCTATGATTATTTATGTTATATTTTCTGCGGCTTATGTAAAACTTATTACTATGTGCAAGAATATTTAAAAGATGTGAAGAAGGTGTGAGTTTAAGATTATTTTAAACAAAAGTCAGGAATGTTAATTATTTTATTATATAATAAAATCGCTATTTTTATATTTGAAATAACTATTTCGTTTCTTGGCAACTAGCAAAAGTACCTTTCGAGCTACCTACATTTCCATTGAACGATATAAAAGTATAATATATACTTAATATAATATATATTTGAAAAAGACACATTTAGAATACGTATAAAAATTTTAACGCAGCGGGATTTGAACCTCTTGAAAACCGTTCAAGCGCTCTGACCGTCAAGCCATGCATCTACTACATCCAGATACGTTGAAATTCTTATACGCTTATAACAAGTTATATTTGTTGTTAGCATCTCTGTAGCGAGATTTTTACAAACTTCTGCTACCCATAGATTATTCTACGAACAATCATTCGGCAAGAGAGAATGCTATTTATTAAATATATATTTTATTTAATGTTTTCTTAATATGTCTTTTCCAATTTCCTTAGTGTGTCACTTTACAAAATGTAAAAAAAAATAATATATACTTAATATAATATATATTTCCAAAGTACTTTATTATTAGACTCAAATGGTCGAAAAAAGGATATATTTTCTATTTAAATTAGATTTCATTAAGGATAATTGTAGTTTGTCATTCAAAACAACGTTAAATTACAATTTAATTAGCCTAAGTTCAATAATGATGTGTAATAAGCAGGGGACGTTTCCCTAGGCAGATAACATCGGTATTTATACGTTTTTACTACAAATGAATTAAAATGCTAATACTGTCATTGCATGACATTCATTTATCATTCAAAACGAATGGTATTAAATTTAAATAATAATATATAATACGTGAAAGTAAAACTTTCAACCCCTTTTTACGCATGGTTAAAGTTCAAATCGTAATGTATTAGAAATACATTAAATTAATTATATAATTATTGGATGGCTACGTCATACGCAGAAGACACCTTCCAAATTTCAGGTCTCGATCACCGGTTAGTGTTCGTCAGTCAGTCATTAAGGACGAAGTATTTTATTTGTATAGAGTATAATTTATAGATAAACGGACTAATTCGTTGCTAATCTTTGCAAAAAAAAATTGCGTTAACGGGTCCTTTAGTCATAATTATTTTTTATAATAAGTAAGGTGTATTATGTGATATGAAAAAAAAATACGATTAGTTTGTAAACATTTTAGATTAACGTACACATATTATATGTGTATATTATATGCAAACACATATTATGTGTGTATTTATAAGATAATGGATACTATATTTTAAAGATATTGAAAGAAAAATCGGTGTAACAAAACTAAAGAATTTTTTTTAAGCCTTAGACACTATATTTTCATTTTTTAAATTGGTAATCAAGTAAATACAATTATTTTTAATCTACAAGTTGAAAAAAAAGTACCATAAAATAAAACAAAAAGACATATTTAGAAAACGTATAAAAATTTGAACGCAGCGGGATTTGAACCCGCGCCTCTTGAAAACCGTTTTCTAAATATGTCTTTTTCAATTTTCTTAGTGTGCGAATAACACTTTAAAAAATGTTAAAAATAAAACAAAACTGATTTGTCACCGAGAACGCGGTTAGCTGCATTATTGTAGTAATTCTATACAAATCTATTCTATTTCTATTTAGTCAGACACCAACCATCTGGTGGCACAAAAGTACATAGTTGAGCTTTCAAATTCTATCTAAGCTTTACAACACTGCCCGTTGATTAGTAACGTACACACGGGCCTAATTGCACTCATTGTCATGTAATTACTACCAACATTTGTCATCCTGCTCGCTGACTTCGGTAGAAGCTTAATCCCTCAAGGGTGGGTCGTTAAATAAAATATACAAGCTTTGATGTTATACATTTATACAAATCTATATATATATATATATATATATAAAAAAAAAAAAAAAAAAAAAAAAAAAAAAAAAAAAAAAAAAAAAAAAAAAAAAAAAAAAAAAAAAAAAAAAAAAAAAAAAAAAAAAAAAAAAAAAAAAAAGGTAGTTAAAGATAGTTCAAAAACAAAAATCATCAATATAATAGAACCCAAAACAATGGTTTTTATTTTTCTTTTTTGTTAATCTCAAAAACAACTCAACCGATTCAAATGCAGTTATAACTATTGTATTTTAGTTAACTTGCCTTAACATTTAGTGTTTATTTTGTTGTAATCGATTGATAAATAAAAAAGTTACAACGATTTGAATTACGAATTTACACATAGTTTGTGATTTAAGTGAGAACGCGAAAAAGGAAAATTATTTAGTCGTGTCAGCAGCGTTTGATTGTTAGCAGGCAGAGCCGCGAGCAAGTCGCTAGTTTTTCGATATATATATATATGGTTTTCTATACCAAAATTATTATATTTTAAAGTTAGTTTTGCCGAAGTTAGTTTCGCTGGGTTTTCAGCGATACTACTAAATCTTTATGTGTTTAAATATTATCACATTTTACTTCTACTAATATTATATACAAAATTATTAGTATATTTTGTATACAGCGAATCTATCTATCTATCTGTTTATCTAAAAGATAATTGTGTAACTATTAAAAACACTTTTTCCAGTAAATTCGACTTAAAAATACAGTTATACTTCATAAAGTACACCTACTTGATTTATTTTAACTTCACACTCTCCATTGTGATAAAGACAATGTAGTACATTATAACAATGAACACTTTTCGCTTCCACGACAAGTGGCCGAATGGTGATCTTTAAAGAAACGTATTGCATAATTGCAATTGACTTCATATGCAATTAAATTTATCAGTCATAATTATACGATAATTGGTAATATTAAGTTTCTTTTTAGTAAATTTTTAAAATATTAATTTTATACATTTAGGAAATGTCAAATTTGACATATTTGTAGTTTATATGTAAAATAAGTGTAAAAAGCGTATATTGTTTTTAAATAAGCGTAAGCTTTAGCACTTTATTATAAAATACCATACGCGTTCTTGATTCTAATAATAACAAAAGACATAAATTGCTAAGTAAGAAATTTTAACGCGTTCGTACTCTAACTGTAATTAATTTTAAAAGTTTGTCAAAAACCACACTTTTTCATTAATTTTATATGAATCTATATATTTATGTATCAATCTATATCTCCATATAGGTATTAATTAATCTATGTAAAAAGACTTTATTTTGTCCCATTTTTGCCGACTGACTCGAAAGTTTATAAGCCTGTCCAGATCCAATGACATTGACCTATTCTTGCCAATAGAAAATAATGTTTCTGCTGTCTAATGTTAATTTAAACGTGTACTTTTTAGTTTTTAAAAGCCATTTTATTATTATAGTTTTATTTTATTGATACTTTGAAATATTTGTATTTAAATTACTAGTTTAGTATAGGTAATGTACCGGGACAATGTCGACTATTAAGGTCCAATAGTTAGAAGTACAAATTATACGAGTATATTCATTGGAACTCACAATTTTAAGATGTTTATACTAATTTTATTTAAAAAAAAAATTGTATAATTAAAAAAAAAAATACTTTACAGAAACTTTAGTCTCTACCTATAAGGGATGGATGGATGGAATACTACATACTATATGAATAAACTTAAATTTAAAGTTCTATATTAGGCGGATGGTAATTATGATATTTTCTTATATTGTTACGAGACTCACTCGATCTATCGATAGTGCCATTACATCTCTTCCTACATTTTAATATAGCAAAGGTGTAGGCTTTTTTTTACTTACACAACTTACTTTTTGTTAATTAGACTTACAAAGCTTACTTTATTAAGTAGTCAATAACATTTTTTTGCATTGTTTATACTTAATTTTATGGTTACTATTAAAATATTTGTTGTAAATTTCGTATAATACAGGATACATTATATAATGAGTTTTTACCAAAAGAACAGTATAAACGGACATTATCATAATAATAAGGTACAGAAGTAACTAACTGGTGTTTATTATCAGTAATTCAAATGTTTTTGCACCTTTTAAGTATATAAATTAAAGTTGAATTAATAAACTCAATAAATAGTTTATATGTAATTAAAAATAAGTTATGCGTTATTTGTTTTTATCTTCTAGTGATAACTCACGCAATTCTCAACCTACAGCGTATCTGGCGCAGGAAGCTATATATCTCACAAAACAAGAATTAAATTAAACCTATATTTTTGGTAGGCAGATAGAACCTAGTGTCAAAAGATTCCATTCTACTCATTTTGCGGAGCATTGAAAATAATTTATATTTTATGTTTCCACCGAATGGCGATCCAACCCACATCCATCTCACTTACAACCATTCCAGCCTACTGCAGTACGATGGCCTCAACTTGGTATAAATAGCTTCCTTTGTGGAATCTCCAAAAACAAAACCTTAACAAAAACGTAGGGGCCAATATATTCCGAGCGATTAGATCGAGTGTTTTTTAATTTGTTGACACAAATAAGCTATTTGTCATAGAAAAGAGATTAAAAACTTCAGATAACTTAACAAAAAACGGACACTAACCTGTTAATACTGTTCATAGCAGACCCGGATTCCCTTTCATTTCTTTCCCTCGAGCCACTCGCGTATCTTTCGAAACTTTCCCTCTCCTTATAATGTCTGTCTGGTCTTGGAGAAGACGACCTTCTACCTTGCATTTGCTGTGGCATACTGTTCTGCTGAACCGTTTGGAGAAGATTGTGATTCGCTTGAGGCTGTTGTTGCTGCAATGCTTGTAACAGTTCCTGGGCATTGGCTGCCCCGTTCGATAGGAAATTAGGTAGGCCTTGGTTTAGGAGAGCATTCGATAGAGATGGATTCAACATATTTGGTCTAATGTTGGGTGTTTGAGGGTTGGAATTTAATAGCTGGTGGGGCTGGGCCATCGCTTGCAAGTTGGCTAACGACGTAGAGACCACTTGGCCGTTGTTTAACGCCAGATTCACCATTTGGTCGTTCGAGTTGACGTGGTTAACGGGAATGGTAAGGATGGTCTGCGTTGCTATACCTGTACAAAACAAAACAAGACTCTAGACAAAAAGGTTTTAATGTAAATGACGTAAGGGATTTATATATTGACATGTATGTGCACAGTGATTTCCTTTCTTGCGAATATTTTTTTTATTTTTTAAATTTTTAAAAAATAAATTTTCTAAATCAGAATTATTGAAGAATGTTCTGAATTCGAGTTACTATTTATTATAAAAATAAACAGACTACTAATCTGATTAATATTACGTTTTTTAATAGTTAAATTACCTTGAGATGTCGGTATGAGCAGTTGTGCGCCCTGAATGCCTTGTACAAGCTGTCCGGAAGCTAAAATAAGCTGCGGCATGGGCGACGGCATGGCTGGCGGTAACATGTTGCTATTGCCGACTGGGTTGGGGGAGCCCATACCTGAACAAATATATCTTTATCAGTACAGTAAAAAGAATCACATAAGACAAGATCTAAAGCAGTATTATACTCTATAAGGATTGATTTAAATATTTGTTTAAATTAAACCATCTTTACTGCATAATTGAGGTGGGTATAAGGATAAATGATTTTAATTTAAATAAAGGTGTTTTTTTATGTTTTCATGAGTCCTTTAAAACGTAAAAAAGCACCTACCTAGTCAGGTAACGATTTTTATTTATAACTTTTATTAGACATCCCTTTCTAAACTGTTTTGTAAAGGCAAATAAAGGTTCATGCCATTTTATATGTGAGAGCTGCGTTATAAGGATTGTATACTATAAAATATTATCATGAATATAGTAAAGTTTAAACAAACACAAAGCTACCTAAACTGACGTCATTTCAAACATTAAAAATATAAAATATTTGTATGAAAACCTATGAACAAACAGCTATTGTTTTATAATAAAAATTTAGTAGTTTTGCCTTTCTAGTTAAATAAGTTGTTAATTGCTAAGAGTGCCATTTACAATAATAATTAAATAACTCTATTTGCTTTGGTATACACTATCCGTCATGGTAACGGTTAACTTACTGACGAAACAATCGTGAATCAAACATAAGACTTTCTACTCATAATTATAAACAATAAAATAATATAGTAATATAAAATGCACCGTCCGTCCGACCCGGCGCAATAAACCGACGATAGAAAATTACACAAAAAATTCATCGGCAACCGAGCAAGACTAATTTACCGCGAACAAAACGGTCTTACAAAAATCTAAAACATTTTCAGCGCGCCGTACAAGCCCGTTAAACTCTACATTAACATAACGCATTCATTTAAACCATGACATTTCACAATTTGTAACAAATGCTCTTTCCAACGGCGCATCAATTAAGAGCCCGAAAAAAATGTATAATTAGGTCTATTAAGACAATAAAACTGTTAATGATACCGCAACAGTCGTAATATCCGTACGTTCGTGAAAAAAAATATATATAATTATTCTCATTATTTAAATAGACTCTTTCGTCCATTACTGGTCGGATAATAGGCGGGTCGGAGGAGCCGCAATCTTGCCTTCATTAATCGATTGGTCTCGGTAATCACCTAATTATACTGTGATTTTTGAGTTAAAGGTTTTAATGCATAAACCGTGTCCGTCTGATGAACCCATTCTATCTCATTATAGGTACATCCTGGGTTGACCTATTTGTGAGACGCTAGAAACAGGTTGACATGTGGTCGGCGTTCTTAATTAATAGCGACTGATAATATAATTGTACCGCAAAGTCTATTCGTATATCATCAAGATCTAATTTTTCGTAAAGCATTTGACTTTTTGCACGACAGCAATTATTTACTTGTTCTGAATACGAGAATAGTATAACCAAACATGGAGCGACATTAGCCACGGTGATGAATTTAAAGTAATAATACCTGGAAAGATGCAGGTACGCGATGTTTTGCACCTGGTCAGTCTATATGAAGATATACCTATAGTATACACTATTATCTAAGCTGACTTATCACATATTCTATGGTTTAATTTAGTAAAATGCCATATTATTATATAACAAATATGTAATTAGAAAAATATATGATTAAGATTTTACTAAGCAATCCTTTAAAAAGACCTAAAATGTATTTTGTATTATTTCATAATATTCTATATAATTAATTATTTATATTTATAATATATTTTTACATACATAAGTATTTACCTGGGGCGCTAACACTCAAGTTGAGAGGCGAGTTAATGACAGGGTTGGATGGCATGGAGGTGAGGCCCTGGAGATTGGCGGCCAACTGCGACATTTGTTGGGACATTTGCTGCTGTGACATTGGCATGCTCTGCTGCATGTTGGCCAGGTTTTGTAAATTTTGGAACATTGAAGCCACTGTGTACAAGAAAATCGTTTAAATATCGCAAATTATGATTAAGTATATAATTTTAATCAATCCAATAATCTAGCGTATTTTACTTACAGTTAGTGTAAAGTTATATCTATATGTTATTCATTATTAATGATTATAAAGAACTATTTATTAAATATAGTAACAAATATTCTATCAAGAAAAAACAAATATATAAAAAAGAAACATTATTACGAACTCACTGGAGCCATTCAAGTGTTGTGGAGTGCGCGCGCGCGGCGACGGGGTGCGCGGCTCGGCTAGCTGCGCGCGCGCACCGCCCTCCGGCGAGCTCGCGCCGCTTTCACGGTCCGACTCTGCCTGCTGAATAAGTGAGAAAAATTTTAATATTTTATAATTTATTTATTTGTATTAATTGATTAGACACATAAATAAAACTGTTTTATTTATCATAATTGTTTAATTAATCATATTTATTAAAAAAAACTTCTTTATAACTGATATTATTTTCAATTTTAATTTTGTTTATTGTTAGGACCACGGTAATCAAACTGTAAGAAAACTTAAGTTACATAATATACATATAATATATAGTGACAATAGCGCTGTTCCTTTCTTGTTGTTTTTATAATTAGTAGTTTTATTATTTACACATATTTTATATATAGCAGGCTATACTGAGAGAACCCTCAGTGTCAATACTCTTTGTTCACCACTTTCCGCCCTTAATAGAGACATTGCGTGTTGAGTGACGAGATTTAACGAAAATAAATTAGACATTTTTATAAAAAAAAATATAACATTGTTTAGAAATGAATTATGATATAATAATTTCCTTGAACAGGGGTTGAAAGTACAACTTAATTACACGGCTAATACATTTAGAAATGTTAAGGCTTAGTCTTAAGTACTTTATAAAGAAATAGGCAAAATATGAAAGATATGTTACTTATATCTATATATGTTAGATATATAAGTCTACTAATTTGAATGGCTTCAAGTGCCATATATAATTATATAATTTTTAACTGGTTTTTATAATCATAAAACTCAATAAATTTACATATAAATATTTACTTTGTGTAGAATTTGAACCCATAATTATCACTTATAGTTGTAACAGTAAATGCACTTGATATCTACTTCTGTTAGAAATCGTATTAACGCGTCAAAGCGCCAAATGTTATTAAGATAAAAAAATGCTTTTTAATTAGCTATCAGTACATATTATATAAAAGTACCGGTAGAATTAATAAATTGCATAATTGAATTTACAATCGTTATAAAAACTAATGACTTTCAGACTCTAATTAAGGAGACCTTGGTCTAGGCTCCGAAATATTGAGAAAGACAAGTGCTTCCGTACCTACTCTTGAAGTTATTTAATTAAATTACGAAATGAGCGTTGATAGCTCTGTAACAAAATTAGGATTAACTTTTGTTTTTGTGGTTCATTTGCTTTTTTTAACTCATATTTTAAACAGATATGTAGTTTATTTACATTTTTTAAAGTGTTTAAAAAATGTAAATAAACTATATAGGAACACAGGAAATTGAAAAAGGCATATTTAGAAAACGTATAAAAATTTGAACGCAGCGGGATTTGAACCCGCGCCTCTTGAACGGTTTTCAATAGGCGTGAGTTCATATCCCGCTGTGTTCAAATTTTTATACGTTTTCTAAATGTCTTTTTCAGATATACAGTTTTCATTTATTTTTAGAATGCTTAAATGTAAGTTACATTTAGCCTTGTTGATCATATATTCACATAAAGTACTAATTGTAAATTAGAAATCTTTCGTCTTAAAATTGAACCCACAACCGTCTAGTAACATTGTGAGTTACACACAGCTCCACTAAGCTACTACGGTTATTTTTACTATTAGTTTAGAATTTAACGACTATATATTATAAAGTAAGAACATTACTCATATTACATACATACACATTTATGTATTAATTATTATTTACAGGTTTTAATTTAACTGTAGAGGCCGTCATAGCACAGCAGAACAGCGTCTATTGCATCCGCGATGGTTGTGGGTTAGATCCCCATTCCACGCAACTCAATACATAATGTTTTGAATTCGGGCGTTAAGGAAGCGGGGTTCTATCTGCCTGCCTTTCTGAAAGACGTGAAGCTTTTGTGATATAATTGGGTAAGAAATAAAAGTACTGCGGCTCTTTATATATCGGCAGAAGGTTGTTTTTTTTTTAAATATATTTATGTATATATAATATTATAATATACTAATTTATGTATAATAAACTTTACGATTTGAAGTTATCTAAAAGAAAATTACAGTAAATTTGTTCTTTTAATCACAGTTAATGTGTTAATTTTGATTATTTGACTAGATATTACCTTGTATTTAAGTATTACTTAGTTTCACATTACCCACTTCGTTATCTCACAAAAGGCCAGTCCGATGTATGTAATTATTATAGTCATTAAATACAGTTTATCGAATTACTTCAAGGAAATAAACGCAATATAAAAACAATATACCTAGTATCTATGCGTGGAAAATATTCTTTCCTCTTATTGTAAGACTAAATAAATATTTTTATAACATTTAGTTATCAACGAAAATAATCATATTTTCGTACAAATATGTAATTTTCAGTTAGTTTTGTGGTTTTTTAATTGTTAAAAAAATTATATATAAAATAAGATTAATATATTGATGTTTTTTATGTATTTTTATTTGTAAATGGCAATTACAATGAGAAATAATTCTAAAGAGTCAAATTAGATGGTATATTAAAATATATTATTAGATTTTACAGACAGACAGAGAGACAACCGCTTCTAGTTGAACAATAATTATATAATTAATGTTTGTAAAATTACAAATATCTATAAGCGATATGAATTATTGAAAGGTAATTTAATATCGACCTTGATAAATTAAATAAGGATATTGTTGATTACATATAATATGCACAATTATTTATAATACTAAGAACGTTTATAATGGAAGTTAAGGTTACACATTACGTCTGTACATAAATTTTATATTTTCAAGCAATTTTGCAATTATACACTTGTTTTCTTGTATAATTACTAGTATGTCTAAGTTAATTGTGATATATTATTGTAGGATCCGTCTAAATCATACGATTATATCATTTTTTTTCAAATATTAGTAAATATTTATTAGAAATATAATAATACTCACGAAAGACAATGTCATTCTCCCAAACACTTGGTCAATTTTCACTTTATTTTCAATTTTTTTGTTTTATTTACGCAATACTCTTGTATATCATGCTTTGTGAGAATTCCACAAATGTCCCGTTCAAAGGTCCGACGCGTAAGCTCGTGCCAACTTTTGAAAACTTCGCAAAACCTCACTCCGGTAAATACGTCCGTAATTTTATCATGACAATTGCCGACTTAGGTAAGGTAACTGTATTTCTAAATTAATTATAAAAATGTTATTTGATTATAATTATATTTAAAAACGTATTAATAAGCCATTAATCGGTATGCGAGTTAGTCACTGTAGCACAATTTATATATATATATTTTTTAACGTTTGTTGCGCGTCAAAAGTTGTATTGTCCAAAAGTTCTTTCGAGGCCGAACGGAACCTGGAGATATCGCGGTGAAAAAGGAACACGGACACTATCGACAAAGCGTGCACATATATTTTTTTTATTTTTTTTTATTTATTTATCAACGACCGGCACACATACAGCCGCGCGCCAAGTTGCACAGCGCAGAATGAAAGCGCGTCATCAGTTTAAAAAATCAACCCCTTCAGTGGTGGCTGGAAAAAATGCGGCCCCCGAGGGCGGTGGGTGGTCCCACCGAAAAATCCTTGCCAAAGCGATCGCCATCGGCCTGACTTGTCACTTGTCGAATAAGCATAATAATTAGAGTTTTCGATTAGCGTTTTAATTGCGTTCAATTACCGGCCCTCACTTGGACGCGTTGTAATTTTATTTAAAAAATATTCGATCTCGATCGATTAAGATAAGTTTATATATTTTTTTTAAACAAGATTTTAAGTTTGCTGCCTGTTTTGTGTTTAGCGTCACTGTCTCTCGAATGATTTGAGCGGCATTTCAAAAATTCTCACGTATGTTAAAGTTATTATATAGTATACATATATTCCGGGGCAATAAAACGAGAACAATTAAACATAGAATTCTTGTGGATTTTGTGATAAAAAGCAAAACTAATTTTCAATTACACTATCGATCGGTTTTGGCGTTTTAATTAATCACTGTAATTTAATTAGTTATAATAGTGTTTTATAAAACCGGTGCCATTTGTCTGGGGTTACTTTTTTATTAGATTTCATTTTACACTTTTAAATTGGTAGATGGATTGTATAGCTTAGGTCGTACTTTTATTACTGTTGGTAATTAAGTTACGTAAAGACTATTTCAGTCACTGACAGACTATTTTTTTTTATCTTAACAGTGGAAAGCATAAATTTGAAAAGGAAACATGTCAAAGCCATTGTTAAAAAAATAGCTTTGACCTGTGTTCGAATTTCAAAGGGTTTGAAATACTTTAACTGCTTCGCAACAGTTGTCGGTTGAAATAACGTGTACAAATGTGATTTTATAATGCGGTGTAATATATTTATGTACGTACAAAGAGAGGCTCTGCGGGCGGACGAACCGAAGCGGACAAACTGCGCGCCCGAAAAATTATCACCAGCAAATAACATTCGAAATAATCAGCGGTACACGGAAAAAACAGTAATTATTCAGATGAAGTTGGACGAACGAAGGGGGTATGGGGGCAAAGGCCGGCCAAAATAAAAACGGCGTTGCGTAGGGGTGACACCCCGCTCTCCCCTCGCCTCTACAAATGTTATCTAACTGCGTTCGCTTCGCGCCGCGACGCTGCTTCGCTTGCGTTGCGGTGTTAGCGCGCGCTGACGAATTTTCAATTTGTACTTGATTTTTTTCTCGGATAGTTGGTACTAATGGAAAAGGCGATCGTGGGCCGCGGCGGCGGCAGCGCTAGATACTATCTGGTGCGGCGCCCGCGACCACCATTACATGTCATTACTGCGTCCGCAAGTGGGCATTATCGGAGAGCACACACGCGTCCGCGCGCGGCTGTGTGTGTACATTTTTACTCATTAATTTTAAAACGCTCCGGATTTTTTTCAGGGCGGGTGCTAGGGAGTACGTGGGGGGTTAAAATTGGCGATGGCCGCCGGGCGGGGTGTCACCGGCGGGGGTTATTAAATAGATTGGTCCGCGGCCGAACGGAGCCGCCGATCTGCACTTGTACTCGCGTCATTAACGGGTTGAGAACCGATTTTAAATCGTGAAATAACAGCCTGTTACAGGAAAAGTTGAGCGGGGCTTATCGGACTCTCGCAGTCGTATTCTACAAGCTTAATTGCATTAAAATGTCTAAGTGTATTTTTGTACGACGACTCCGACGTCTCCGTCGTTCGTTATCAGCGTTAATTGTTTTGTCGCGGGATAGTTCTTAAGACAAGCTCCTCGCAGGTCGCGGGTCGTAGGTAGAGGCGGCGTCGCGCTGCGGTGTTACCGCACGCCCGCAGAGAGCCATCGGTTACACACACGCACGAGGCAATTTTTTCCTGCGGCCGCTCGGAGTGGGATGGGTTCGGGGGGAGGAATTGTGAAAAATACTTGAAAAAAAAAGGCAAAATTGTAGCAGATATATAATTAAAGTCCGACGTACAGTTTCAGCGTACGGCGATGTATTATGCAGACGCGCGCACGGGTGTCGCGGCGACTCGATTTGCACGTGTACGGGCCCGCAAAGCGGGTAAGAAAAATTAATTGAACATATATTCGTACGGGCGAGGTGCGCGAGTTATTATTGGAATGTAGATAGCTATTGGAGTTTCATTACCTTCCTTCACTTCGTAACGCCATCGCGCCCGAAACTAGGATATTAATGATGCACTCGTCGACTGATTGAGGTTTTTAGTGGTTCAACGTTGCGTCGCTCTCAAGTGTTCGATGCAATGAAATTCTCTATAATTAGAGTAGGAGATAAAAATATTTTTGAATTATAACTTAATTCCGAATTCGCATATTTCTTTAAAATTTTTATAAGTACACCAATTTATTTTTCGCGTAAAATATCGTGCTCTGGTTTTGAGCATAGATGTAAAGACTTGTATTGAATACAATTTTGGAGTTCAATATCACTTTGATTGGTGCATTGCCCCAAGTTATTTTCTTATTATAATATAAAATATGTAAATACGTTAGAAAAAATGTATGGGCATTTGTACATTGAGACTGTCACGCTCACGTTATATAATGGTATAAACCAAAAATAGAAAAGCTAAAAAATTTTCGCCCTCACAAACACCTAAAATGTATCTTTTAATATAAAAAAGAATAAACTAACACCTTTGTCCCAACAACTACTTGCGGCTCTCTCCCAACTGTCATCGAGTCCGGTACTGACGACGCGTCACAGATAAAAGCGCCAAAAATATACAGCTGGTAAAACTGTTTTTTTTTTTTTTACTATAAACATATTTTTATTTACTTAATTTAGGTAGGCAGATAGAACTAGCTATCTATTCGCCCGATATAAGAATGCCGCAACACTTTAGTATATAAATGCTCAGCTCTCCTCGGCTTGTCACTGCTAGGCATAGGTGTCCCCCATGGCACGCCACCCAGCCCGATACATATATTAAGATGCATATCCACAATTTTTATTAGCTTCGAAAAACAGTCAGAAGCTAGAATACTGATTTAAACACATTTATCGCTTATTTACTGACTACAATGTAACTAGCTAATACTGACCAGCACCAGCTTTATAAACTTTTCATGCATACTCAACACGAGTACTTCACTTGGTTCAACTTATACGCCGCGTACTTTAAGATACCGCCAAACATTAACAAAAGCACTTAAAACATACAAATAACATAATAAAGTCCATTGTTGCTCAAGCATCTACTGCGGGGGGCCAGACACGACAGATGGTAAGGGGGCTCACGATTAATTTGACATTAAATTCAATAATAACCTTCCATTTATTGCGTAATTTCCTACCAATTACGTTTCATTTATCGTTGTGTAACGAGGTTACAGCGAAATGAATGTGAGACCGTTTGCTTTTCTAGTTTTTGTTTTACCTAAGTAAAACTAGGCATTGTGTGAAGCTTCAAATATTATATTATATACGTTCAGGAGCTTTTCCAATCAAGCTTTTCATTGAACACTTGTTTTTAAACATTTTATAAGTCGGGCTGGTTTTTTTTAAATATATATTTGCAGTGATAGCCATTGTTTTTTGGTTAGTAGTTAGTTATTTCATTATGTATTGTTATTATATCGATAACGAAATTTCGAAAGCCGAAACTCTATTATATTTTGAGACCACTTTAGCTATAGATGAGCGTTAATTGTAAAACAATTGGACTATGAATTTAGTTATCGTAACTTTTTATTAAGTAACAATTTTTTACGAAAATTTTACCATAACTGTTACATTTTATCGACGACATTGTGGCTGTGGGATGAAATAGCGAGTATGAAAATCAATGTATTCTTTATTCAAATAGCACTTTTGAATCAGATAAGAAGTTTTGTCCGTCCTACCGGAAGCTACCACTACATACTTTGACCCAAACTCAACAACTATTGAATTATTTTTTTTAGATATTTCCACTGCTAGGTTTTACTACTACTAAGGTTTTAAGACCCAGAGAGCTTAATGCCTCTATGTACACACTTCTACTTCTTGTAGTAGTAGTTGTTCTTCTAGTTGCCTAAATTTATTATACAAATTACAATAAAACCTTTTGCATTTTGCAATGCACTTTCACGCGGCGCAATAAAATATTATTATATACATATCGTCAAGTAATCAAGGAATACGCCCCCCATAGTGATACATTATTACGCAACGCAGGAGAACTTAATTCAGTCTATGATGAACACTTGAGTGTAAAAATTAAATTTGTAAATTTCTATTGTCAGCATATATTAAGGGTAGAAAAAATTACTATTTATGATTTTTAATATTGAATGGTTTTATAATATGATTAAAGTTTTTATTATCTGGCAATAGCATAAAATAGGTAATGTTTATGAAATAAATAAATATTTTTTTTTTCGAATAATATTCAAGCCAATTACATTTTTTTGGTATGATTTATATGGTTTTCGGGTTCACGCTTGGTATATTATGTGGGCATAGTCGGAGGAATAACCTATTGTCAATATATTCCGTTTATCACCTACCACCTGAATTTGAGACACTGTGTCTAGAGTGGCGAAACTCGACGCCGCGCTGTGTTCTACCCATCAATATTATCGTTCATCGAAATGGGGTGAACTCACAACTTGAATCAGAATACAGAGTGCATGTGTTTTTTTTTTAACTTATGTCTTTTGTATTTTTATATGTAGATAAAATAATTTAAATGTACATGAAGTGAACGGAGTGTCTTGACACTGGGTTCTCTCTGCTATACTAGAAAAAGCAGATGGCCGCAAAAAAAGTAATAAAAACAATCGTACAAGCAAAAATAGGGTAGCGTCGTTAATTTTTTCACAATAAAGCTTCAAACTTTTGCGTGAAAAGTTAGTTACACATAGTTTTCATCATATTTTTATCTAATTGATGTCAAAAAAGGTTATAATTCCCAAAGTGATTGTTACATAAAACTGCAGTCATGTGTGCACTTGCTATTGCCGTACATAAAATAAAAACATTGCCGGCTGCGAATCGTTTAAGCTACCTTTTACCGGCAAACCCTTTCAACGCTCGCTGTATACCGAACGGTTTCAGAGGCAATTTTAAGAAAAAACAATATACCAACGATTTCACTTTCAAGTGTATAAAAAGAATTGAATATTAGTTAGAACTGATGAAATATTTGAAAGCAAAAAATAATGTACAAAATGTTTGTAATATCTAATTCTTGTCTTTATCTAAACCATTTTTAGTAAAAAGACAATTTTCTAAAAAGGTCTTAGTTTTTAAATATATTTCGTGATCATTCTTACAAAAGCCCTTGCCTTAAAATAAATTGGAGAACGAATGAAAGCAAGCACCGATAACCACACCCACCCGTTCAATCGGGGCAGCCAGTAGTTTTTCAAATATGCAATTTACTGATTTACAAAAAAAGAAAGCGTGCGTGGACCGGGGCGCCCGAGCGGACTATGGAAAATGGCTTAAAAAAGAAACGAAAACCTATGTAAAAATATCCCATAGGTATATATAGTATGGCAAGCAGTGTGACTGCCTAATCCGTCAGTACGCAACGTATATTCGGGCTATATGCAAGATGCGTAAGTTTAATATACAAATGCGTTAATATTTTTCACGTTTTAAAGTGTTATTCACATACTTAGGTAATTGAAAAAGATTTTTTTTTAAATGTATAAAAATTTGAACACAGCGGGATTCGAAACCGCGCCTCTTGGGAAAAGCCCAAGCAATCTGTCCGCTAGGCTATGTAATGCAAAAAATGTAGAACGCACGTAATTTTCTAAAAATACAATACAAAAAGCTATTATTTCATATACACTTTTGGTTTTTTGAAATAATAAAGATTAAAGAAAATAAATATATATAGTTTGATGTATTAAGTTCATTGATTTTCATGATTTACTACACATTCTGAAATGAAACTATTTTTACCGGATTAATCGCGTATAATATTGGTATTCGAAAATACATTTTAGAACCTGACGTTTCGAACACTCTACAGTAGTCCGTGGTCACAGGTATACTGTGTGTGGTCAAACAGTTTCATTTTAAAATATATAGTTTGATTCACATACACAGACTTGAAATTAAGTCAAAAATGAGTTCAATGAGTCAAAGTTCATCTTAAATTAATTTAATATAAAAAAAATATTAAGTAGTTACTTTTAATCCACGAGCTGTAACGTTGTTATTTTAACACTATTATGATCCTTTTTATATACAAGTTAAAACCCGCCACATCGTCTGTGTAGTCTATAAAAGGTAAAATCCGTATTTTTTTTTATATCCGTAGTATTTTCGGGTAATCCCCCCTAAGTGCACTCATATACTCTCCTAGCAACATGCAAAATTTCAGCTATCTACGCCCAGTTAACTTGGCTGTACGTTGTTTGTCAGTCAGTCAGTAATGGAAGAGCTCCTTTAACTGTATGTAGATATACAGATTGAAAATTCCACACAGAACTGTACTAAAAAACAATAGTTACCTATATAAAAATGTGATCATCATTAATTTATTATTTCCTGTCATAGACATAATATATCGTAACATTACGCTTTTAAGTCAATAGCCTAGCATATGTATTGTAGAGAAAACCTAGTGTCCATGTCCTCCGTTCTCTTTCCTATTTCGAGACATTGCGAATTGAGTGGTCGAATTTAACGCTACATTTAGTTTTACCAGCATACACAACAGATACACAAATATTTTATATATTTATATAACAATAAAATAATTTCTTTACGTATATTACATATCGAAGACCTATAAAGTGATTAAATTGAATGGAAAATTCACACTGTCATTACCTTGACAGAATAAACACACTCAATATCTGGCCGTTTAAGTAGTCGTACGTAAGTTGAACTGTTCTTTAGTTCTGCCTCAAACCTTATATTAACGAATAGGTAACTTCGTAAGCTACTATTACACGTGTCCAATGAATTTAGAACTCTACAGTACCGTTATATAGAGTATAGTTTCATTCGCCTTAATAAGTGAACTAGTAATTTGTGATATCGTAGAAAAGGCAAATAAGAACGCTATTATATAATACATTATAGGGCGTCATTAAAAGCATATAGAAAGAAATGTAAGCAACAATTAAAGCTACAGTTCGCAATTAAAATAATGGCTGTCACACCTATAAGACAATTAGGTGGTAGAAAATGGTAGGAATAAATTCTATGTTTTGGTAGTTTCCATTTAATTAGGACTAATCAAAAAAAGAAACGTATTGTAATAGTATAAATGTGTGTTTCAGCGAGGTCTCTTGGTGGATGGTAATGATAGCTAATTATGTATTCTGAGCTTAAAATCGGACCCCAGGGTGATTTTTGGTCATTAAGTTTGTTGTGGCTTTTCGTGGCTATTACGGTTTTTTTAACGAGCTTTTTTCTATTATAAGGCAAGTGAAAAAAAGAACATAAACGTAAAAAACACAGTTGTTTTTATTTAAATATATTTTTTTAAATGCTCCAAACCTTCATTCAGTATATCTAAGACACCGTCTCGCTCTTACACATTTTATTATGATTGAAAAAAAATCTAAGTAAAATTAGTGTAAGCCTTACCGTATCAACTTCTACAAAGATTCTCCATACAAAACAGGGCAAATTTTTTTTGATATATATAAAAATATTTATTAAAGCGGTATGTGAATCTACAACTAACACAAGTCAACGAACTAGACAAATTTTAACATGGCATTACCTTTTATTAATAGCTTTGTATGTAATATTATAATAATCCAGTCCATTGTGGTACAGTGCGACAGCGTTTGTCTGTGAATATTTAAGTTCAAATCCTTAAAGGAATACTTATATTTAAATTACTTTCAATTTCTCTCTCTCTCTGCACTGGGAAAAAACGCGGCGTTGAGCTTCGTTTATCAACATATTAGATAACGTATAAAAATTTGCTTTCAAATTCTTATATGCTTATTTTTAACTCACTTTTGTTGATAGCATCTCTAGCTAAATGATTATTCGCAGAATAATCTTTGGGTAGCAGAAATATTTAATATCTCGAATCTCGAACTGGGTAGCAAGTAGAGAACGGAACGAAGTGTTCTGAAATTAGTTTGTTCCTGACTATCAATGCGAGATTATAAATAACACCAGTTATTACTAGTATTTAGACAATTTTCACATAATTTCCCGCTTAAGCAAAAAAAGAACTTCACTATTTTTCAATTATTAATCAACCAATATACATCAGTGGCGAGGTGTCAAATTATTGTAGAAATATTTCGCTTTGGACGATAAGATATACATTCCGTTCACTTCATCAAATTTATTTGCATAGTAAACAATACATAATTGACACAGTGATTGGATATCTAGCAATAAAATACAAAACAATAAAGAATAAGAATAATTTACAAAAGATAGGCCGATGGGAATCGTGTATATGGATACGCCACTAATATAAAATATATATTAATATACAAAACTCAATAACAGCCAGTACAATGGTTGAAATAAATATTTTTATACGTGCATCTTCTCTTTGACTTGTTATCAATATTATCCAACTGTAGCCGTCAGGGCAAATATTACTAAACACACAAGGGAATGTTTCGTAGAAACGGAGCACACTTGTATTAGGATGACTCGGGCAATATTTCTGACGCTGGAGAGTAATGGCTTCAAATCCGATTAAAATAATATTTTTCAATGGGTAAAATTTAAAAATGGTACAGCTTTTCTATTGGAAAACGTAGTGTGTGTTTTTAGAACGCATTTACCACTTTCAACTATCTATGCATTTATAATGAATGAAAGAAAACCTTTTTTTTCTTTATTTTTTATTCCTGAGGGTTTAGTCCCTCTTAAGTATAGACTTTATACATCATAACTTAAAGAACATAAAGTTTATGCAATAACATATTAAAAATAACTAATTAATTCTAGCTAAGACAGTAATGTTTTTTTTAATAGAGGAAAAAAAACTGGCAATGCTATTTTTAACCAGCTCCTACCATCCGCTTATTTGAACATTAGTGCTTGCCTCCTGATTCAAAAAGATTACAGTAATTTCATAAGTTGAACGTCCTATTATTTTATATTAAACACAAAAAAAAACCCGTAATGGGTTTTGTAATGTTACTTTGTAGAGATATCATTATTACACGGACTCGGTAGTGGGGTGAAACCTAAGTAGTAGACCGTTTATATTCATAAAAAATATAGTTTAAGAGGATTTTACTAAATTTCGGTATATAAAAAACGGCCTTGAGTTCTCTCTAGATCATCTACAAGTGACGTTCGTCATCATCACACAATTAAGGTAAAGAATGAATTAGCTCTAGGCTCTATCTGACAACTTTAATTACCATAAAAAAAATTAGGTGGGTTCACCTACTAGCTGTTTTCGAATTTATAACGAAAATTCAATACTCTTGATTATTCGCAGCTTCACATTTTGTTCCTGCACTGGATAGCTGGGTAGTAGAGCCTACTATCAAGTCAGTCCGTACTCCACTATCCGCCCGAAATCGCGACATTGCGTGTTCAGTATCGGAAATCAAAGCCGCGCTTTGTTTTAAATTGCAGAGCGGCAAATTTAAAATACTTTATATATAATCATTCCCCTGAGTGGGAATTACACCCACAACCATCTCGTTTCCAGTCACACGCTGTACCACTGCGCCAAGATGACCTCTACTCTACTCGTGATTATATCATAAATAACTTAAAACTATTATGTTAACGTAAAGTAATGTTAAATTATTTAATTATTCATAGCTGTACATACAATTATTTGACTAGTGACCATCTTGTGGCTTTGTCTGCGTAAAGTACACGACTAAACTGTTTAGATAACCCGCGTTCTTGTTTTAATCACGAACTTTGCTTAAACTTATAATTTAAATGATTGTAGCTTTTTTATTTATATACCGATCGAAATAAAAGGAAGCAAGTTTACCAGAATAAATTCAAAATTGCATTTAAATCGGTTAAGCTGTTTCTCAGATTACTGTGCACAAACAAACAGACAAACGGAAAAGAAAGTCGTTTTGGGTCCTATTAGATTGGTAAATGCCAACAATCATATTTTTTCTCATACATCTTCCATGTACAGACTGCGATCAGTTATATTTTTATTATATGTATAGAGATATACAACCTGTTGACCTCTGCAACTATAGACTAAGCTATACATTAGCTTAAATTAATGAACGGCCAGTATTAACGGTTGGCCACGATAAATGTATTACTCAAATTGTTTTTAAATTATAATTCTACCATTGATTGATTATTATAGGCCTAAAACAAAACGCAATAGAGTTGGTATACATATAGAGAATCAGGTGAACGGTGTTAGTGTATTCGAAGAGGCTGTTCAAGGCAAAAAACCTGATGAGTCCAAATGTTATATATAATTTTTTTAGTAATAAAATAATCGGTTCTGTTTAATTTGTAATTTTATGGCTTTTATGCGTGCTTATAAAGTCACTTTTCACATAATTTTGTTGTGACAGATTTATTGATTAATATATATTTTTTATATAACATTTGTTATTTGTGAAAATTTGTAAGAAACACTTTAAATCCACTCCACTTCCTCACTAATAATATGTATATGGGTTTTGTGTACCGTCCATTCTAATCACTCCTAAAACTGTCAAGCCCACAACACCAGAGGGCAAGATACTGTAAGCTGATTCTGCAAAAATCCAGGGTAGTACGCGAGGCAACTAAGAATTCAATGGCGGTAGTTTGATATAATACTTGTATCAACTGACAGACAAATGTCACCCCAGTATAATTGTGACCACGGCCCACCGTAAAGCGTTCGAAACCTAGGATTGTATAAAAATGTATTTTCGAACACCACAATCTCCACTTTTCGAACGAAAATCGAGGCAATGCGTCCAATGGCGGCCACCGCGCTTTTTTAGGTGCTAGAGCGGAGAATAGAACATATTATTATAAATCTAATCAAATACCATTTCATATATAATCTTTCTCCCGAGTACAAGAAATCGAACCCACAACCAATCGCATTCAAAGTCAGACGCTGTCGTAACTAGCATAAAAATGTAAGTATAACACAAAAAGAACATTAAACAAAGTACATACAACACATTCTATATCTTAAAACACTATTCAATCTAATTCCCATTTTTCAGCTTATTCATCTATTTAGAAATGAACGAGATTGATTAAAAGCCAACAATGTGATATCTTACACTGCTGGCCTACTATTTCATCGTGAGTGTGTTTTACACGCATTTTAATTATCCTTATTAACAATTACAGGCAATACGCGAATGTGGGTCAAGACGGTTAAAAGGAATAAATCAGGCCTGCTATGATCTCATATATTTCTGGCTGTTTAACAATTTAATTTGGACAATCTTAACGCATTGTGATAAGGGCGAGAATTGCGTGCTATAGTTTCAGTGTACACCGGTCTTGGTTAGGCGAACGGCGTCATTATATTATTTCGATATCATTACATAGCCGTGATTGATACTATAGGCTAGTCGATAATGATTTGTGAACAGATCACCCGAGGGCCTAACCAGATGCTTATCGCTAAATAGCTAATCTAGGACTCGCCTCGGTGAAAAAATTAATGTATGAATATAATTAATATGTCAGTTATATTGTATAAGATCCATTACAAATTACAACAAAAACTATTTGAATATGAGTGTTTAATCGTAAATAGCTGGAATTTTGTTGGAAATTACTTTTTTTTTCATATATTAGGTATATGATCTTGTAAATAGAGTCATAATATATGTTTTAGAAATTCGAAAACTACAGAGAACAAAAGCTTTCGAGAACTTCGAGCAAAATATAAAAGTTACCTAAGTTATTCCAAAAACAAATCATATTTTAATTATATTTTTTAATCAATTTAAATGTATTTATATTTTTTTATATTTATATTAAAAATATATACTTCAGTTTAAATTGATAAAACTATAAAAACATTTTTTCATAATCTAATGCAATTGGTACTACATATAATAAAAAAATTTAGACAATATAAAATATACTTCTATTACAAAAATAAATATGATAAAGGAAACAAGACTGATATTAACCATTCAATCATCAATATGCACAGCTTTATGTTTTTGTCCTCAGAGTAGTCAGGGAGAACCTAGGGTCAAGACACTCCGTTCTCCAGGACTCCTTGTCCTAGTGAAATAAATGATAATATTTTTAATATAATCACTTCCTAGAGTGGGAGTCGAACCCTCAAGAAACCGCATTTACAGACGCCGTCCCACTGCGCCATGACGGCCTTTCATTAATATATGTATATGAAACTCTTTTGTTACTCAAAAAGTAACTGACTAGGCTTTACTACTAGGTGAGATACTAGAAGTTAAAATTTGGGAAATTTGGGTTTGGAAGCTTAGTGGAAGAATTAAGAGAGGATTTCCAGAAATGTTTACGAGAATGGAAATAAATATTGCTTACAAAAGAAATTGCAGGCCTTGACAGACCTTGTGTCATCGTATCGTAGTGTATCGATCGTAAACGAGCTTAACTAAACGCAGTAGTACCCGAAACAAATCCTATTCTATAGTTTTTTTTAATATATTGTTTCACAATGGCCTCAGTGTCATTTGAGAAAAACGCGGCGTTAGGACCCGCCAATAACTTTTATCAAAATGCCCTCCCTGTCCTTATGCAAGAGTAAGATCGTTAAAAAAATGTACAATCCAATTCATATTTAAAATCTTATCGATAGTGCCGTGCCAATAATAATAAATGTGGAAAATAAAATTCGTAATTCTAGATACCATTACGACTATAAATATAAAAACTAGTATTTATACAAGTTTTAACATATTGTAAAGTTCTAATTCTCTTGCATTTTAAGCCGATAATTGTTCATTATTATTTCACATACATTAAAAATCGTGTTTAATAAACGTTGAAAAATTTGTAATTGGTGAAATCAACAAAATAACATGGTAACAATCAATTCTAACTAACTATTAAATAGAAAACGAATCGGCCAGCTATAAAGAACCCGATAAAATTACAAAAGAAATCTATAAAATGATTAAAATTTTCTAATCGCACCAATTAGTGAGTGAATTTATGGTCTCGCTTATTAAAGTTACTCACACGGCGTTTCAACAAAGGTAGAAATGGCTTCAAGCATATTAGGGGAGTGAAGTCAAAATCATACAATACCGCCAACTAATAATATAGACGTATAATATATAATTCATATTTTTTCATTTCAAATTATATAATACCTACTACACAAATTAATTGAATATTTAAAGCAGTCTTAAGCAGGAATTTAACCTACGACCTCTATTATAGAATAATACTCATTAACCAATAAGACATAAGTATCAATAGTTCAACAAGGTTTTTACCAAAAGACTGACGATTTGATCAATTAATATATAGTATAGTCATAGAACCCCTCAAATGACATTTAAACAGCTTTTTTTCTTACAGCTTTACGCTTTTCCCCTTAATTTAAGGAGGACTTAGGTGTTTGCACTTTGCGCCCGAAATCTAGACATTGCGTGTTGAGTGTTATTTATTACTTGTATACTTTTCACGTATAAATTCTGCATGGTATGTAAGAGGCGCAGGTTCGGTTCCCGCTACGTTCGAATTTGTATACGTTTCATAACAAAATGCTTTTCTCATTTCAATTCTATGAATAAATCTAAAAAATGTTTCAAAACTGTAAAATGTAATTCTTTTAAATACGTAGTACATACTTGTACAACTGTTCAACAGCTGTACAACCAAAATTTAAAAAAAATCATCTAAAATTATCGTACCAATTTAATTCTACCTTCATTCGAAATCATAATGCATTCTAAAAGTCTTCTTCAACCCCCATACATCACCCTTGCTATATGACGATAAAAACCCTTCTAATTAGGTCGTCAAGTGTGGAGAGGGCACAATAATAATTAACACTGGTTGGTAATGAAGCGGGTATAAAACTAATTGGGCGCGAGTTCGATTCCGACCGATTGACTATTGTTAATCCAAAAAACCGAACGCAAGTTCACGGTAAAATTATGATTTCATTTTTCTTAATTGAAAATTATTTAATTATTTGGATGAATTCTTACACGAATCGAGTTTAAACTTGTGGATTATTGACGTTGGTTATATTTAAACTAATTTTTAAATTAATAAATAATCTTTGAAATAAAGTTTTGAAATGACTTAAAACTCGTATCAAATATTACCGAACGTAGATTTCATTATAAATCCATAACTAAAGTCATATTAGAAAATTATTTTCAATTTCGTAAGCCACACTGTATCTATCATTTACAGTTTTGCTTCGAAGGCTATTTGAACCGAACTTTTGTTATCTCTGGTTTACTAGTAACTAACCAAAAAACAGACACGACTAAAAAATAATAAGAAACTACCAAATGGACTCACATTGTTACTCAATTATTATTATTTCTGAAAGAAAAATACAATTAACAATACTTCAATTGTGTTCGGTAATCTGCCTTATTTAGTTTATTCGCTTTATTTTGATACATTCAAGTATAATTTACAATTCTAAATTCAAATGTTACCAACAGCTCAAAGCAAGGGTGGGCCCTTCTGAACGTAATCGCTGAACGCTAATGCACTAAATTCTGTATTTTAAATCGAAAGCCGGCTGCCGTCTATCAGCTAGTTGAAAAGGGAAATCAGTCAATAATGCACTAATTTCCCCTCCTTAATAGCTCAGTCCGGCCTCTACTCAGACACTATTACGACACTGCAAGTTGTGTGTAATGAAATTACTTAGCTTTTAAGTTATGGTAAATGTTTTCTTTAATATTATACAAGGACTTGCATTATTTATATTTTTTGTCCTTATTCATTGTCTATATTTCGCGGTACAGGCAGAGAGATCTTAGTCACAGAGGGTTTAGTACAGTGGATAGTTTCTTTTCTATATTACTGCTAAAATATATATATAAACCTTTTAAAATGGAATTGTCATTAATATATGTTAAAAATATATTGTGATTGTATATAAAAACCATATCGATATTCAGACGATTCCGGATTAGGCTATTAGTAATATAATACTAAAAGCTCAGATATCTGGAAAACATAAAAAAATTACAAGTCACTTTACCAAACTAATAAATTAAAAAAAAAGCGATAAATCACTTAAAGAAACCTTAACAAATTAATAAATAGATATTGCTCAAGCTTTTTCCTATAAGCTTACAAGACTAATGAATTATAAATAAAAATTCACACGCGGTTTCTCCACAATAAAGGTAATTCCTAACAAAACAAAGGAATCCGTTGAAAACCCATAATAAAATTTGCATAAGTCACGCTCAATATAAGAACATTAGCGAAAATAAACTTAGTTTTCCTTAATATGTTCTCGTACAATCTCGCGCCACCTTATATGTGTAATATATGGAACAGTAGAGGGACTTTCCAGTGTAATAATACTAATCATGACGAGCCTTTGCTGAGCTAATTTGTAACGTATTTGTTTTTATTTTTGATATTTCATATTTAAATTGAATTTGTATAGTTTTAGAATTAGATATTAGTAAACAATAAACGCTCGTTAAATAAAGAATATAGTTGAAAATACAATTAAAATGACTAAACGTTATAGTAGTAGCTTCAAATCCCATTCTAGATAATAACTCTATCTATATACACGTAACTCTTCTGTTACATCAAACAACAACGCATAGCCGAAGCTACTGGGCGTGGAAAGCAAATTCGGCAGGTTCCTTGGAAAGTGTAGCGGAGCACATAGGGATATTTGCTTAAATGCCTATGGGAACAGGGAAAACAGGGTTTCGTGTTTTACAATCGAAACAACGGTAAATTAAATAAAAGAAAGGCTCTCGCAAGCGAAGCTGCAGCCCAAAACTTGTTTATAATAGAGGTGCAAGCTCTGATTATTTACAGACGAAATGCCTAACCTAATTACAAGATGGACGGAAAGTAGGAAACTGAGCGACTCTATCAACCCCTGGAAGTGTGTGGAAATAATATTTTTTTTGAAAACAATTAATAATTTTTTCTAATACACGTGTCTAACGTGAAATATATAACACTTTAAAAGATGTTAAAAAAAATATTTAATAAATGGCATTCTCTCTCGCCAAACGATTGTTCGTAGAATAATCTTTAGGTAGCAGAAATTTGTTAAAATCTCTCTACAGAGATGCTAACAACAAATATAAGTTGTAATAAGTGTATAAGAATTTCGACGCTGGATGTAGAACGCATGGCTTAACGGCCAGAGCGCTTGAACAGTTCAAATCCCCGTTCAAATTTTTATACGTTTTCTAAGTAGCTTCTTCTTTCTAACTTTATGTGTTTTTATCCATATAGTATGAATTAGATTACCAAGTCGCGAGTTCGGCCCTAGTCCTATTATAAGAGCCGATATATATAGTTTCACGCTTTTGCTTGCATAGCAGGGTGGTCAGAGAGAACCTAGTGACAAGATACACCCCATTTTCTGTCCGAAATCCTAGACATTGCTTGTGTTTGTCCAGTGTGAAGTAATCGCCAAATTACTTTAACTCTTATTTCATTTATTCAATTCATTCCCAAGAATCAGACACGTGTAGAAAAAAATTAAAATTGTATAGAACGTAATATGTTTAATAATTAACCAATAAATTAGAAATCAATCTATAATTTATACCTGACCTTATAACACTCGAATTATTAACAATCGCTCATTATTGTGTATTCAAAGCTAATTTTGGCGTTCCGTAAGGTCGTCGAGGAAGACCATTTTTTTTAACTTCACAATTTATCCCGTACAGGAGGGCAGGCAAATAGTACCTATTGTGAAGATACTCCATTCTCCGCTTTCCGCCCGAATTCCAGACATTGCGTATTGAGTGGCAAAGTGAAAATCATTTATATCATTCCCCCGAGTGGCGATTGAACTCACAACCAATGCGTTTACAGTCGGACGCTGTTCTACTGTGCCACAATGGCCTCTAATGAATGATGAATAATAATAATTTTATGACTACTAATAATGTAAAAGTGTAACATTGTCTATTTCTGTTAGTCTGTAAGTCTTGTACGCCTAGTTTCAAGCTACATTATGTAAATGTTAAAAAGAAATATAATATTCGTTGTGAATTAATAACAATATATGTACAACAAATGTTTACGTACAAATTACTAAATCGATTTGGATAGAATTTTGAATTTTGATAACTTATAACATGGATTAATAACGGCAAATAAATATAAATTTGCTAACCAAGCATATGTTATTTGTAGCTATATTTTAGTTTCACTATTGGGGTCAACTATGAAGCTATTTCAAATATTAGACACGTGGAGTGAGGTTATTAGGTATTAGTTTATAATTCGAGGGTAGCAAAAATGATATTACCATAAACAATTATACCTATAGCAACTGTTAAGTTATTAAATGCATTAAGAAATGTATCTATAAAAAAACTTTGAATCAGAGAGCATTTTATGTCCTGTTAAATCCTATGGAACCTATTTCACATAAAAAACATCTACTTTTTATAGCATATAATATTATATAAATATAAAAATTTAATAATAATTATAATCGATGTACGCTAATTAGCGATTATGTGGGAAGTAATAATTACAGCTGTAATTACTTTAGACGAAACTGCTTAGACGAGAGCTATCAAACGTCTAGCTTTTTACCTAAAGCAATTATTTGATAGGAACCCGTTTGCCAAGTCCAAAACCTTGGTACTTTCTGATCAGAATTTATCTACAGACTTTCATACTAACAAAATTACTAAGATACCGTCGTGGCGCAGATGTGTTGTCTCTGACTTGAAGTGATGGTCGCAAATACGAGTTTTGAAAAGAGTTGGAGTACGAAATTGGATTTCTTTTGCTAAGCTATAAATAATATAATAAATAAAAGTTTTTTTTTTATAAATATCTCAAATAAAACTTTGCAAAAATTAAAGAAAATATAATCTAAATAATATCTATTCTATAAGAAACAGATGATTCAACAAAAAAATTATAACAAACGCAGTAAAACTTATTTTCGAAAATACATTTTAGAACGTTTCGAACACTTTACAGTAGTCCGTGGTCACAGGAAGACTCAAGTCTGAGTCAATCGAAAACCAATATTATACGCGATTAATCCGGTTAAAAATAGTTTCATTTCAAAATGTGTAATAATCGTGAAAATCAATCACTTATTATGTAGTACTTATCAAATCTCGTGTTGTCTTTGTGTGCAATAAAGCTTTTTTATCTATCTAAAATTTGGCATATCTAAACTTTATATAAAGAAGTGAAGAAAGCCAATGTTTTTTTTTATAATAACACATTAAAAATACATAAAATAAAAAATACCAAATAGTGTGTGTAACACAATCATGTGTTTGACATAAAGTTTTACTCAGCATCGCGTCTACTAGTAGTAACTATTCAATAATGTCCTTGTAAATTTAATATGCGTGACATTTTGAACCTTATTTAGTTAATATTATTTTAATTGTGCATAAAAACACATTATTAGCGTATGCAAATAAAAATGTAATTGTAATTAATATTGTGTGTAATTATATTACAACACTTGCGGCGCTATATAAAATTATACCTATTCATAAACAAAACTACTTACATAGTTTTTTAAAACACCGGTTGTATTTGAACCCGAAGTAGGTCTATGACCTATGTGGATATATGTGGATATTTTTATAATGTTAGAAGGTGCTAATGTGAAATTTATGATAAGTAAAATTTTGCTTGACACTTTGTTCCCCATAGCTGGGTAGTCAGAGAGACACTCAGGACACTCACACTTGTTTCAGGACACTCCGTTCTCCACTTTCCGCCGAATCCAAAAAATTGCGTGCTGATCGGCGAAATTTAGTATATGAAAATATAGAACTTTCTGAACGTAAAAGGATTTGATCCCACGCCTCTTCTAATTCATATTATAAAAAGCATGTTTCTGTATATTTCTCAAACTCAAGCAGAAAATGGAGAGCGGAGAGTTTTATTACTATGGACACTATATGGCCTATACAAGAAACTGCATAAAACTGAAAAAAAATAGTTTAATTGCCTAAAGCGTTTGGTTCTATGACCGAACTCCTTTCTTTCTTGTAAAACTTGTAACTTGTAAAATATATACCATATACATTTTTCAATGTTTCTTCAATTCTCACTACACTGCAAGTCACGTTTCGTTTCAAATATATTTCTTAAAATATATTATAAAATAGGTATTGCTATATTGAATTAAGCGTATTTTAATCTAATTAAGATATAATTATAAAAATCATGTTTGCGTGCTGTGATAAAAACTGTGTTTCCGCACTTCAAAGCAAGGTTTAGAGCAATTACAAATCTAAGTACTTGTTGGTATTCGGTAGGAAATGCCAATATTAATTTGCTTTTTAGCATTTACCGAGTACTAGACGAATGTTTGACATTTTTTACATACTATTAAACGTTTCGTGAATATGTTTGTTTGCAATTCAGTTACGTTTTTTCCTACCGACATCCTCGATGTCGAGTTCCGCCAATCACCAGACCACATGTCCCGGACATGTGGTCTGGTGATTGGCGGAACTCGATGCCGCCCTTTGTCTTGTCAATGCGGAATAATGAAATTTATTTAAATATACTAAATAATTTGGCGAGTGTGGATAGAACTTATAATCAATTTCAATTACAGTCTGATGATGACCCGCTGCACCACGAATCGAATAAGTAAAATCGATTATTAAAATGTAAAAAATCAAATTTGAAGCTGCAAGTCATACACTTACAACACTCGTTTTGTGCTTTTCTACTCACAGAACACGCATCAATAGTGTATTCGCGGTATATTAAGCGTTTATGGTGAAAAACCAAAATATATCTATAACTGAGTTCAGAAGTTGACTAATTAAAATTACAAACAGCAACTCAAATAGAGAAAAAGTGATTAAAAATAAAAAAAAGATGCGATATCTTCGATATTTTAGTTTAGTTAGTCAGTTATTACAAAAACTCGTATGCCTAATAAGTTAATAATCAAAATAAAAAAATAATATCGTTGACTATGGACAACGGACAAATTTTACAGCCCAGGTCCATGCCCTCTGTATTAATAGGCAATTCATTTACTTTTACTTTTATGCGTCGCCATGACACTAACATTAATAGAGTATTAATTTAGACGTGAATCATCTTATGGCCTTTCTAAATGTATGCAAGGACGCCAATTACATATACATGACACGTTATGAAAACGTGCATTTGAGTAATTTATATCAATATTTATTAGTAATTAATTGCTTTCGGTGAAGTAAAAAAACATTTTAAAAGTATTTATAATATGCTTAAGCATCGTTTATTTACTTGTCTTTGATTTTTACATATGCGTTACTCCGTCCTCGACTTTCAAGCTAAACGTGTCAAAATGTGTACAGGCTGTATTAAACGGCTGTACTCTCCACAACTGAAATATTAAATCTTGGTAATATAATTTTGATAATATCATATTTTTGAATATTTCATTAGTTTCTACACGCAAACAACAATTGACAGTGACAGCTCTTGGTACAATATATGAAAAGAAAAACTAACGAAACTCAACACATATGAGTTACGCCTAAATTATTTGCGATCCGCACCCACCAGGCCGTTACTAAATTCGCAGCAGTATACTCCTTTACGGGGCTCGTGAATAAATGAGAACATTCAACGGCAGCGAGGCTAACGCATGCATTATCGCCTAATTACGCCTCGATAATGATGACGTCGCGACAATGAATATTTCAGCGGGGTATTGTTCCAACGTACAACGCTTTGGGTGTTCAAACTCCAAACACTGCCTTTAGTATACAATTATGGCTACAAAAACTTGTTTTTAGCTGTTTTCGACCTACATTTGTTGGTTCACTAGAGGTGGTGATGTGGATTTTGTGTGGTAAAATAAGCCCGATTTAATTATTTTATATTTTCTAGTATATCCTATATTGGAGAAAGGAAACAGACGGAACTAAGTTAAAATATAGATTGCTGCTGTATTAAGATACATTACGTGTACATTAATAGAACCTACTCGAACGAACGATGTCACCTCAACACCAAGCACCTGGACGAAACTTTCCATGCCCAGTTATTTTTTTAATTATAAAGTAAGTATCCGAGTCAGATTTGAAGCTATAATTGACACATACGTGTACAGTGGCGTATACATTACGTTGTCTATATTTTTAATGGTAGGGTTGAGTTCGCGCACTATTTATTACAAGTTTTCTATAGGACTGACAAAAATTCAGTATTAATGTAAGATTAATAACAAATTTGCTTTTTTTATCATTATACCAATTTAAGGGAGAAAGAACCCAGTGTTAAGACACTCCGTTGTTCACTTTCCACCAAAAATCGCTAGCGGGAGAATCGAAATAATTAAAAATAAAATTATTTCTCCAAGTTAGAGTTGAACTCACAACCAATCTCGTATGCAATTAGACGCTGTACTACTGCGCTGGGAAGTTAAGCTAAGCTAATTATACTGGGAAGGGTCCCCCACCCTTCCTTACCCTTTCCCTCTTCTATTTTTTTACCGCTTTTTACCGCTTATTCTTAAGGAAAGCTGGACGCAACAAGTGGCGCTATGAATTCTCAAATCCAATTCTTTATTACCTCATATAATCGTACATATCTTAAGTAAATCTCAACGAATTTAACAAAATTACTCATAAATATGATTGTTGGTTAATTTGTTAATACAGTTAACTTAACGACATATACGTAACAAGATAACTATCAAATGCTATAATATTACAAAATATATTTTTACTACAACATTAAGCATGTTACATTAAAATCTCATTACAAGCGGAGCACTCTGTATAATATACATGTAGGACACACACACAAACTACTATACATTACACATTACCACAGCCTAATTATACATCATTATTACTAATTGTACAATACACCGGCTAAGAAGTATTCGCGTCTATTAATGACAAAAGCAATTAGGGCGCACGCACACGCTCACATTGGGTTTATGTTATACTTAGTTAGTTATTTGTCGGCTTTCCTAGAACTGTACGTCTGCTTGAATACAATACACTTTGTTCAATGTAAAATTTTCATATTCATTAATTTAAAATATTATTTATTCGCTTTATTACATATGAATTAATATTATATTTACTGCTATTGAGTTATGCCCTTAGTGGCGGAACTCGATAACAATTTATATCAAAACGAGTTGTAGCACGCAACTTCGTTTGCTAGTTTCCATGAAAATTTCGAAAACACATAGTTTCGGCTATGAGTTGTCTGTCGATCACTCATTAATGCAAGAGTATTATAAACACAAATTGAGTTGCCACTTAACTAGCAATGTCTCGAATACATTGGGAAAGCTGAGAACTGAATGCCATAACACTAGGTTTTTTAATCTCTACATCTACTCTACTATGAGAGATAAAATGTGACACTATACGAAATATATATACTATAATTAATATTAAAATCAGGCTTGAACGAGGCATAAATGCTTTAGACTTCAAAAACTATTTGACCAATTTTTTTTATACTAAAATAAGCTATATGAAAGTTATATAGTTAAGATTTTTTTTTATATAAATATTTGTCTCCGTTTAAAACATAAGAGGATCCTTCTTATTTATTAATATTTTTTTCAGCTTCCCGCTTAATCCCTAACGGGGAACACTACGGAACCTGCATACGTCTTTCGCCTAGTTCACTGACATCAACCTCTTCATACACTCCCTCTGGAGTATCCTCATTCTTTTTACGCGACCTTCCTCCAGCATCATCAATACTGTGTTCTCGAACGTCAACCGAGGCCTCCCCTACCTCACCTTCGCGTCAAATATCATTATTTTTATAAAATATTAGCTTAATATATAAAATTGCTGGTTGTCGATGAAATAAACTTTGAAAAATCGTAGTATATTACGAGATTATATATATATGAGCAAAATGTATAGTGGATAATTATATCAATACCAATTAATTATAAAAAAATACCTCATTATAGTACATTAATGCAGTTATCCTTGTAATAGATCTTTATTTATAATATACTTTAAATTTTCTGCGTTAACTTATTTAAATCATAAAATTCATAAGGTATATTTATAGTAATTATTATGCAAATCAGATGCTAATTTAATATAAATTACTTTGTAAATTAACATGTTTGTCTTGAAATAGTACGAAGTTTTTGACTACAGATTTTAAATAATTTTAACATTTTCTAAAGTGTTATTCATACACTTAGGAAATTAAAAAAACACATATTTCAAATCCCTCTGCGTTCAAATTTTTATACCTTTTCTGAATATGGATTTTTTAATTTCCTAAGTATGCGAATAACACTTTAAAAAAATATTTAATAAATAGCATTCTCTCTTGCCGAATGATTGTTCGTAGAATAATCTATGGGTAGCAGAAGTTTGTAAAAATCTCACTACAGAGATGCTAACAACAAATATAAGTTGTAATAAGAGTATAAGAATTTCGATCTAGCTCGATGTAGAACGCATGCGATCGGAGCGAATAAACAAATTTATGTTTGAAATTGAAAATGAAATTCGTTTAAAAGTATTTTACAGAAACTTACATTTTTTTTTATACAAAAATAGGTTTTTTTTTAAATTAGCGTAATAATCTTTTTTAAAGTTATTATTACAAAACAATAAGGTTCTTAAGTTTTAGTAAAATACTTTGGTAATCGATTTATTTTTGGAATAATTAGTCGATTAGCCCTTATTGGTCACAAAGGTAGTATAATATATAAGGAAATTTATAAACTATTTCTAATTGTTCATATTTTTTATTGTTTTTTGAAAATTATAATTTGTTAATATTTCTATAGAAAATTTATCGTTAAGTTTTAACAAAAACTAGAGCTATTAGAGCTTTTAGAGCTAAATTGATACAATGTATATAGATATGAAACACATTTGTGTCTAAGCAATGGTTGTGGGCTCGAATCTTGCTTAAGGAATAAGTAATTATAGCCATACTTATTTTTATATTTATGCAAACATCTTGTATTTTTTACAAGAAATAAAATAAAATAACAGCTTCAAGCTTTTCCCCACATAACAGCCAGAGCGAGCCTAGTGTCTAGACACTCCGATCTCCACTTGTCGCCCGCATCCGAACCATTGCGTATGACGTGAGTGACGGAACTCAACGCTGATTTTTGTCTTGTAACAGAGCGAAGAATTAAAAAAATATATATATAGTCAGTGGAGTGGACCGAGTGGGGATCGAACCCCTAACCAATCGCGTTCGCAGTCAGATATACAAGAAAAAACAAAGGATTTACAATTTTCAAGTGACAAGTGAAAATATTAATGTATTGTCATGACCTTTTGGTGAGAGCTGTAAATTTTCGGACGAGATCATATTGACGCCGCGTCCTTGAATGAAAGTTATATATATATATATATATACATATATATAAATTTTATTTAAAATTCAATATATATATATATACGTTTAATTAAATTAAGATTGTAAAATATGTTAAAATATACATTTAAATATACATACTGTCCAAGCGCTCTGATCGGTAACGCATGCTCTGGTAGTGGCAAATTTGTTTTCACTTTAAAAATTTTAGGATATATTTGCAATTTAATATTAAGAACTAATCACATTCAATTGATACTTTTTAATAATTGATAAGGCATCGTGTCGACCACGTATAGCATTACTGGGCATGATGATTACGAATTAGATTTCTAATTTATAGAAATATTAATTATTTTCTCAGTTTAGATAGCGGCGGACAAGACGTGGCGTTGGTTTTCGCCACATTACAGGCGCAATGTCTTGAATTTTGACAAAATTCTGATAAATTGAGCTAATTATCACAAGACAGACAGTTAATAGGAGTGTTTCGTAATTAAGTTTTTTTCTGAAGGATAAAATAATAAATATTTTAATAAATAGCAAAACCTAGTGTGCGTGCCACCTAACTTCATAGTATTAGTGCAGTCATGAGCTCTCATTAGTGGCGCGCTTAATGGCGCTAAGCATGCGGGCGAGATCGCCTCCGCTCACTCGTTTGTTCCATTGTTGCTTACAAATGTATACACGTTTAACATTACGTTACGAACGCATTGTACATGTATATGCAAGTGCACGGTAATAAGAAACCACAGGTCCACTCTTGAGGCCATCGAGGCAGTGGGATAGTGGGATGGCGCTGACTGTAAGCCCAATGGTTGTGGGTTCAATCCCCACGCAAGGGACTGATCATATTTTAATTACTTAGGTGTAATAAGACATATGCGTCAAGTTCCACTAGGACACACAATGTTGTAAATTTACTATGATGAATTAGAAATAAAGCGGGAAGCTGCATAACGACATAGCTAGGTTTAATTAGAAATGTACTTGCTGTGTGGACTCAGGATAGACAGAGTTCAATTCTGTTTTAAGTCGAATAGAAGGAAGATGATATTGCCTCTAATTTTTAGATTGATTGACTGATTGATTAAATAATACACATTAAATCATAAGCTATATAACGTGTGATTTAATGTGTATGTAATACATATTATTACATTAAATATATATAAAGTATAATAAATATTTGTTTTTATTAACTAAAAGTTATTTGAACCTGAAACTATTGCATTTAGATATTAAAAAAAAACGCCACGAAGTCGTCCGTCTGAATAAACATATAATATATAAAGATAATATAACAAACTAAAACTAAAACATATATCTTTTAACTTGTTAACTTTAGCTATAATTAACACATACTAATATGTATAAATTAAATTTCATGAGAAAACGGCAAATGTGATGCATTTGACCGTGTGTGCGAGTGACCGTTAATGTAAGTTGGTATCGCGTTTGCGATTAGGGTACGAGTACGCGAACGGCGAGGGCGAGCTTTTTGACGCAGCCGGGCTTTATCGAATTAACAATATTGTGATTTACTTCTGGGGACCACCTATGGCTGTTTAACTTTTGTATTACAATATATGAAAGGTCCAAAGTTCAATTTATGGTCAATGTTTTTTTTTAATTAAACGCACTAAAGCTTCACACTGTTCCCCGAATTAATGGGTAGGCAGAGAGGACGCAGAAAAACATTTCGTTCTTCATATTGCTTGTTGAACGGTTGCTGGCGGAGCTAAACGCCACGTATAGTCTTTTGCACGGGCGTGGAAATATAATCATTACTTCGAGTGGGGATCGAACTCACCACTATCGCTTTGAAGAAGCGCTGTTCCACTGTAGCACACTAAGACAATGGACAACGTCAATAATTTTTTGATCAGTATTTCAAGATTAGGTCCACATATTTAGAAAACGTATAAAAATTTTGAACGCAGTGGGATTTGAACACGCGCCCCTTGAAAACTGTTCAAGCGATCTGACCGCTAAGCCATGCGTTCTACATCCGGCTACGTCGAAATTCTTATACGCTTATTACAACTTATATTTGTTGTTAGCATCTCTGATGATTTAAAAATTATTCTACGAACAATCGTTTGGCAAGTGTTATTTATAAAAAAAAATTTTTTTACATTTTTAAAAGTGTTACTCACACACTTAGGAAATTGATTAGGTTTATTATTTAACATGAAAATATTATATTTTATTTAATATTTATTGTTTTATATATGTTCATATTTTTATTATATCATTGCTTGAGAATAGTTACTGATGTATGTATTTTCCTTCATAAGTTAATTGTACATTGTCATGTATGAACTGTACACAGAACGGTACAGTCGATTTAAAATAGAAAGAAGTCAAGAACGGTGGCAGTCAGTGTTGTACAGATTAGCTGAATCATACGGAAAGACCGTCACCCCTATATTGCATAATATCTACTTCAACACCCTTTTGGAATATTTTAAATATGAGTAGTGGTCGCCTTATCATAAATAATATTCTATTTCAGTTATATAAAGTTCATAGGGCAGAGGGTATTGGGTTCGATCCACACTCGGAGAAATGACTGTAGCTATATTATTGAAATGTCATCGGCGTTAAGTGCCACCAGTCAACAGTCAATGACGGTCGAGGACGGGTGGAAAGTTAAATGTCTTGCTACTAGCTTGTCTCTGACAACCCTATGTAAAGCTGCGTTTTTAAATCTGTAATAATCATAATAATACTACTAGTTCAAGAAATAAGTATATAATCTATACAGATTATATACTTATGTCTTGAACTAAACTTTTACTATAAGTGTCCAATGTTAAATATTTTCCATGTTTTTCGCAGCAAAAATATACAAAAATGTAAGTATATATGAATATATATTTATTATATTATTATTGGTTACGATAATCTGTGTAACAATTCATGTTTGAAGTATTCAATAAGATATATTCACAGGAAAATGACACTTCATGCAATAATAATCGTCTTTTTTTTATCATAAAAATTATAGAGAGACAGTAAAGCTTAAATTGGCTTATATAATTATAAGGGTGGCGCAGTTTTTTGCCTGTTTTTTTAGAATAAACTACATTCAGGGTTTCATGATCCATTCAATACATTTATGTACCATGTTTCTAAATTAGCTAATAATATACGTGTAGTTCAACGCCTATATTCTACGAACTAATAAATAAAATTAACAAACATTTGAAATTCAGCACTAATCCCTTCACGTATAACATTAGAGACTATTTATTTTACATCTTACACGAAAGCAGCGCGACAATCGCAATTTTAAAAGCCTAATCAACATCGCTTTTTCGGCTTGCAATCAAGCGAGCGAGTTTCCACAGCCACGGGCGGCAATCGGAAAAATATAATTACCGATATAATCCTCGGCAAATTGGATTAAAAATGAAAAAAAAAAAAACCCCCGTAGAAAGTGTTTTTAAGGGGCGTCATTATTTTTGCCGGCTAATTACCGAGGAGATGGATCGGCAGTATGTAATACGCTAATTAATCGATCGGCGTGATATCGCGTGTTTTTTTTTTAATGCTGTACGAATTGAGTTTGTATCTGCCTTTTCATTGTGCTCAAGTACATTGGAAAAGGTGCAATAAAAGCACTTGACTGTGTGGTGTGCGAAACTGCGAGTTGTGTCGGATTTAATAAGCGACGCTTGAATTATTTCAATACTTATAATGAATTGCCATAAAACTATATACTAATGTACACGTACCTAATAAAAATATTTGAAATTTTTCAGATTTGAATCTTTTATCTAATATAAAATGTTTTGGTTATTCTGTGTTGAAAAATTCGATTTCATCAATTATAATTTTTTTTAATTATTAATATGTATTCTTTATTTTTAAAAAGCAAAGATTTAGCAAACTTAGTTTGATATAATTATTTTAGTTTTTACTTACAGTTTCTTAAAAATACAATTACGGACGAAAACAAAAGAAAATCACAAAAAAAAAATCATATCGCTAAATAAAATGACTACCATTGAATACAACGGAATTACATTTCATAACACTACTTTAAGAAATTTACTTAACCTTGATTTTCAGCCAAAACTAATTAAAAACTAGAAACAAGTTCAACTACAACAGTTAGCACTCCATACAAAAATTACCAGCAGATGGCCACGACCATGTGTTATAAAATTGTTATATTTCAAAAACATTCACCCAGAAATTGGTAACAATGTATGAAGCGAAAGATATCAACAAGCTGGGGGTTGAATGGAGCCACTTTGGAGCCCTTCTACCCTTCATTATAATAACTCGCACACAGACACCATCGATCGAGCCTATACACGTTTATACAAGTGATTAGTGTATTTAATTTGAAAATGTGGTTGCCTTGTGTTTGCCTTACACAGCTATTTGTGTGTAGGCAACCACGCGTGCGATCGAAATCCATTATAGCGGTTATAATTTCTATTTTAGTCGCGATTTCGCTGAAATAAATTATTTTGCTTTGTTGTGGAAAAGTTGAAACAATGTACATCTAACTAGCCTAACGTTCAAGCGCCTGAAATCATCAAAGTTGTATTTGTATATAGACACATATAAAAAGGTTTATTCGTTAATACTCAGATGGTTGCGTATTATATAATGTGCAATGTTGAACTTTGTGCTATTTTATTGTAACCGGAGGCACGCCCCCAACTGGTGGAATATTAAGAAATTGATAAATATCAAGTCTTACTTAAATCTACGACTACAGAACTAAATAACCCGTATATTTATAAAAAATAAATAAGAAAACTTCTCGACATTTCATTTTAATAATATTGGCTAAGGCAGCAGTAGCGAAGTGTTTAATTTTCGTAGATACGCGCTTAAAAAAATATTAATTTGAATACTGCTTGTAAGACGGCTTGTATGTAAAAAAAACAGTAAGTACGTTAGAAAACTGAATGCATTTTACGTTGAACTTGTTTTGTATCAACTGAATAGGAATTTTTTTGTTAGATTATAAAATAATTATATTTATTAATAATTTATATATTATGATTTACAAATGGTGAGCCGGTGGAGTATCATGTTGTATATGGATGCTAAGCCATTTGCTAAGATATGTCCTTTTTCAAATCTCTTGCCACGGACATATAGTATTTTCACAAAAAACTTGCCCTAAAATGAAAATATGCTTAAAAGTTAACAATTAATTTGTATAAAATTCTGAGAGCAGAACATTAGCGATTCGCAACAACACTTACACAGGAGTAATGACACGTCTGTCCATATAATCATAGAGCGACCATTACTTCGTCCGAATAGGACGACACGCTGTGTGAATCTTGAAGGACACTTGCTGAAAGGATATTTTTCTTCAATTTTTACCCGCTTAGCAGGACAGTCGGATAGAGCCTAGTGTCAATACACTGCGTTCTCCCCTTTCAGTCAAAATTGAAACATCGCTTGTTGAGTGGCGAAACTTAACGCCACGGTTTGTTTTACCAGAGGAGGAGGTAAAATTTTAACATTACCATTCCCCTGCGTGGAATTCGAACCCACAACTAATCGCGTTCGCAGTCAGCTGCTGTCCTGCTGCGATATAACCACAATGGCCTTTACCTTTTATTTTTCATTCAATTTTATTCTATTTTAATATTAGCAAGTTATATAACTATATATCTGTTTGTCGTTCAGACTCTAGTATTAAAGATAGCGAGTTCAATGTCAACTTATAGCTATAACACATTTTTTAACCAATATTTTTTTTAATTTTACACGAAATTCTTAAAGTAGCGACAATAATGTATAATAATTTCGCTAGTTAACAATTCCAGCATATCAATAAGGATCTCTCTCTCTCTGGTCATTTAATTGTTCATTAAATGTACCAACCAGTTGCCGTACAGGTGATAATAAAAAAGCAGGCAAAATTACGCAAATTACCTACCCATAAGAAAATGATTGAAGATGCCGTATTCCGTATATCCGATACTGTAGAGTATAAACTTACATTTATGACGGACATGGATAATTAACATGTTTCTGGGACAAGCGCTGTATGGTCACACTACATTGGGGGGCGAAGCTCTACGACATTAATTTTGTGAAATGAACCTAATTTACATTTAAATAAGGAGTCGCCTTAGCCGGGATAAGTTGTGAAACTAGCGACCGGGGTCTCTCTTTGCCCAAAGCAACTCGGTATTTCATTATTATAATTCAATTCGAACGATATAATTTATATTGTGCTTCTAATATACGTCTTTACCTATATATTATTATATGAATCATTAAGACATTTAATAATGGATATTGCAAAGGCTCTGTTGAAAGCGATATGGTGGTAAATGACGTTTGTATTTTGTTTCAGTTTTATTTTAAATAAATGGTCTTTATAATAGCATTTATAGTTATTATATATACATATATTTTAAGTCTTATGGGAACTTGGTTAGAACTTGTGTGGAATGTTCTAATATAAAAAATATATAGAGCATTTTTTTAGCTCTACGCTTTAGACAGAGAAAACTTAGTGTCAAGACACTTCGTTCTACGCACTAAGAGCGCGGAGCAGTTTTAAAATTGAAGGTAAGATTTTTTTTTTAATAATTAAATACAATTTACTAAATATTTTTTTTCAATCACCTTAATTGACGTTAACAATGGCTACGCGACACTACAGTCGCAGTATGGACCGACCAATATCAGTATTAAAAGTCTATTAACATAATTAATATAGTACAGAAAAGTATGCATACAAGTATTTTTAGGTAAACAGGTTAATGAAATTGTGAAGCCGTTTAATTTTGGGTAAAGCGTTCCTTTAATAAATAAGTGAATTATGAACAAGACAACCATTGGCGGGGAAGTTGTAGCAAAGTGCAATCGAACCGCGGGACGGGAGATCATCAATAACAAAATTAAAAATCCCCCCAATTTGAGTTTTAATTGCGTCCGATTATAATCGCGATGGCGAAACGCGGGTGCCCTCGGAACTTTTTTGAACCTCTTAAATAATTCATCTCAAAACTTGCTGCAACTAGTCCGAGCCAGATCGAACCGGTTTAAGGCGGTGCGGGAGTAAGTTTAATCCTTATAAATTTCCTTTTTACACAAAGCAATATAAGTAATTAGCATAATTTCGTTGAGTAAATGAAATATGGTAATGAGGGGGGGTTCAACCCCTTCTTGGGTGGATGGGAGAGGGTGGAAAGGACCCTCAGTCGCATCCTCATTGATACTCGTCACCGCTCGATGTAGTGATGATTACAATTAAATTATCCGCCGTTGTACGACAGCCATTTTGTTCCGATTTGAAAACTTAGATTACAAAGTAAAGATATAGACGTCAAACAGAATTATCAAATAAAAAAATATACGAGGTACAAATAATACGTATACATTTATAAAAATATATTTAGAAATATATAGAATATATATAAATATTTTTTTTAAATATAAATAAATTTTCGACTATATTTAAAGATTTATTTAAAATAAGTTTTATGAAACGTAAGCGACGTTTAATTTTAACGAATCGCAGCTTTTACCTAACTATAAGTACTTAGAATATTCGAAAAAGCTCACTCAATAGAAGTCCAATTAAAATCTAAGTGCTAATAAATTTCGAAAGGAATCGAACCGACGAATGCTCTACTTCGTGAAATGCCTCCGCGATAAAAGGTCTTCGAAAACACAATACCGCGTTTCTACCCCTCGTCTCTATGTAGGAGAGGGATGGCGCTATCCAAGACAATGTAAGTGTGATAAGGACGGGGACCAATTGGAATTAATTAATTATAATTAAGTTTTAAGTTGACGCGCCGGTTACGAGTAAGCGTATTTTCGTTTAGAATGGCGTCTGTGTGTGGGTAAATAGTTTGCGTGTGTTTTAGTATCGATTCGCAGCTATGGCCAGAGATAATGAGCTGGGTAGGGCTGGGTATTGTATTAAGTTTTTGAGGAGGACATTTCAAATGCTACCCGGCCTATTTGAAAAATATATTTCCTCTTTGAAATCGTTCGAACGGCACGCTCTATTCGTTTGGTCGGCTTACGAATTATATAATTTGTGTTAGATCGGTGCTTTTGTCCAAACTTACAGTACAATGTTAAAATAAGAGGATTATATTAGTCTATTGTGCTTGTTATTTATTTTATTTTGTGATGTAAATATTTGGAAAACTTTTAAAACATTTTTAGAAAACGTATATAAATTTTAACTCAGCGGGATTCAAACATCTAAATTCTTCTACGACGCTACGTCGAAATTGTTATTCGTTTATTACAATTTTATTTTGTTGTGAATTAACTATAACAAAAATAACATAGGTACACTTACTATACATATTTTATACTAAATACTTTTAAGGTGGTTGGTCAAAACGAAGAATTCTTTTTCTATACATAGATGAGGCCATTGTGGCGCAGTGTGACATATGTCGTCTGACTGAATACGCGATGGTTGTAGGTTTGATTCCGGTTCATCAGAATGGAATGATGATATTTAAATTGTTTTCATTTTTCCGCTCTGGAAGACAAAGCGCAGATTCAGTCAGAAAGTGGAGAATGGAGTGTTTTGACACTAGATTCTTTATGCCTACTCTGCTATTTGAAAAAGAAACGTGATATTAAAAAAAGAGTAATGAGTAAAGTATTATTTATTATTTAAAGAATAAACATGGTTGGAAGGTAAAAAATGAATAGTCATTGCCCCAATAGAAATATGTAGATCTAAACAATTCTGTACACAATATTTTTATTCTTTGACACGTACAATTTGTAATAAAAGTTATTCGGAATTATTTTATTTTGTATCGCTGATGTAAATACGAATCTCAAAGGAAGAAAATATTCTAATGGAAGCGATAGTGTAAAATATTACTTTATAATTCTTCTTCGTCTTAATATATACCTACTGTTAACTAGGTCTGAATTTTTTTAGCCTCGAGTACTTGCCACATCCAGTATGAGCAAACACAAGCATTTACATTACGCAGCCAAGGTATAGTTTAGCTCTAAATATTTTTGCTTGTATTTCTTTTTTTTATTTATTATATTTTTTATGGTATTATAGTATTTCAAATATAAAATTTCAATTCTGCTTATGAAAATATTTTTTCGTTTTCTTCAATAACACTATATTCCCCTTTACCAAATGAACATTCTTATAAATAAATAACCTTTGGATAACGGAAGTTTGCGCAAAATCTCACCACAACAGGGATGACAACAACGAAAATAAGTAGCAACAAGCGCATAAGATTCGAATCCTGCTACGTTCTTTTTTATACTAAAGCGGGAATCGAACCGTCACGTATCACATATTTCTCTTACTATGATGATATTTATAATATATACGTTCTTTATAACATACTTGTTTTCTAAGTGTCTATTACATACAATAGCGATAACTTTCCTGTATTAGATAAAAATAATAGTTTTAATATGCTTGTTTTACACAACATTTAGCGTAGAGCCAACGCTTGATTGCATTCTATCACGCAACAAATTCGTATTTCACTTTCTTGATACGTATCGGTACTTGTGCGTTAGTGGTAATATATTTTTAACATATATTATAATACAAATTGACACTGACAACTTTGATTGTGTGCCTGTAGTTCTGACTGTAACACCCAATATTTTCTAGTTTCCGTAGAAATAAAAAAAGCCTTTATAGGGTTTTCCTACACTCTCCAAGAAACATACCTACACGCCAAATTTCAGCTTTTAACGCCTAGTGGTTACGGCTGTGCGTTGTCTGTCAGTCACTTAATAGATACAAAATAATTTTATATGTATATGTCCACTAGTTTAATATTATATGAGTATTAGTTCATCTGTGTCTCATTTAGTATTAAAATATCTATTACAAGCAGCTTAACGTCTTTTCCCGCATAACAGGGTAGTCAGAGAGAACCTAGTGTCAAGACAATCGCTTCTCCACATTTTGCGGGAAATCAAGACATTGCGTGTTTAGTGGTGGAACTCAACGCCGCACTCTGCCTAAGAGGTACCAGAGCGAAGAAATGAAAATATTTTAATCATTCCCGAGTAAAAATCGAACCCACAACCAATCACCTTTACAATCAGATGCTGTCCCACTGAGCCAAGATGGTGTCAAATATCTAATACAATACTGATATGTTCTTAAAAATCTAGAGATATACATAAGGCTTGCAGGTAACGTAGTTACTTTAATGCATTTAAAATTATAAAATTTTAATACCATCAACAGCAGTATTACTTTATTTTTGTAACACCAGAAGACACTTCCGCTGGTAAGCCATTCCACAGTTGATACAGTATATAGAGATATATCAATTATATATTAAAAAGAGTACCCATTTTAACTGAACTCGGGACCATCAGTAGGCGATTTATTATAAAATTTGGTACATAAACAAGCTAACAATCTATTGTGTACGGTGAATTAGATTTTTATTATGATTTCAAACGATGTCTGTATAATAGAAATATTGGGAAATAGAAATGCTATTTTCCACACGTAAATGTTTAGATTTGAAAATTAATATAGAATTTTTTTATAATAAAAATACATATCTCGTTATACCTAAAAACTACATAAAAAACAATATTGTTTAGAGCTTTGTTTAGAATTTTAATGGTTTTTCAAGTGCAGTACAATTAATTTTGTCAAGCACACTTCTAATTCGGCTAGACTAGATTAGACTTTAGCCATGGTACTGTATATTAGTCATTATTTCCAATAAAAATATGAAAGAAACAGGTACACCACACTAGTTTATATTTGATTATTACGAAATCTATTATTAAATAATAATAATTTGTATGTAAAGTTAAAATAATATAACCCAACAGATAATTATTAAATAAATACACAATAAACAACACAAAGCTTATTTTCACACACGACATCACCTAAGTACGTGTACAGTAAATTCATCATCGAAGCGTATCCAAACACGCACTAACTAAAACATTTAATTAAATTTTAGAGTCTAAGTATAGAGATATATACAAATATACAAATTTTAAAAATCATTGCGCAACGCATGCAAATTTGTTATATATTAAATATACTTAAAAATGTATATATAAAAATTAAATATATTATAAATAATCTAGTAATAAATAATTCAGTGGAGAACAGAGTGTCCGGACAGGTCTCGCAGGGTCTCTCTCTGACCACGAGATACGTGAAGCTGACAAAAATGTTGTGTTAATTCTATTCTATCAAAAGGTATATTTATTAATTTTTAATGTAAATTATACTATACATATATATATATATATTATAAATCCGTTATCAAAGTCAGCTCAAGCTTATCGAAACGCGCAATAGCAAAAGGTTATCTGGATAGATATTAAGCCTTGCATGTCTCCAGTCCAGTTCCTCATTCAAAATCGATACCACCCTGTCCCCCTGCCGTTATAGCGCGCTTCTAATTCGTGCCCCACGTATGCCGATCTTTGTCGTCTGGCGCAGGTGCGAAATATAGATGTGGCAATTCAATTGTTTCACCTTTAAGTAAATTTATTTCGTCGCTCTTAATTTTGTTTGTTTGTTCGTTTGTTAGTTTGTTAGCATAGGTAGAAATAATGGAGTAGCATTTTTCGATTTAGGTTCACCTAAGAAGGAACAAGCTTTATATAAGCTTTATAAAGTTTTTTTGAATAAGAGTCATATTGATATTAAGGTTTTGAATGATTCAAATTATTTTTATACCATATGTTTATGATAAAATTACCTTATTAGATATATATGAACAGTATTTTAACATGAGCATACAGTCTATAAATGTTATCTATATATAGTCTTATATTGTAATCAATGCAATAATATAAAATACTGTAGATAAAAAAATTTTATGATAAAAACAGTTGTTACTATAAAAATATATACAAAGGTACATTTATATAAATATTTAGACTTTAGTACGTTTGTTATTTCTATGTAAAACACCTCACGGCAACTAGATCCATTGTTAATTGCACTACTCCTAATTCGTAGACATATCTTTGTGGCGATCGTAGGAGTGCTAACCGTGGATGCGGCATATGGTCGTGTGATATGAAATAAAATATATGGATAAATTGAATCCATTGTAGCTTAGTGACACCAGATTCACACTTAAGTGAATGATTAATATATTTATTTAATTTACGTTGAGTTCTGCCACTCAACACGCAATGTTTCAAATTTTGGCGGTGGTAAGCGGAGTGTTTTGACACTAGGTTCTCTCAGCCTACCCTGCTATACGGAAATAAGCGTGAAGCTGAAAGAGAAAAAGAAAGAAAAACTTAAATTCAAATAAGTTCTAAGTTAGTTTAAATACCATTATACTATTTTGTGCATCTTCATACGTATTCCCGCATAGCAGGATAGTCAGGGAAAATATTGTATAAATAAAGCTTTTCTACGTTTTTCTCTACTTTCTACCGGAAATTGAAATATTACATTGTTAACAATATACATGTATTTTTTGGAACCAAGCGGAGAAATTAAATTAACTAAATATAACTCTTCCTCTGAGTAGAATGAAGCCACAGTTAATCACGTTTGCAGTCACTGCGCCAGGAAGGCCTGGAACACTATTTGGTATCTAAATATCCAGTTATTGACATTTGACAGATACGCTTAAGAAAAAGCTTAAGAGAGCTTGTGAACACTTGCTTTTCTGTTTGTTTTCTGACTGGTGTAAATATGTCACTATACAAGCGATAGTTGTGAGTTCGATTTATGTGCAATACAAGAGGAATATAAGCTATAGTTAAAAAAAACGTGTTTCCGGTACAGTTATATAATGTGTGTACTCGTATAGTTGTAACCAAAACTGAAAGTATATAGTAAAAGCCTCTCTTTGCCTTCTCTATAATAAACAGGAAATTTAAAGATATTTTTAAAGATATTTTACACTTAGGATATAAAAAAATTTTATACGTTTTATACGTGATGATAAATAAACAAAAAAAATATATACAATCCATGTGAAGCTCTTAAGCTCAGTGTGACAAGCAAAAGTAAAGTGTGCGGAACCAAGTGGCGCCTCAGGCGTCTAATACTCGCGCCGAATGCTAATAAAAAAATAAAATCTAACAAGTGCGAAGAGGGAAATGTAAAGGATTCTGGAGGGTTGAGAGTACTGTAGACGATAGGGATTTTTATATTAGTATTACTTCAGTCTAGTCTATTTTACTGTGAGGTTAAACAATTTTATGTTTCATTTATAAAACAAGTATTTGATAAAATTTTATTTAGTTTTTTTATAATGAAATATTGAGGTAATTACCACATTTTAAATTAAGAGTAAAAAACTGAATAATCATTATAACACGCATATGCGTGTTATATAAACTTCAGTATATATAAACTTCAGTATATATAAACTTCAGTATATATAAACTTCAGTATATATAAACTTCAGTATATATAAACTTCAGTATATATAAACTTCAGTATCAAGGTCGTTCAGATATAATGATCGATAAGTAAAACCACTAATTGTAATATCGATACATTAGCAAAATCAGAGTCGATGCCATTTTGCGCAATTAGAATAAAGCCCTTAAAGGCCGGCAACATCTTACTCGTATCATCACTTACCATCATGTGACCCGAACGCTCGTTCGCCTTGTATATAGAATAAAAAAATAAAAAATAGAATAGACTAGACAGGGGTTAAGCCCACACGAGTACGTCACACCAATTTTTCTTTTATATTTTATTTTTAAGTAAAACATATACTAAATATGTTATATATTATTATATTATAAGAAAGATCAAATAAAGTTACATTACATTCATAACGAATATGTAAAAAAAAGCCTAGTATTTTTACTTATGTACCTTTAGCCTGTAATGCCTAAACAAGTGGTAAAGGGGGAACGGACTGACTAATACCACTGTTTTTTATTTATCTAACAAAACTAGATATACATGAGGATTAAATAAAAACTAAAGCCCATCCTAGCTGAATTTATTCGTATAAAAATCAGCAAAACCCACAACAATTCACACAAAAAACGACGAACAGCTAAAAAGGCGAAAGAAAACATCTAAACAATGTAAAAAGAACAAGAACCGTCAGTTAACTTGAATCTGTAGTCGGAGTTAACGTGGTAGATGTAACCGACCCTAAGCACATATTTGTTCGCGCCACGTTTTTGACGTTCCTACAAGGATAACTTTTCTTAGGGTTGCTACATGGGTAATTTTTTATTCAGGCATGGAGAGAAGCCCCTTGGACACTCAGTTCTCAACTTTCTGCTCATTTTAGACAAGCTATATTTTGGCGTAGTATGTATTGAAGCCGTTTATATGACTACAGCGTTTTTTTTTTAATACAAACTAACATAACTGGGTGATAATTGAACTCACGATTAAATAAAAATCGACGAGCAATGGTACGGTAAAATCTGTGTAGGGATGCCAAATTACAATTTTAAGAACGTTAGCTTTTTAAGCTTTTTGTACTGAGTATTTACACAAGCTTTTACGACTACATGACGTTAGGTGGTAATTATTTTAATTACATTTTTTACATTACCGCAGTCTTGTTTTTGTTTCACCTCCAATTACTACTTTAATTATTCAAAAGGTCAACAGTCTGATTATTAAAAACTGATCTCGACCGGATCCGGGCAATGCTAATGTTCAATTGATTATACAAATTATCTCTCAAGTCTAAAATTTTTAATACTAGCTATGTAATTGCTCACTTACCGTCATTGAACCTATAATATTAGTGCCCGTTTCTGCGATAAGAATGTAAATGCAGTCGTTAAAACAATTAAAATTATGACTTCCATTTATCAAAAGCGGCGGCAACATAAAACACGTGAAGGAGCTGCAAAAACGCTCGTTAATCCAATTTGCACGTATAAAACAAGTCGGTGCGCGACAACCCTAGCTAAGGCAATGAAAAGTCGGTTAAGCTAATGTTATCGAGAAATAAAAATGTATGATAAAATACAAACACGCCGCGTGAGGAAACAATTTGCCGCAGGCGACTGGAAGATTTCGTACCGTGAGGGTACTGGGTACGTGAGGGAAATAAGACCTTGTCACGCTATTATAGAGTCTAATTTAGATCGGGCCGGCAGTGTATAAAATTCCTTAAATTTTCTCAACAGCAACACTAACATCTGAGCTGTATGTTATCGCGCTAAGGCTTACAATTGACTGGCGGATTGTGGCGACTGTTCTGGAAGAAAAGAGAGTTTTCCGGCTCGTCGGGGCGTCGTGACATTTGTGTTAAGCGGGGCTGAGGGGGACCCATTCACAAACGCTCACCAAGCAAGCTCCTATTTGTTTGAAAACTTGTTGGATATAAAAATTAACTTAGCTTGTTACAAATTGTAAATTGTGCTCTGCCGTGTGCTGTGTGATCGTGTTAATATTTTGCAATGACTTTACTTATAATCTAACCGTTTGTATTCAATAAAAATAGCAATAAAAAACTAAATGTACAATTGTGTTGTATAAAAAAAAAAGGTTATACAAGACGTATAACTATCTGCATCCTCTGCGGTATTGAACGGACCACGAGCTGTCCACGAAGAAAAAGAATATGCCCGAGTCGGAGTTCCGAATTGGAGTGTGTAGTTTTTTTTCTAATGGGGCTGCAAGGACACGCTTACGGCGCCACCTGTTGCGCGGGTCACGTGACTTTTTTGCTCCAAGGACGCGCGTCTCCTTCGCTCATTCATGGGCGGCCGCCCCCGCTCCTTGCGGGGGTTAGACATTTTTTGCTCCCCCACATGAACCCCGAGGGCTTTCACCTACGTTTTCGAGGTCACGGTGGGATATTTTGTTTGTCGTTTTGCTGCGCCTCAACTTTGTTTAGGATTTGCGGATTCTCCTTCACCGGGCTGTGGCGGTTGTGGGCCATTGACTCGCACGGTATTGTTGCCTGAGTGTTGACTTGAGTCGGCTTTGTACCGTATCTAATTCTATACTTAAATTTTTAAGTCGTTAGACGATTAGTTACAAATTGTAATTCTAAATCGGTATGTTGATGTGACGTGAAACTGTGAGAAATATTCCTCTTTGTACTTCGTCTCGGAAATATTCATTGGAACCAGAAAATTTTATAACCACCGAGCTTAGAATAACCAACAGTTCGTAAACGCGAAACCTCTAAATTTAATGCGTTAGCATTTCATACTTAGTAAAGCATTTATTATCTTTTCGTAACAACTTTATGCGGAGAGCCGTATTGAGTAAGTAATACGTTAGACTTTGATAAAACATTAATTTCAAGTGGATTATTTTCATTGTCGATAAAACTGCTAACAGAGAAGGGTTGATAATAACCTGGAATGAGGAAAGTTTGTTAAAAATTGGGGATTAATCATATAAATCCTTTTTGGTAGAGCCAGGCGAAAAACTGGACAGATTTTCTCGTGAGATCATCGGCGGGCAGCTTAAAGAATTTTCGTTCATTACAGCCACTATTATTAGAATTAACCAGATTCTAATTAAACCCCGGCCTGATAGTGCACCGTGGAGCTGTAGACTGCGTAATTTACATTAATCCAATAATTGCATGGAGGTTTCCTAGTTAGAAATTCAAATGAGATGATGTACTGTGGGGGGGGAGGGGGCGGTCTTTAGGGAGGAGGCGAGGAAACGGTGCGGATAACCTGCGATTATCTGATCTACACACACCATTATCGCAGTTTTTCAACCGAGATCTTGAATTGCTTGTAACTTTAACACAGAGTAATTTTCTTTAGTGTACAGGAAGTTTTTAAGCACATAAATATATGCCTTAAATACATTCTTTTGTAGAAATATATAAAACGTACGGTGTGTATTATAACGCTAAATATTATTTTACAGTCTAATATTTAAATAAATTTGCCCTAAATACATAATATTTCATAAAAGTGTTTAATGTTATATTTATAAGGTTGTTAGAGGCCATCGTGGCGCAGTGGGACACGTCGTCGGACGTCTAACTGTAAAAGCGATAGGTTGTGGGTTCGATTCTGAATAGGGGAAATGATTATATATAAAAAAAAATTTCCACTCTGGTAACAAAGAAACAGCGCGGCATTGAGTTCCGCTACTCAACACGCTATGTGTAGATTTCATGTAATAAAATTCATGTTTAAATATATTTTCATTACTCTCATTTATCGTTGTACTATTTACTATACAGTATATACTTTTGATTGTATTTTTTTACTTAGTTCTTTCTTCGTACCACATGGTCACAAGAAAACCGATCTTAGTTTATTTTCTACAGAACAGCTTGAAGAAAATAGCTTTAAATAAAATATTTAACATATAACTTTCAAAATCTAAATGACTGACTATATAAGTCAAGAAATTGCCTTGTCTTAGTTCAATTAAGATATACGAGTATGTGTATATATATATGTTATATTTATTATAAAAGACAATAGTACGAATTGTAGTGGCTGTAACGGAGGGACTTGATTAATTAAATTGTTATGGTAATGAGCGTCGGGGATTTTTGGTCGATGCGTAGTCTGAGCTAGTTTTGCAGATTGTAAGTTCTACAAGACGACGGAACCTAAAACATTATATTTATATATAATTATTTTAACTAATGACTATAAAAAAATAAAATTATTATCTATTTTAAACGCTTTTTATTTAAAAAAAAATCTTTTCTTTTAGCCATTATTTTTGTTTCGCTTTATCTTTTCTCGAAAACTCGATTTTATTTAGGAAAATTAAATAATATCTAGGTCATCGTGGTGCATTGGGACAGCGTCTGCGTAATCAGTGAACGTGATTGGTCCTGGGTTCAATTCGTACTCGGGGAAATTATTATATTTAAATTATTTTCGTTTTTCTGCTCTGCTAAGACAACTTGCAATGTTTCGATTTCGGACAGACAGTGTGAAACAGAGTGTCTTGGACATTAAAATAAAAAATTGAGAAATTTAAATTTTGATAATATTTTTAACAAATTGACTAAGCAAGTTACACTAGTTATCTTGTTAATAAAATTTCTATACCGTATATACTAAATATTAAACTGCACCAAGTTACAAGTTTAATTTCCTATATCGAGCATTTCAACACAGTTTGACCGATTATAATGCCACGTTCATTATCCCAGTTTTCGTCTATTTAAGAAGTGCGCATTAGATATGTAATAATACATTGCTTTCGGTAACATCGAAATTAATAAATATTTTTTCCGTACTTGAGTTTCGGCTATTCGCTGAGTTTTTGAATACAAAAAAACAGATTCGCGTTTTAACGCATATAGCAGGGAAAGTCAAAGAAAATCTAGTGTCGAGGCACTCCGTTTTCTACTTTCTGCCCGAAATCAATGCCATCATGTTTTGCTTTGGCCACTTTTTTAAATTTTGAATACAATTTTCGCACGCAATAGTATTCGTATGTCGTAACAGTTGTTTCCTGTTTAACACAATGAGAAGATTGGCGGACTCTGTAACACTTGCGGTTTTGCCATCAATAATTTGTAAATTGTTTTTAAGCAGATATTAGTCTATTGTGCATAATATCATTGTATTATTTCATATTTAACATCAATATTTTATTTACAATATATAAACTTTGTCATTTGTTATGGATACTGTTATTTATAACTTGATTATTTGATACATTATACCTAGCTACCTAGTTTTAACTTAACTGAGCTATTTTACACAACCGTTTACCAAAAAAATAGGCAAGATGCTACTTTGTTAATAAACTACAATTTACCATTTTGAAGAATCTCTATATATTTAAAAATTTAGATTCAAGAACCTTAATGGTAAAAATCCATTCTGATTCTGACTTACCTAATTTACATATGTCTACCGTGTCTCTTAGAAATAAAATCTAAATTTTACCGAGTTATAACTTCATATTTTACCGTTAAAGATGAAAAATCTTAAAATATAATTCAAAATCTTAGGTTTGGTTTCTTTATGGTAACATATACACTAAACAATAATGCAATATGTATAACAATCAAACTTACTATTAAAATGAAATTATTTCCAAACCAATGTCTTTTTCTTACAGTTTTACATTATTTAATCAAATTAGCTACTTCTTTTAGACAAAAATGCACCTATAACATAATTGAAATAACAAAATAACTGAAATACATGAAAACGTCCCATTAAAATGTATAGAGTAACCGTGCCAGTGATTGACCGTCTAACCGAAACGCAAGGAACAGGGTGGAATGAGGCGACGACGACGCCTTAGTAATTTCCGAAATCGCTTGTCGACAATCAGCCTAGTGGTGCGCTCTGCGAAACGAACGAATAATTACATCTCGATCTTTATCTAATAATAACGATTGTCACCTGTCTGCATTGCAATTAAGTGGGTCCGTGTCCAAAAAGGGGGTATTTCTGGAAATTTTACAGTTTTTTTTTCATTCGTTTTCAGTTTATAATTCAAAAATGCATATACTACACTATAGCTAGATTTTTTCATGATAATGGAAATAATCATAATTTTTCAATAAAATTTGTAAATATTTAGTATTTGTTGTCATTTTTAAATTATATATTCGTTGTTTATACCATTTACGATACAAATATTAATGAATTTTTATCTTAGTACGTTTATATTTATTATATTGTTCTCTTTTTGTTTATTTTTTTTGGAATTATCAAATATATTTTATAGAAACAAGATGCGAGCAACATTTTTATTTACATGAATATAGAGCACACCAATGTATTCTTAGTACATAACGTTGGCTTCCTAATGAATAAATAAAAAAATAGTATAAAACAAATCATAACCGGGTAGTTTAGTTCTAGAGCTCGTAATATCTGAAATGATTTGTCGACAGTCCAATTGTGATGCATACTGAAACAAAATTGAATAATTAGATTCGAATCTTCATTTGATTGTAGACCTTTTTTGCATTTTACGTTGATGCCGTCAAACACTATTTCAGGAGGACAGTGTCAAATTTTTAAAAAGAACTTCGGTATTGACTGCTTTTTTTTTGTAATTGGATTCAAGATGGAATACAAAAATCTTTTTCTACTAGTTTATTTTAAATATCTTGATAAAATTACGAATTTCAGAATATTTATTGGACTGTTTAAATTTTTATTTCTAGCATAGAATATTTTTGTCTAGAACATAAAAGTAGATTTACATATATATAATAGACTGATAATACAGTTTCTATTTTTTTTATTATCTATATGTAAATTGGTTCTATAGTGTAAAGTAAATACACATGTTTTAATAAATATAATAGAAATATTATAATTTTTACATTTTCAATGGAAATTTAAAATAATTCATTACATTTTTTTTTATTTTCTTGATTTTTCATTATAGAAAATGAAGGGTTTGCATTTTGACGTGTATCGTTGTGTATTTCGATACATCAAGTATAAGCCGTCCGTCGACACCAGGCAATCAGAAATATAATTAGATTGAGGCCGACGCCTAATTGTGATAGTCTCAAGTTGCGAGCCCCTAGATACCAGCCGAGCTGGGCGCATTGACAAAATCAATAGTTGACCTATCGTATGACCCTTAAGAACAACAGACCTCACTTTAAATCGAAATTCAAATAAAATAACAATTATTCACATGAAATATATATACGCTTCTAATTTCACGTTATAGCAGTATTCAACGAAAATTCTCAAAAAACTGACCAAGAAAACCAGTTCTTTAAGGACTTTTCAAACTTAGGGCAGCGATATGATATAAAATTTCTAGTGGATGTTCGTTATATCATAATACAATGCTATGGCCTCCCATAAAAGTCAGCCGTTAAACAAGATAGGCGGCCCCGAACCGATAACTGTTCTTTCAACCGCTAATCACCCCATGAATTCAGCCGAACCTACGGACAGTCCGTCATAATTCCGAACTTCAAAAGTAATACCATCAACTCGGTGTTAACTTAATTTGAGTCACTTTAACAAGTCCAATTAAAGGAATTTGTGTTTCTCTTATCTTCAATATAACATTGAGCATAATTTCAAATTATATTTCAAACTTTCCGATAATGAAGGGTGGGTGGGAGAGGGTTGGGGCGAGCGGGTGCGGCACTTCGCTTATTTCATTAGTTACATAAATTCTGCTATTGAGGATGGCTGGCAGAAAGGGGACGGTTTACCCTTATTACTTGAGTCTCCTTATCAATACAATTATTAATATAATAATATTATTATTGTAATAATTTCTGAGCGAAGTGGAAAGAGGAGTCGTAGCTTAACTTTGCCAGCAATAAAGGGTGGCGAGAGATAATGGAATGGAAAACAGTTTGAAGTTTTATTGGAAAATTGGTACTCATTAATTGGTAGCATTATCGATCTATTAGCGACTTGGAGTGTATCAACTAAATACATATATTATTATCTTATTAGTCGCAAGATGTGATATTGTTCATTTCTCAATACAGTGCCTGTTGTTGTAATTAAATAAATTACTTGTCATTTAGTTGTTATTTTTACGATTCAATAACAACTAGTATTTAATGTATATATTATATTCATACTACGGACTGAGCCAGATAAACGTTAAATAAAAAAAAGAACCAAAACGGATATTATAATAACACTTTGTTCGTCTTAATACCAAGCAAAGTCCAGTCCACATAGTTTTAATTACGTATATTATATTATTCAATATGATATCAGCATCGCGATATAATGAAACCTCTCATATATAGAAATTGAAACTAGGTTGGAGGTAATCCGGTCCCGGGAGACCCATAAGTATAGCCATAATTCCTAAGGGCCACGTCTCATTATAACACTAATACAAGTCTCATCCCGAAGTTACGGTGAATACATTAAAGGGTTCAATCCTTACTGATGAGACATCGGTCGGGTGGGGTGCCTCCCCGGGCGGGGTCGCTTCGGGCACTGGCCTGGCCAGGGGGAAATAAGGCAGGCATTATAGGAGATAGCGTTCATTTACATTGTCCAATAACTCCAAGTAGTGTCCGAGCGAATATTAGTTTATGGCATGCGGTGTTTCTCGCCGCCACGAAGCTACAGCTACACTACGCTAGGCAAAACTAAATTTCTATGCTCTTGACAAAATTTTATTACAACGAAACCCCAAATAAACTGGGTGCCGTAATTAATTCGATTTGGTTTTAATTAACGGAACGCCAATTTCAATACGAAAAAATTAAAGTCTCTAAAGACTTTCCGATTACGAGACGTCGGAAAATTTTGATGGAGTTTAAATAAAGAGCTCAAGATTGCTTATTTATTTTGAAATTGAGTAGAGTTTTGGTTCGGGCAGTGCCCAGACTAGCCAGATAATAAGACGGGGCAATGTACGCACTGACGGAAATATACGACGTTAGTATCAGAGAGTGGCATGCGGAGGACGTGCCTCGACGTTGCGAAACAGGGTTGGAATATTTCAAGTTTTGTCCTATATCATAATAACACAATGTTATATGGACCAAACAATACAAGTGTTCTTAACAAGTTTAAGATAAAAACAAATTAATTATAGAAAGAAATTGATTACAAAGATTTTCCTTAATATATATATATTCATTATGTATTTATTACATAACCGTAAGAAATTTGAAACGAAAATAAAAACTTTTTTTAATTCTGTTTTTAAATCTATTATTTACATATATAAATACATATATGTTTAAGCATTAATGTTAAAATTAGAAATAAAAATCATTTATTTAATAATTAATATGTTAATATTATTAATTCGGCAACCCTAGTGATCCAGTCCGTATAAATACCCAGAATCAAGATGTATGTATATAAATACACACGCACGTAGGTTCCTTCACAGATGTACAAAGGGTAGGCTTTATTCTCATTCGGTACAGAGATGCACTATACTAATTATTGAAAGGCCACGAGCAAGACTCGGAAAGCTATTGTTTCAGAAAGGTTATTACCTTGTTATCGTAGATACTAGGTTGATTCTTGTTTTGGATAAATCACTAACGTTCTGGAAATAGACACTAGTAGTGTTCTAAGGTAGAGTACGATATCGATCTGTAATTTGAATGTTTCAGTGGGGTTAAGAAAATTTAATGGGAAAGGACTTAGGGCGTAGTGGATGTGTCTTATAGTATTTGTTTAGCTTCAGTTTGATTTTTACCGCATAACACGTTAGTTAGAGAGAACCTGGAGTCAAAACACTCCATTCTCCACCTTCCGTTAAAATCAGAGACATTCGTGATAAGTGGCGGGGCCGCGCTTTGTCCTGTCGCACTAGAGAATAAATGAAAATTTTAAATAATTATATCCCCGAGTGGGAATCAAATACATAACCACTGCAGTCAGACGCTGTAGCGTTGCGCTACGTTGTTTTATTAGATTATTGTATATTGTTCAAATTTAACTCAAAGTGTATATACATTTTGCATAAGCATGAGAGAAACATGAAAAGGATTTTGAGCATGGAAATTTTTTGAATATATGATTTATATTATTTGTATCAGTTACTTTAACGCATACAATAAATAGTTTTTATAAAACCTGTTACGAAAATAGGCTTACAATATCAAATTAATGGGAAAAAACCTTAGAATTTAGTATTTTTTTTGCTTTTTAGTGGTCATTTTGACGTTTTGTATAACGCCCAGACGTTAAACGCTCGTCATGTGCTGACGTTCATAAAAATCGTCATAAATATAACTATATTGAATATAAGTTACTTATAAAAACCTAAATAGTACTTAAGGAAATAATTATATTTCTACTACAAAAACAATAAAACGTTAAAGTCTTGGTATTTGAAATACACATTTCTAATAGAGGATCTCGATCCAAAGCGACAATTGTAACATCTGCCAAAATAAAATTTTCTTAAAACTTGCGAACACCTTTGACTCGCAGCTTCCATTCAGGACATATGCAATTGAAATACAACTTAGACTTACGTGAACAAAAACGAATGCCACACAATTTTAGCGGCCCATCATAATTCTATCGTAGGACGTCGTCTAAGCATAAATTTATACGTGGCCGCACGCACGCATCGTACCGTCAAATAAACTGGCAGTTTAATCAAAGCCATTAGACAAGTGAGCCAAACACTGTCAGCCGACGTAACTTGACCCGTGAAAGTTAGCCCGGCTTAAAGTAACGATAGAAACGTGGAGAGCTCTAATAGATGGTGGGTGGCGTAGCTGATGCCTTTAACGCCCTGCTGGCCGCTGACCAACGCCAGGAGGCGGGTGGCCATGCGTTCCTAATAAAGATGGCGGAAACTACATGGCCGTTTTGGCGGAGAAATTTGGAGGAATTATGAGAAAACGTGTAGCTCAGCTTCTAAGCTAGATTTTGAGCTACCGGACCGTTTTGCCTCTACGACACATGACTTTGCGCTTTACAAGCAATATTGTTGAAATAACAATACATTTGTATAGCTTTATACAACATTTTCATCAATTTATTTACGCATACCTCTACAGCATAGTTTAAGACGCAATCACATTTTAGTGCTAACTATAAGCATTTATCATATATGTCCTACACAAATTACATTGGCCGAAACAAAGCCATAATGAGAGGCCACCGCGCGTATAACTTACCCCGGCTTCCCCTTAAATTATTCAGGAGAGAGTAATCTTATTACATTTACATATTAATCAACGGATTTTAATTATCCACCTTCCCCACCGCGCCTTGATAATTTGCCTTCAAAATGCGACTCGCCTCGATTAAGGACCTATGCAGACTACAGTTAAAATACTCGAACATCTCGGCGTCGTCAATATAGAACTTGTGTACTTACATACTTCAATATTCCAGTACGGTTATTTATGCATTATCAAGGACAAATTAATATATTCTTAGAAGCGAATAATTAAAATAATGTAATGTAAAATATTTTTAGAATTTAAGCAAACGCATAAGAATTTGAACGTAGCGGGTTTCAAGGCGTTCTGACTACTATACGTTCCATACGTTCGTATCCCGTTAACATCTTTATGTCTTTTTGTAACATTTTGTAAAGTGTTATTCGCACACTTAAGAAATTAAAAAAGACATATTTAAAAAACGCAGCGGGTTTTGAACCAGCGCCTCTTGAAAACCGTTCAAGCGCTCTGACCGCTGGCACATGCGTTCTACATCCAGCTACGTTGAAATAATGATTTATATGTCTTATTCACACACTAAGGAAACAGAAAAACATATATTTAGATAACTAATTATTTTTTTTACTTCATAGTAGGTGTATAGAAAATACATTATAGAAAAGATATTTCAATCAAAAGAAACACTCGCATACACTACAATAGTTGGTCGAGGAACTGTCCCCTTGGACATATTCTGCGGGGGTCGGTAATAAAAAAATTTTGTACTCAATTATAACAACAAGTATAATATGAATGTTTCTTAGCTTTTCTACGCAGTGCAGCCTTAGATTACGCCACTCGTCCCGTAAAGCCTTTAAAACTAATGTAAAAAAGTTTGTTACCATTCTATTATAAACTCTAATATATATATATATATATTTAACATTTTTTAAAGTGTTATTCGTACACTGAGGAAATTGAAAAATACATATTTAGAAAACGTATAAAAATTTGAACGCAGAGGGATTTGAACCCGCGCCTCTTGAACGGTTTCCCGCTCTGACCGCTACGCCATGCGTTCTACGTATGCGTTATGCATAATATGTCTCTAACTCTTATATATTTATATTTTTTAAGGTAATATTTTTGTAATAGTATAGAAATATTAATATTAATTATATTTAGGTACAATATTTGAATATAATCTGGTGTCTACGCGACCCTTAAAGACGTATTTGCGATATAACTTTCGTTGATAGTTTATTTGAATTAACAATTCTATGTTCCAAACTAGTTATAAATTATGAATGAATTATTCATTTGTAATTAAACTTACGGCCATGATTTTGCGGAACCCCAAACTTACCTGAAACGGAGTTAATAATTAATTAATTAATATATAGCAACTATGTAAAAAATAACAATTAATAATAATCTTTTTTTAGTATACACTGACTTAAAGCATACCAAATTACAATAGTATTTAAATCGGTTAAGCCGTTTCCGAGATTAGCGTGCACAAACGCACAGACAAACAAAAAAGTAAATTATTGTATATTATATTGATAAATGTTACCAATAATATTTTTTCTCATATATCTTCCATGTACAGACAGCGACCACTTACATTTTTATTATATTTACAGGTTTTTAGTAAAAAATATGTATATACTCACTCAGTTCTTGCTTCTTATATACAAAAACTTAAATACGCAATTTAATTCAATTCTAGAATCGTCAAATAGTGAATTAAGCGAAACCAGCACACACAGCTGTACTTAATTAAACTTTAAATTTAATTTTAAAAAATAAACTAATTAATTTTTCAAAATATCCTTTTCATTTGCATCAACTGACTTACTAAATGCCTGGAGGCTGGTAGCCGTATAATATATCAATGCCCTACTGTCCCCGCCCAACGTTCGTTCGATGCGTAATGCGTTGCCTCCGTCGTCAAACAAATGAGCGTGCTGATTAAACTTGCACCTCCGTTTGTTCCTTTTGCTTTGTACGTATATATTTAAGATGCAATACTTTTTTGTATGAGAAACTAATTTTAAATTATATTTTTAAATGTTTTATTACGAACTTTAAATTGTTTGTAAATTTGAAAGTTACACAATCTGCAATTTTTTTTATATTTTGTGTTTTTTATTCATATGTCGTTTAGAATGTAGTAATTTCTTTTATCAGTTCATTGTTTATTTCATTTCAATCAGTTCATAAATAAAAAAGTCACAACCATTTAAATTATTACTTTAAGAAAAGTTTATGGTTGAATTGACACTAAATAGGTTAGTCAAGTAGTTAACGCAGGCAAAGCCGCGTGCAGTTCGCTAGTAAACAACTAATTTATATGGTGAAACATTACGGTTTTAAAATAATTTAAACATTAATTATTGGAACGATAATATAGTAATGTTTAGTGTACGTATTTCACATACTAATTAAAAATTAATTTTATCTTCAAAGGTGCAATTAAAAAGGTTAATTTTTTAAAAATAACGTAATTCTATATTACAGGATGTTTATATTTGCATGCTAATTTATAATCTGATATACATATGTTTTGGCTCAGTCGAAAGATCAGTCAATAACCTCGTTTTTTTCATTATAAGAAAATGTTATGAACATTTCTAGTAATAGTAATAGTAGTAAACTTATTACATTTTTAACGCAGTGGGATTCGAACCCGCGCCTCTTGCACAGTTTCCTTAGAGGTGTGGGTTCACGACAACAATATTTTCATAAAAGAGAGTGTAATTTTAAGTGTCATTCATTTAGTTTCATTAGGCGGAACTCAACACCGCGCTTGAGAATATTTCAAAAATGTGAGAGTGAGAATCGACCCACAACCAATAGCGATTACAGACGGTGTCCCATTACGCCACGATTGCCTCAAAGAATTCACTAAATATGTCCATAAATATAAACTAAGTAATATTCAATATATATGTACATTCACAATATGTAAAAATATCAAAATTACATTATCGTCTATAACGTGTGCGATTTTCTAATTAATATTCAATTTAAGTGACGTAAACAATGAAGTATAATAGCCTTGAAGCGCTTTTATCGTGGTCATTTCAGTATTATTATATAAATGTGGTAATAAAATAAGTCTAGACAAAGCTTTGACTCACTTTGCTCTAACAAAGTTCTCAAATTATGCAAAACTATAAAAACTTAAGTTATTGCAATAAAATGTAATACTTGTGTGTAATGAACTAAGCTTAAACTACGCGTTGGGTGTGAATTCGAATTCCGCACGATCATTGCGAAAATATAAAATAATAAATCATATATTCTGAAGTGTTCGTTACTAATATTTTTTGCTGATTACAAATTTCGCTAAACACATTGGCCTTTACAGTGGAAGTTAGTAACGTAATTACAGTTATTTAATATTAATTAACAACAATTATTATTAAAACTAGAAAAACTTAGAAAATATACCAATTAAATATTACCATATATAGAACTTGGCTGCAAAGCGTAGTCATTCATAGGATATAATACATATGCATGCAAGTTACTATAAAAAGTATTAATAAATTGTTGTTATTAGAATTTAAGGGAAATGTTAAGGTAAAATTACATTTTAATTTATAATATAGCAAATAATAAAAAAGAAATTAAACACTATTTTTGGTTGATGACTCATAAAGCAGCCTTATAATAAGAATTCTTTTTTTAATTATTTAAAATTGGAATTAAACTGGACGCCATTTTAGAGCAGGTAGAATATAATGACGTTTACAGTAAAAAAAAAAAAAAAAAAAAAAAAAAAAAAAAAAAAAAAAAAAAAAAAAAAAAAAAAAAAAAAAAAAAAAAAAAAAAAAAAAAAAAAAAAAAAAAAAAAAAAAAAAAAAAAAAAAAAAAAAAAAAAAAAAAAAAAAAAAAAAAAAAAAAAAAAAAAAAAAAAAAAAAAAAAAAAAAAAAAAAAAAAAAAAAAAAAAAAAAAAAAAAAAAAAAAAAAAAAAAAAAAAAAAAAAAAAAAAAAAAAAAAAAAAAAAAAAAAAAAAAAAAAAAAAAAAAAAAAAAAAAAAAAAAAAAAAAAAAAAAAAAAAAAAAAAAAAAAAAAAAAAAAAAAAAAAAAAAAAAAAAAAAAAAAAAAAAAAAAAAAAAAAAAAAAAAAAAAAAAAAAAAAAAAAAAAAAAAAACCTAACCAGTACTAACTCTATAATTTATACTGTTTTACGAAAATTATGCCAACTATTTGGTATTGTTACAGTTTATATTGGAGAAGGAGTCCAGAATTCCAATATTTTTCATAATAATGTATACAAATACACATGCTCCGGTTACAAATTTGAATAAAGAGGCTAATGCCCATTTTAGGCGTCAACGATGCATGTAGTCTCTAAATAATAAAAAATGGAAAATGCAGTGACTAAACACTAAGTTCTCTCTATTTGCCTGTTTAAAGAGGAAATTTTAGGTAATACGTTAATTGCACCTTTCTTTAAGTTAGACATTGCTTGGACTCGTAAGTTTATGTAAAGCAATTATTAGCCCTTACATAGAAATATTAATTATATATTATATTTACGCAATTTTCATTTTATCATCATTATTATTGTCATCTAAAAATATAAAAGAAAGATAAAAGAATTAGCATATCCATAAATGTTTTCGGTAATAAATACATTAAAAGGACCCAAATTACTTATTATTTTACGACGAATCGTTTAACGGTACTGCGGAGACGGTTAACAACATCCGCAAGTTATCAGGGTTATTATGTACAATCACTTAATGTACTTTCACCGCATATTACGTAGGTGGCAAATAAATACAAAAAAAAATAATTTAAAGCCTGAGGTGTTAATTTCAATTTTTTTTCTATCTTTTTGAATACTAATGATAAAAGTGTTAAAATCGACTTTGCAGTTAAGTTATAACGACGAAGGCCAGGAGAGAGGAGAAGACGGTACGCGCATCTCCAACTCCCCCTACCCTAGAGGAGCTACTGTAGGAGGGTCATGGTGATCCTCCTGCAAGTCATCGAGGCTGCGGGTGTTCTGGAAGAAACCCCGGAGCACCCTAAAGACGACGGTGGCCCGCATATAGGTGGGCCGTCCACCGAGGCGTTATAGTAGTATGCGCAAGGGTTCCTGCAACGTCTCGCCGGGGTGGAGAGGGTTTCCGTTGGGTTTTAGTGGGTAGTCTCAGGTATACTTGCTGGTGAGTCCCACAGTACCGTCCGTTTCCGCCTGCACATAGGCGGTCTGAGCAAAAACATTTCCCAAAGTCACAAAAAAAAAAAATAACGACATCAAACGTCATATTTAGAAGCAATCCAACAAAAACATAATTGTTTTAGTACGTTGTCATTGTGAAAAATCATGTTTTAAATATATTATAACATTACTGACATATACCTATGTCTATTTATTTTAATCTAAGGTAAATGTATTTTAAATTTTGACAATAAACGAACTTACGATATATTGAATCGGTAAAACGGTTATCCTTTTTAAATGTCATACACCTCATTATTTTAAGAAGGTTTTAAGAAGGCTTTTGTGCTTGTTAATGCCGACGAAATGTGAGACAGACTTGCAACTGTAGAATTCTGTATTGAATGAACAAAATGAAGTCAGAGACTGTATTTTGATTTCAATTTGTTCACGATTTCTAATCAAGATGAAATTTCATTATTAAATATCGTAATTTAGTTATTTTCATTGCTCCACTCTGGTGAGCAAGTCGAGTGGCGCCACTCACGGGCGGAAAGTGGAGAACGGGGTGTCTTGACACTAGGTTATCACTGTCTACAGTTCTATGCGAGCAAAAGGTTAAAGCTAATGTAAAGCCTTATAAAAATATTTAAACGAAGCTAAGTAATAGATGAAGGAAAAAGTCGTATGTGAGGAACATCAGAAAGTGGACCAGTATGAAATCCATGGAACAACTCTCCCGTCTGGCATTGGACGGAATAGAGATTAGAAAGCTATGGGCCAAAATTCCATATTGATGAGGCACCCACTGTGGAAGATTTAGTAATAGGTACAATCCGTATTTCATCCTTTGGGTGCAAAGGAACCCCAAAAACATCTCTCACATAATTAAACTTAAGAACGTATTAAGTCAATAAATTATGTATACAAGTGCGCTGATCAGACGGAGATATAAATTATATTTTAATTAACAAAAACTGGTTTAAGCACACAGCCGCTTTTAGTTTGGTTAATTAAGCGAAAATTATCTTTGAAAATACTCAAAAACTTAAGGTTTCATTACGAAATACATACAATCGTACATTTAATGAGAGTGTAATAAGTGTAAAATACTAATTTGAATGTAAATCATGCACGGATTGATAAAAAAAAAACACGTGCACATGATTAATATATTTTTTTTAGTTATTATGTTGGTACACTTTATTAATGATTGCTATAATGAAATACCTACATTTGTTAATGTTTTTTTACTACATTTTAGGGAAAAACTATCCCCGAGTGCTGATCGAACCCTCTACTAAATCGTTTACAGTAAAATGTTCAGTAAATTGTCTACTTCGGGACATTTTTATAAGCTTCACCTGTATCGATGTAAACAAATCTTTCAATTTTCATTTAAACCTACTTCTTACGAATATATAAAGTGTGATTCGTCTAGATTACATAAACTTTTATTCTTAAATCTCAAACTCAATTTATAGTATATTAATATTACTTTTAAATTACAAAAGATACGAGTGGGTACACCCACATATTGAAATATGCGGTACGTTTAAACACAAAAATCACATTATTCATAAAAAAAAACATTATTAAAAAATAAGCTATTTTCGTATTACCAGAATATTTATAAGGCAACAAACGTACGATAACATTACATTAACTAATTAAAAAACGAAAGTAACAAAGTTAATTAAATAAAAAGCGGGAAACCGGCGCAGGCGCACGCAATCTTTGCATATTGATTAGGATCGAAGATCGGACAAATGCCACTGTAGTTTTGCAATATACTCATCTAATATGCAGTAAACAGAATTTATTACGGATTCAGATAGATATTTATATATAATTTTAGTAATGTATACGATATTGTTTTATTTTATTAAGTAATCAATGTATAAAGTGCAGCGTTCAGTTCCGCCACTTGTCGTGCAATGTTTTGAATTGAGAACGGTGTATCTTGACACCGGCTATGCGTAGAAAGCGTGAAATTTTCTTTTATAAGTGGCATATGAATGTACTGCCATAGCGTGTATGTCAAAGTTGCTCAATATTATATCTGTACGTATAATAAAAGTGATTACTGTCTGTAAATGGAAGATATATAAGAAAAAATATTATTGGGAACATTTATCAATGAAAAAAAAGAACCCAAAACAATGTTTTAAATTTTTGTTTTTGTTTGTCTGTGCTTTTGTGTACGCTAATTTTGTATATAGTAGGTATTTTAATAAACTTCTCTTAACATTTAGTGTTTATTTTATAGCGTCGGTTGATAAATAAAAAAGTTATAATAAATTAAATATTGTTCAACAAAATTGCTATAAAATAACTGTTTTATTAAATTGGCTGAAACTTTAATTACTTATAGCCGTATAGTCTACGCAGGCGAAGCCGCGTGCCGGCCGCTAGTTAGATATATATTAAACCTGTATAATTCATATATATACTTATATCATATCGAAACATAAACTTTTTGATACCTACATACTTAGTTTTATGTATCGTAAATCCTTTTCTTAACAATAAATTTATGGTATTTTTTATGTTAATATATGCATATATGTTTGCATGTTTACGTCAAAAGTCTCGCTAATTCAATTTGAATATCGTGAATTCGTTGATTTCAATAATAACATCAGTTAGTTAGTCAATAATCGTATGTTCCTATATTTTATAACGATTCATTATCTTATTTGAATCAAAAGCACTCAATTCAAAATTATCAGGAAAATTATAAACACTTTTTATGGAGTTTTTATAAATTGAATATCGATTAGTTTATGTATAATTTTTTATTAATCTTTAATTTGGATGCGCCGTACAAGGTCTGCTCAGTATTACGACACCAATCTGCATGTCGCGTCTAACTTACATTACGGATAATATTTTTATTCAAGCATGCAGGTAGAAAAAAAAGAAAACACTCTTCTTTGATTTAGGACTAGCTGCTTCCCGCAAAGCGGGTTAGGCGGAGGAAACTTGTAGCTAAAAACTCCGTTCTCCATTTTCCGCCTAAATTTGACACACTGCGTGTTGAGTGGCGAAACTTAATATCACACTTTTTCTCTTTTCTTACCAGACCGACAAATGAAAATAATTTAAATATAACTAATGCCCCAAGTGGGAATAGAACCCACAATCAATCATAACGCCACAACAGCCGTTATAAGATTTGTAATTACAAAATAGAATACATCACTAACCGTGTTTATGTATTTATACCTTTGTATATATATCTCATTTATTGAAAGGAAACGTATCGGCGATTACAGCAAAGGACGTGGGTTGACTATAAGGTGTTTGATTGTGAATTTTATAAACACTGCATCAGCGATTACAATGCATTAGCATAGCTGCCTACAGAGTATTTAGTTCAAGCTGCACTGTTGGAATCGCAGATAAATTAAGACAAAATACATAATAGGTGCTTTTAGCGGTGCCTCATTTCTTATCGTTACCGTATTGCTGGTTGGTGACTACCAGTTTATTACTATAAAAGCTCGCTATGAATATCCTTTATTAAATAAATATAGAATTATATTGTTGAGATTAGTTATGTTTCAGCTAGAGATTTAGTAATAATAAAAATATATATTTTTTAAATCACACTGTATACCAGTGGTTTAACTGATTAGGATTGTTTCGATTTTCATTTCATATGATCAACAGTAGAATCTGTTAATACGGTAGATACTTAACTTCTTGAACATTAGTTAGTTCGTTTCTTATTTTACCTAGGTATATGTCTTACAATCAAAATATGTTTTCTAATTTATATGGGTTATGGAGAAAAAAAAACAACTAAATTACTATGAAACAATCACACTATTGAAAAAGAATGAACTTCAACAAAGTTCTTGAACGGTTTTCAAGAGGCGCGGGTTCAAATCCCACTTGCGTTCAAATTATTATACGTTTTCTAAATATGTCGTTTTCTAAAATTTCCTTATTGTGCGAATAACACTTTAAAAAATGTTTAAAAAATATAAATAACACTATTGTTCATTTAATAACCCATACAAAAAACTCTGTAATGTAACTCTGAGTGAGAATTGAATCTGCTGCCGTTACGATCAAAATATTGCCTAACAACTCCACGTCAGCTTATAAAGCAAGTTTGAGTGGAACCGCTACAATGTTACTTTAATTGCGTGTAACATAAATTACGGACAACTTATTACAATCTGCTCCCGTTCTGATACAAGAATATAGATTATTACCACGAGTCCTATTACATGATTAATAGGGGTGGTAATGCAATGGGACCGCCATAAAACTGGGACAACGTACATCCTTTCTGGCTTCGAGCGAAAATTTGAATACAATTATTCTATACTAGCCGCTCTTTCTTGTCTGTCTGTATGTCTTTTTTTTTTATATAAATATATAATTAATTTATCATATTTCTCATATTTAAATTGAATAATTTATATATATTATTCATTTTAAATGAGAGTATACGCGGGTGTTGTGGGTTCGAATCCCACTCGGTGGGAATGTTTGTGTATAAATTGTCTTCGTTTCTCCGCTGTAGTGGCAATACAAAATGCGACAATACAAATACAGTAAATATGCCTAATTTTATAGGATTAAATTTATAATATTGAATTTGTAGTTGATTATATATAGGCTATCCTGTGGATTGTCGTGACTTTGTTTAGATAAAGTGGCTTTTAAATGCCAAAAGTGACTTTAACATAGCGAATTGACCTTTCTCTAATAATAATATACATTTTTAATTATTTCCGTAGCATGTAACTTTTACATGTAAATATTAAGTTTGCTCAAAATTTCTTCTATTCTCTATTTTTTCTTTAATCTTTTTTCTATTTTCTAAGTTTTTTCGTAAAATTATAAATATATTTAAGTAAATTGAAGCAGCTTCACGCTTTCTTCTGCACAGACCCTGCTGTGGCATACCAGGCAGAGAGAACTTAGTGTCGGGTCACTCCGTTCTTACTAGTTAACGACAACTTACTTAAAATTAAAACTTAAAAAAAAAAAAAATCTTTCTTAAAGCAAAGAAGTTAATCTTATTAATTACGTGTACCGCGCATATTCTTAGACTTATCCAGCTTGTTTATCTCAAGGCATCCTGTTTAGGCTACTGTGGGCTGTTACCAACTCGTCCGGACTTATTAGGTTATCTATATAGAAAATATTTTCTTGAATACGTTTTGATATAAAATGTCAACGTCGATACGTTCAATTTGACACTAGATTATAGTAATAAATCAATATAATAGAATAATAAAATTTATTTATACAATTAGATTAATACAGTTGGGTTTTGATATATATATATTTTTTACGTGAGGAAATCCTTTACGGATACCAGTCCGATTGGGGAGTCGGGGACGTGGTTATGTGAGACTCCGGACTGTCAGATAGGCCGTCCGTATACCTACTAAAACCTCACGGTGCTCCTTCTCGACCGCCACTAGCCGAGGTCACGGGGAGCAAGTCGCTTGCAACTTCATATAGGTTGACTTTTAGACCATAATTGTATTTTTCTAGTTCTAGTTCCCGTACGAATTTTGTAAACTCATCTTAATACCCCCCTACACTATCCAAGGTACCAACAATGCATATTCCAATGTTTTATGCCCAGAAGTGTCGGTTGCTGTTGGTCCTATGACTAACACGCCATCAATTTCATCATTAATTAGAAGGGTGTATATTTTTTTTATTTCTGTAATCTGTACGGATCTTCCTCATTTAGCGGAGGACAAATAAATACGGAGATTAAATCATTCCGTTTTTGTTTTTATACTTTTTAATATATTTTAATCTTCAATGAAACATATTTTAAATATAATATTTTTCCCCAAATTAGGATAGCAACCCACAATCATTGCTTAGAAACAAATTCTTCGTAAAAACACCACTATGGTGTCTATTTTGCCGAAGATATACATTAATAATGTAGCGACGTGGCACAGAATTTGCTTTACCTATATATAAATTATAATTAAAGGTAGAGTAGGGAACTATAACTGAACTGGCCAGCAAAGACTGGGCTCGTATATCAAAGGCTTGCAGAATAGCCGTTCCGCAAATTATTCATAGGCTCATTATCATAAAATTAACGATAATAAATCATGGCGGTCCAATTAAGCGGCTGATACGGGACAAGGCTTAGGAACGCGGAAAAATTGTTTTAAGTAGCCATTTACACTTGATTGTTTGTGAGATGAATTAAGTGGGTAATGTGAGTATTATTACTATTGAATTTGTATGTTATATTGTTAAGTAATATATTAATATTGGTGATCAAACGTTTTTTGGTCCTAACGTGATTTTTATTCCTTCAAAGTGCTTCACTAGACGATGATGAGAGGTATAAAAGAGATTATATCGTATGGTAAATTTCAGAATAACTGTAATATTTAAAAATATAACAAATATTTCTTATTAGTGCTTATAATTTATTATATGGTTGATAATATATAAATTACAGGAAAATGACATGACATAGAATTAAACTATTCTTTCCTTGTTACCTTTAGGTAAATAACAACAACAAGTAGTGGAAAATTTTAATATAATTTATATAAAAAAAATGTATATAATAATTTTAAATAATTAATTAAATTTTAATATAAAAATTCATTTCTTTGACGCAGACTTTATACTTGAGTTGTAAAACTATAAACAAAGTAAAACCATTTATTTGATAGCTGTTGAAATGCGGCAGTCGCATTTCAACTTGAGGTACATCCGTGAACAATTCACATATACACATAATATTTATTTACTGAACGACATTACCCTGTACTTGACATAATATTCAAAAATAGAGCCACTTGAGACCACAGACTACTGTAAATTGTTTGTAACGTCGAATCCATAGTTATTTTTGGTATTTTGCCATAAAAAAAAATATAGATATCAATATAATCGTAGACGATTAATCCTGTTAAAATATCATAATTTAAAATGTGTAAAAACCTGCAAAAACCCAAAAAATCTCTTATAATATTAAAGAAAATTAACTAATTTTTTCTATAAAGTGTGAGATTTTATGAAACTAAGTAAGAAAAAAACGGGCTACAGTGAGCTGAGTAACTGTATTCTTTGTAATGATGTAATTATGCAGATTAATGAGGCGCATTTGTATCGTGGTTACACTCGCCGGCCATTTGACACCGCCCAGAAATAATCTATCAAGCCTTCTTTGTCTTATCGAGTTTTTATGAGTATTTATTTTTTATATTTACTAGCCACCCGCTCTCGGCTTCGCTCGCGAAAACTACAGCTGTTTCGTATTTTCGACAGCAGTATGGAATTCTTGGAAAAACTAAACTAGCTCCATTGCTGCCTAACTTATTTTTAACTTTCCATTTTTTTAAGAAGATGGAAAGTATATTCTTTATTTAAAATCATTTCTTTCAGATGGCATCTAACCATTTAGATCCGGACAAAGGCTGTATTTAAATTTATTGAGTAGCAGCCTACAATTATTGTATATTTAGACTTGTTCCGTGGACACGCGTTGGTTTAAAATTCGTATGTGCCAAAATTTCAAAGCCAAAAAAGCCTTCAAAGCTTTTGTTAAAATGTAAAAATGTTGTTTATAATTCTGAAAGTATTACAACTTAGAACTAAACAAGAATAAAAGCTCAAGCAAAAGCTCGTTTTCGTGATTTTTACATATTTGATCAGGGACTACTGTAAAGTGTTCTAAACGTTGGATTTTCTAAAATGTATCGTAATGTCCAATACCAAAATACACGCGCGAAACTAGTTTAATTATAAAATTACCAACTATAATTTAATATATATAATTTACCATATGTATAATTTACCATCTCGCCTATTGAAACAAAGCGATTCAAAAGAAACAATAGACGTTTAGAGCTCAAGACATTATGAGGAACCTAAAATTAAAATGATACACAGTAATGAATAATTTGACTTCGAAAGTTTCTAAATTACATAATTTTTATCATACACTTCTCCATACATTTTCTTACTAATACAACTCGAGTGCTCGTCACTCTCTAGCAAGCGCGTAATTTATAACGCGCATACGTAAAAAGGGTTATTATACGATAGCGACAATGGTGAACTAACATGACTTTACGATCGCAGCCTACATATATATTTAAGTAGAGTCCAAATGGTATTACCTTTCGTTTTGGAATGATTTCATTGTACGTCTCTAATTACAACTTGCGTTTTAATTATATAGTAGGGTGCAAAAGTATAGCAGCCCGAAGCGGTAAGAGAACGGAAGCTAGTGCCTTGTAATGACTAGTATTGATAGTTTCTTTATTAAATGGCTTTGTTTTGTTTTGTTTTGTTTAAAATTACTTCAAAAATATTTTTATTTAGTACAGAATAGCGTTAAAAAAACTTTTTTACTTTTCTATAAATAAGTATAAATTTAATATTATATATGTATTTAAATAACATATAATTACGCCCACAAGTCTGTAGCTCGTAGCCTTACGGACCTCCTTATAATAACCCGTCGCCGCTTAATAATCGTCTTGGTGATATTTATTACTTTAGCTGGCTAATTATCTGGAATTTTGATACTTGAGTTATTGGTATGCTCGAGTTTATTTGAAGTAGAAATTGTGGTTTAGAAAGTACAGCCTGTATAAGGAAGGGGACGGAAGGGGGGGGGGCAATTTTTAATTATAGCTTTTTGAATCGATAATTATTTTGTTATTTAATATTATAATAACTGTGTTAGTAGTAAGTTATATCTTGGTGATATAAGATTTTAATATATTTGTTTCTAATTAAGTTTTCTTCAAGCAATTCTGGCAATTGTTTAATGAGTTGTTTAAGTAAATTATTATTTTATTTCATACAAGTTAAATTACATTTTCAATTTCATATAATATGAAAATATGAAAAAATATATATATTACAACCTGCTATTGTATATTCCATAGAAGTTACGGGATGTACTTAAACATTTGTGTGTGTATAAGTTTAGATTGAAATAAAGCTCTCATTTCGTACAAGCGAATTAAGCGAGATCAAGGACCCTCACCGTTCGCTGGGGATTCGAAAAAATACGGAGTGGAACAAGTTTTTATTTTACACAGATTTAATTTCCGGCGCTCACGTGTCACGAGCCTCAAAAACTATTGCGCATCGCTCAGACGGTAATACAAAGCAATCTAAATTGGAAAATAGGCAATGCGCAGTGTGTGCTTACCAAAAACGACCATTCTGAATGCGACGCGATTAAAAAAAGAAGTCCGATGCCGATCGCGCCGCGGGGGGAGTCCCCGTCCCCACTTCCCCCTTTTTCCTATTTTTTTCTTTTTTCGGGAGGTGGGCGAAGCACGGGTGCATGCAGCCAGTGCCCACCTTTGTTTCGCATAAACAAATTAATTTCAGCCGCTGTTTTTGATGCCTAATTCGTCGGGTGATCGTGAGCCAACAATGCGGAATAAACCACAATTATAAGGCTGAATTAACTTCTATACCGATTTCAAATCTCGCATCTAACGTGAAAGCTCTCATGATTCACGTCAGATTGCCGATTATTTTGAAGCAATCTAGATTCGTGCATGAGTTTCTTTCAATATCGCCGTTTGAGTGTGAATTCTACAGAACTCTTCGTGTAGACGACCCCGATGTTGCGAAATTAATATAAAACTTGTATTATTTAACAATAAACATTGCGATAAAGCAGATGATATGTCCAATTTATCTCGGAAGTACAAAAGCCGCGAAAAATATGATACTGATTGAATCAGGTGATAATCAGGCACTTCGGGCACACGTCGCAACGGGCGCCACCACTCATTAAGGGGGCGGCAGGACAATGCATGTTTGTACTGCTTTTTGCCCATTTTTTTCATTATTTCATTTCATTTCGCCCACCGCCCACACATCCGCGCTCGCGATTGTGCCTCCGTTTTTTTATAATTCGTTACCTTTTTTATCGGCCGCTCCATTTTCAGAGGATGGGCTGGGTGCTGGCGCAAGCGGGCGGACCAAACGCTGCGGGTCGAACGCTTAGAACTTTATTTATAAGCAAATATCGACCACAAACTCCTCCAAACTATATAATAAAACGTTAATTAAGTAAATAACAAAATAAAAGATGTTTGTTAAAATAATATGAAAAAACTCCAAATAGGAAACGTCTGATATATCTAAGAAATTTGAAATAGTTATGAGTTTGTCATGGCCATCATAAAACAAGATAAAAATACTATTTTTTGTATAGGTCAAGTTACAATTTATTGTAAATAATTTGTTAGAAATTAAAACAAGATTGAATAAAACAAAAAATGTTAAACTTATTAGTTATTTTATATGAAAATTTTCTAACCGTACGTCCAAGCTCATCTGATTATTGCCTTATTGGGTGCACTGATAGGTGACAAGCCATTATCTCGTCCTCGATGGGATCTATTGAGTTGAAGTCGTTTTATTCGCCAGGAACCATCGTACGTTCATATTGTTAGAGTACTTTAAATAAGCTTTATTATTTTACTTTTGAATTGGATAATCTAAAAAAACTTTATGTATATATTATATTTTAGTTTTGCTATCAGTTATATATGTTTGTTTATATTTCTAATGCTGCCTTTATTTGTATTTAGTTATTTGTTTACTTTATTTTGGATATAAAAATATATATTTCTAACATATATGAATCCAAATAGATAATATAATATTAAAAAAAAATCTAGTAAAGGTATGGTTTGTTTGGACAAAGCTTAAATCAACAATGGACATATTCAAAAATTAGATACTCCTGTTCAATTTGTTATCTTACAAGTAAAAAGAACGTTTTTTATTATGAAAATATAACTTCTGTCGTAACTAACGAATAAAATTTGATTTTTCAGTACACTTCATTGATTTATTTTATATATTGTTATTATTTTAATGAAAAACTACAAATATTACTTGCTACAACTATAAGGGAAAGCTACAATAAACTATCGAAAATTAGCGTTTCAAGTTGAGCATTTTTATAGGAGAAAAGTGCATGAGGTTTTTGGTCTTCTATTTAAATTATAATGAATCTTACTATTGTATATCATACTTTGTATAATAAATGTACAGATTCCCGCGTAGTTGATAGAGAGTGTCACCTAGTGTCACCTAGTGTCAAAATTAACCGTTCACAGCTCTCCGCATTCGATGCATTGCTTGTTGAGTAATGAGGCAAAACTTAGAATAAATTAAATAAAATCATTCCCACGAGTGAAGATCGAACCCACACCCATTGCGTTCATATTCAGTGCACTGCACAATGGGTGTAATCAATATTGTTTATTAATTAGATGTTTCATTAGACAGAAAGTATATAAATATATTTTCATTCAGTTACCATTTTTTATTATTAAACGATTGATCGATATATCAAAATTATGTCAAATGCAGGTACATATTCCCATTTTTGTATACGTAATTTCGAAGATAACCTAAATACAAGGCCCTTGATATCTCATATATTTATTGGATCTCAATCAACTGTATCATCACAAAGCGCAATTAAAGGGTAAAACGTTAATTGAAAATACTTTCTTCTCACCACAAACGGTCCATACAGTCCGTAGTAAGTATGGAAAAAATATATCAATATAGTAGTATGAAATGTTCGTGATTCTGCATTTTAATAACAGTTACTTTGAATGTTTATTGCGATTTGTTTTATTACGAAGTGCTGTACCGTTTGAATTTTATTGTTCTAGAGTGGCAGGAAATTGGTTTAGTTTACTTGTTTGTCACTTACCATTCATAATATTATATAACTTATGTGTATATAATATTAGTGTAAGTTATATTTTTTTAACATTTTTTAAATGGATTTGAAACCGCGCCTCTTGAAAACCGTTTAAGTTAGATAAATTGGTTATCATAGAGTCTTATTTTGTTTTTTAGTAATTCATTGATTATTAGTTTTCCGAAGGAAAGTCAAATGTGTCCCGTTTTTTAGTAGCTAGTGGTGACACTTCATATATTATTAATCGTAACTATAGTTTGATCAGAAATCTGTTAATGAAAATTTTTCTGCCTTTAATTTACAACGCATGTTATGTTGTTATTTTAAATTTTTATCTACGTACATATATGCAGTTAACAAAGAATTAATTCACTTTACATACATTATATTCATATTATTTTTTAACTCTTTATTACACCAAGATAAATAAATAAGTAACAATTAGTAATTACAGTAAAGTTGGTGTAAAGGAGGCCTTATGTGATCTCTTTCAGGCAACCCTTAAAGAGAAAAGACCAGAAGACAGAAAAAATTAGGTCGATGAACAGACAAATAATATATAAAAATGTTTGCTTAGGGAAATAAACTTACTTAAAATTTACATAATATATATTACATTAATATACAAGTTTACATAAATATTAATATACAAATATTTACATACATATTTCATAATATATAAATGTAAAATAAATTTATATAAACGATGTTTACGTAATACAAACATAATTTAAAAAAGAGAGAAAACAGTTTATTAGACGACGCTTAAATATATAAAATCAGAGTCGTTTATTGAAGGGTGTTCCAGACGATCGCAGCTTTAATAGTGAAATACCATATGTTTGTGTACGACTCAGCGGCAATTCCAATTTGTTATCACACATATATATATATTTATAAATTTGGGTTAGTACTCGTACAGTCAGTAGTTTTATATATATCATATTTGCTCGGCAATTAGGCAAACCTTTGCTTACTAGCCATGTCTAATTATATTTCCTACATTAGACCTGCTATTTTAAACATTAACAGAAATAAAAAAAACACACACACACACAAAGCAAACACCGAAATCAGCATTGTTGCAATTAAAACTAAATTCGGTCGCATTAGACGCAGAATCACGTGCTAATAGCAAGGCTAGCAGCCGCGACGCGAACCTGACAAACGACTTTGATCAATCACCGTCTCTGACCAGCCCTGCGAGCATTTGTTACCCCCTAGACATAACAATTCTAACCCCTAATGCAAGACCATACGGGGTAGTTTCAAACGTTTAGGGAGCTTTTGATATATGATATGGGAGCTTTTTTGTAATATTTGTACGGGTATGTCAAAGTTTACTATGTCAAATGTGTGTTATGTTAGAACTTTGGTTGATCATTTAAAATCTAAATTATTAAAGGTATGTATACAGTTCTCGTTTCGTTTGTAAGCTTCACGTTTTTTTCCTTCGTAATAGGGTAGTCAATGAGAACTAAACGCCACAGTCTCAGAGCTCTTAAAAGAAAAACTATCTAAAATACTCATTACCCCGACCGTGAACCAAACACACAACAGTTTACAGTCAATATCTGTTTCACTGCACCACAATGCCCACATAAAATTCTCATCCCTAATAAAACACAGGTTTGTTTGAAAAGTTTAGTGAACTTTTGACAGCTTAGCGAAGTATACGGGAGCCTTTTTCATTATATAAACCAATTTTATAAAATATACTAATTTCCTCTTAAAAAATGTAAGTACGGGTACATTCTCAATTTCTCCAGTACGTTTTGTTTCAACGTAACGACAACTAGCTAGGTGTACCGTATTAAGCGCTAAGTGAGCGATTACACAGTATCGATGGCGGCAGGCCAAACTAACTTAAAACTAATATTTATATATATACATATATATATATATATATATATATATATATATATATATATACACTCATAAACAAACAGAATAGAAAGAAAAGATTATTTAAGGTAATTTATATTATTTTACGTATTTATCATGGATAAATGGTAAAAGGAATTGAACCTTGAACCACTGTAGGCAGAAAATAATATCGATTTGCATATGTACCTAAACGTGTATCAATATTAAAGGCAAGTGTTTATTAGATTTTATTTTTATCGTTAGATGGAATAATTTCGCAATAAGTAAAATATTATAAGACTTTGTTAACTACTTATCATTCGATAAAGTTTAATCATAAAAATACTAATATCACAAATGTTAAAAAATACTTCTGTTACTTAAAATAAGCTTTTTTTTCGTAAGCTCTCTATAATATTTTTGGTTCAGCTTTACGCTTTTTACCGCATAGCAAGGCGTCAGCCTAGTGTCAACACTCTCCACTTTTCATCCGAATCTGAGATATTGCGTGTTAAATGGTTTAGGCACCACAGGTGAAAAATGAAAATAATTCAAATGTAATCATTCTGCCGAGTGAAAAACGAAGCCCCGACCATCATTTTTACAATTAGACGCCACACACAATGGTCTCAATATAAAACCAAAAATAATTATTGAACTAAAAATAGTAATGTGTAAAATTTTAATGCATTTTTTTTGGATATTTAAAACAATATTGAAACATCTATACCTACTACAGGTTATATGTACCGTGCATTTTACTACTAAAAGGCACGCAGTGGGGAATGGACACTCAATTGCGTCGTTCACCCTCTGCCATGAAAGATAACTCGTACGTTCAAAAAAAGTATCAAAAATGTAAGTAATTAACGTTTCCACTATAGACAGTTTTTGTGCGTGCCTTAAGGGATGAACGACAAAGGCTTATATTATTCGTATAAATGTCTACTGACATATAGTTTTTTTATTCAATTAAATATTTTATAGTAGGCAAATAGCACCAGCATGTCTGCTGTGACACTACATTCTCCGCTTTTCGCTCAAATTTGAGACATTGTGTGACGAGTAGTCAATGCTCTGACTGGGCATCAAACCTACAAGCAACGAGCTGATAATCAAATGCTACACCACTACTCCACGATGGCTTCATAACTTTTTTATGGAATAGTTAAAAAAAAACAAATTTAAAAAACTGTTTAAGTATTTAAAACAAGTGTATTGTCAAGTTTTAGTTAATCAAAGTTCTATGTGGTAAAGGTATAGTATAAAACACAAATACTATTGGTATGTACGATATGCATTTATAGCTATTACAAGTATTTGTAAATATACAAGACCTTAATGGTTGTAACTACTTGTAAATTTACATTGCCAGTTTAAAGCGATAGGTTATCCATTTTATTAATATGTATGTAACATTGAAAGCATATAGGCAGTGCAATTTAATTAATCAAATAATGACATTGACCTAGAACCAATCAAAATAAAACAAACGCTATCCAAATAAGTCTACATACAGTATATATTATGTTCTAACAAGGATCAAAAACTTTAGTAATGTAGTAGGATATATCACTTATTAAAGCATACGATATTAGTTTCTATTGCATCTATTTGATAATTTGTTTTAGACATCAAAGTATTAATTAAAGCAATAATTTTGGTTTACTTTTTAAAAAACTTTGTACTATTAAGATATTTGGTAAAAAATATATGTTATGATATATTCATTATATGTTAATTTGTAAAATACATTTTCTTTATAGAGAAACTGATGGTAACGTACTCTACATTCAAGACAATTACGGCTACAACAAAAAAAAAAAGTTGAAAAGTTTCTTTAAAAGAAGTGAAGTATATTTTCGAAATTAATTAAAACAACAAATGTTTATACGTATAGTGTATCACGATAATAATATGAATTATTCCAATTTGTCATCTTTATAATAATGGGCAGACCTCGGAGTAAAATATATAAGTGTCATTTGTCCCGTGTAAGCCTCCAAACTATAGCCTCTCAGTTGGGCAAATGGTTAAAGTCAAGCAGTGAAAGTCAATGGATACAAAAAGAATTTCTTTTACGTCTGAAATACGTTCGTAACATTAAAATATATAAAGCACTTCTGCGTCACGAACAATTCGCGGGGCGGCTAGAAATACCCAAGCCGCATAATGTACACGAAAAAGAATCGCCTCGACATTTTCACTATAAGTTTGTAAATTTACAAGGCAATTAAAATAAAAAATGGGATGCACCCCACCGCCACCCCTTTAATTATGATTTTTTACATTTTTTTTTAATGATAATAAATTTGCCGCGTTGCAGCGCGCTCATAACGTTATTTTTTTATGTAGAATTCGACCACCTTGCCTTTGTTTGTCGCTTTCTTCTATTTAATATTGCACCTAAATAATGTTTTGATTGTTGTTAAAATTTTATAATATTGACAATAGTAGAAACGTTGTAATTTCAAAAGTCGTATATCGATTTGAAGTATCTTACTTGAAGCAATCTACTAAAGCAGCTTGAACGAGTTTCGTGGAAGCGTTGGCGCAAGCCGGGCTTCGTGCGCTTTACACTACACGGTACACGCTAAAGTAAACAGACAGACAAATGTACACACGATACAATGGATGGATACGTATATGGATGGATGGGTGCGATAAAAACATTGTGCACTCCATGTGCCACTCGCCTTTTATATATAGCGCGAACTGCACTCTACTAACTTTTGAAGGTAACGTCCATAAAAATCCCTCTAAAAACGCAGCTAATTCATTGAATTTTACAAATTAACGATCCGGTTATTTGAAAAGAAACGCTGATTTCAATTGATACTGTATCGAAGAGGAAATCTCGCAAAAAAAGCCCACCGGTTAATGAAAAAAACTACACGCAGTCAATATTTGATGAGAGCCAATTTAAATGTTCGTCCACTTGTAGACATCGCATAGTTCGCTGTAGCTGTATCGCACATGTGGGGGGGCAACGCCCGCCGATTTCCCGAAAAAAAGAAAAAGTAAGAAAAATAAACATGGCGGCGCCTCCGTGCGCGGGAAAAAATGCAGATATAATGCCAGTAATAATAATAATAATAGCCGATCGGCCGCCGGACCGCGCCGCCCGCCCCCACCCAATTTTCATTCAAATGTGCTTGCGTTTTTTTTCTTTTTTTACAATTTTTCCCGATATTTTTTGGGATTTCCATTAGTAGAGCGTCTGTCGGAATAGTTGCGGTGTCGAACTTCGATTACTGCTTGAAGGATTATAAAATTCAAGAGCGATCATTGCTCATATCGAGAGATTTACCGAGTTAAAGATGCTCAAATTTAAAACGGTCCTGCTCTAGGAGTACAGTACTAGCGGTACAGTACTAGCGGTACCTTATTACCATTATTCAAGTACGTAGAACAATAAAAACATACCAAAGAAAATAGGTTTCATTTTAATAAAGGATCTAATGTGGATAAGAATCCACATTAGATCCATAGAAAAAGGAAAAGAAATGGCAATCTTCATTCTAGTTCATTGATAACTCGATCTAAAGAAATGGCGCCAAAACAACAAGTACGTACAGGAATGTTAAGAGCGTGCTTAGCACCTTGTATTACGCTCGATGTATTTGTGTTCTTTTGATATTTCGTTTTTATAGACTTACACGATGGGGGTTGGCTGTATACTTTATTTAAGGATTCGATTTTCAAATACTTTCACAAAACTAAGCACATGACCTAATTTTGCTGGAATGCGGGTAAACTATTCGGAATTTCGGTGTGAATTGTAGCGTCTATTCGGTAGGTAGAGTTTTAATTTTTAATGTTGACTAGAAAACAATAAGTAAAGTTTAGTGCCGGATCGCAAAACGTTAGCGACACAGCTATACAATGCGCCATGACATTCAATACGAACTCGGCGGACGGACCGCGCGTTCAATAATTAACATAATGTACTTTTTCTCCTTTTTGCACTTCCCGTTTGACACTCCATCACTCATGGAAATTCCATTTTCAATGCTGCTATACGAGGGCGGGGTGCGGGGTGGCCTTTGCATCCGCGCAATGGACATGGCGGTTTCGGGGGTTGGGTGGTCGAAAAAAAGATTGTTAAAAAGGCTGGCCCCCGCGACGCTGGTGTGTGTGCGTGCGGGTAAAAAAGCTCACTAATCGATACTATAGATTCTGAGGCAAGTAGGCTGCGCCAGTACCCCGCCGATTGGTCGGTTTCGAATTTTTTTACGGGAGCTCTAACGAAGCGGTGGATGTTTAGTCTTTCGGCGCATTCGTGAGGAGCTTTTGAGCCGACTCGTCTTTTTACCGCCCGAGCCTAACTCGACGGTCAACACTTGAAAATTAAGCGTGCATATTCGCACTTAACTTTGTCCTTGTTCGTACTCTTTTAGCCACGTGCTTATGAAGAAAAACACCGGAGGTGCTTGTTTTGAGAATCAGTTGAAATGTTTTGTTTGGCGTTCTCCTTTTGGTTATGGGTTAAATATAGTTTTGAACTTTCGTTAAGTTTTTTTTAAATGGGCTATTTTATGGCGTACTATGCAATATATAATTTACAATATCATCAATATCACACATAGATTTCAATTCAATTTATCGTAAATATTTAATTTTTATGTTAGAAAATATTAATATTTCCATAATTTCCTTTATAATCAAATAAAATGAAACCGTTTCACTAAAAATATAAAAAAACTAGCTGCTTTTTAATACCAATATAGAAAAGTCTACAAACTAAACGATCGGCGTATTCCTTTGACGTAGGATGGCATTGTCTGCCTATTTCACACTAAAGCGAGCCTCCGGTTGCACCCCGGCCTTCTTTTTGAGATCGTTTGTGACGCCCTTTTGTGGATTAAGGGTGTTTTTACAACTTGTGACATATTTTTTCTATCGGCTGAGAAGATTGTTAATCATTGATATATATGATCTGTTTATTTAGAACTTAGTAACAAGATACTCTGTTTTCCACTTCCAGACAGTGTTCTTAGGTACCAGAACTGAGAAAGGAAAATATATATTTTCCCCTGAGTGGAAATCGAACCCATAACTTATATTTATGATATTAAGTCTTTAATTTATATATAAATATATATATAAGGCAGGACAAATATAATATAACATTGAAGTTTTATTATATAATCTGTATATAAAACTTCAATGTTGTTATGTGATTTACTCATGACCCCTAGCAGAAACTACTGGCAGTATGAAATTTAATTTAATAAAGAACAAATATGCAAACCTTGTAAGAATTAAATAAAAAAAAATAATAATATTTTCATATTTAAGTTATCCATTACTTTAATTTGAAGATAATTTAATTAGAACTATGTATCTTGTCGATAGTAATTTTCACACTCGGGATTTGAACCGACAACTGTTATGATCATAGTTTGTGAACTTGTAACATTGTAAAAGGAACTAAATAATAAATCGATTTGTTAAAATATACTACTAAGTTAGTTCAAAAAAATCGATTATCTAAATATTAATATTATAAATATACAAATATTCAATAAATAATATTATAAAAACGGATCACTTGTGAAATGTAAAAAATAAAATAATTACCTCTGATATAATTTCTTGACAATTTTCTTAAGACGTAACAAAGAAATATAAACAATGCATCTTAATAAAGTGAAGAGGCAGAATGTCAAGAGCCTTGACTCATTTACAAAAATAAAATTTGTCTTGAAATTTCTACGGGACAATGTACTTTAGATTTATACCAGTATGACCAGTTCTTCATTATTACGTAATACTAGCGAAAGCTTCACGCGTTTTCCCGCATAGCACGCATCACAGAGCACCTAGTGTCAAGACACTTCGTTCTCCACTTTTCACCCGAATTCGAGACATTGCGCGTCGTAGCTATCAGAGCTCAACGCCGTGCTTTGTCTTATTCACCAAAGCGGAGAAGAAGAAAATAAATTAATTATGGTCAATTTGCCGAGTACCCACAACCAATAGGAAATCAAACGCTCTCACAGTACACCATGAAGGCCTCCATATAATACGCATAAAAAACCTTCCGTTATTTTGTGAGTGACTGACTGACAAGTTACAGAGAAACAACTGGGCGTAGAAAGCTTAAACTTTGCATGAACTACTTTAAAACTACATATATTGTTATCTATACATTTAATAAAAATGTAACTGATCGCTGTCTGTACATGGAAAGTATATAAAAAAAAATGTTATTAATTAATGTATTAGAACCCACGACAATGATTTTTAATTCTCTTTTCTGTTCATCTGTGCACGCTAATCTTAACCTTAACCGATTTAAATGTGATTTAGACTATTGTATTTTCAATCGGTTCATAAATAAAAAAGTTACAACCGTTTTAATTATAAATTTAAGCGGAGCTTGTTATTTAAGCGAGCGAGTAAGCGGTCGGCGAAAAAAGGGAAATAGTTTAGTCGTGTAGTTTACGCGGGCGAAGCCGCGAGCGGGTCGCTAATTTGAAATAAAAATGGAAATAGTACAGCGAGAGTTATAATTTCCACGCAAAAGAAGTTGCGCGTGACTGCTAGTATTAATATATAAAGAGAAACGAAAACATAAAACCTAAAATATATATTTTAGTTTTAGAAAATGTATATCTGAAAAAATATTTCTAGTTATTTCACTTGTTGTGATTGAAATTTATCTTGTTTGTATTGTATTTATAATTGTTTTTATTAGATACGATATTTTCTGACAACTTGCAAATTTATTCAATTGTATATATATATAATAATAGTTGGAACTTTTAAGAAAATTCTCGACAAATTCTTCGGTTATGAAGCACCAGCTAAGTGCCTAACACACCTTCAAAATACAACGATCACTTACTTATACTCTAAAGTATGATCTAGACAAAGGCTTCTAGAATAATCTACTCAGAAGCAGACGAGACTACTATACTATTCTATAAGTATAGTAGAAATGGAAACAATGTGTTGTAATAAGTAAAGAGGTTAGGTTAAGAGACTCACCTCATTCTTGAGGTTGATGGGCTCTTGCTGCGGCCGGGGCGGCGAGTGCCGGCCCCCCTCCGCGCCCTCCAGCATATCAGCCTCGCATCCCGACTCGTCTGTAAGTTAAGTTGTAATTAGTTATTGTTTTGATTTGTGTTAATTTTGTGTATTTTGAGATATATAAAAAGTTTTATTGTGTATATGTCATATAATTCTTGTGTTCCTTTTCATATGTCGTTGAAGGGGTATTTGGGAAAACAGTATTAAATGTTACTGTCTCAGATACATTTTAAAAATGATACATTTTAAATATATATGAATCAATACAAAAGTCATTAATGACTTTTAGTAAAGTATGTATCGGTGTTACAAGAAATGCTTGATCATGTATTTTAATATATTGCTAGGAAAATTAATATATTTCTAGGTCGGTAATTAAACTAAACACAACTTACAGCGCTGACAACACATAAAGAGCCTAGAGTCTAGATCAAACGCCCACATTAATAATACAAAAATAAAAACCTACAACAATCACATTTAGCTTTTTCTTAGTCTTTTTTTCGTATCGCATAGTACTCAGAGCGAACGTAGTTTCAATACACTCCATTTTCCATTTTCTGCCCGAAAACGACACACCGCGTGTTGACTGGCAAAATTCAAGGCCGCACTGTTTTGCCAGAGAAATTAGAATAATTAAAAAAATATAATTATCCGGAATTCAATTTCAATATAGCTACTTGTATTTAAGTCAACAGCTCTACTAAGCCACTATGGTGAAATACCAACAAGTAATAGAGTGACCTTTAAGGGGATAAGCCCACCAAACGCAAATAAAGATTAGAAGTCGATCGCACGAAACACACAAAAGGGAAAATGAAGCAAAACAGCCAGAGTTACAAAAGAACGTAAACCCTGACCGTCCCCAATGAGTTTGCAAATAGATCCAAGTCTCATCGAATTAGAGGACAACTCCCTTTAATTTGAATGAGACGAGTAAGAGCTCTTAAAAAGTGTGAAAGTATTTTGTTTTTCAAATATACCTGTGTATTTCGCTTTACTCGTGCATGATGAATGTTTTTTTGTGTAAAAAATATATTATAATAATAATAACACTTAATTGCACAGCAAATTAAAATTTTGACTTAATAAAATAGTTTTTGACTTAATAAATTATATGTATGTGCAACGGCGGCCTTATTGCTAGAAGCAATCACTTCCAGGCAACCAATAACTTAAGGATTAACTACAAGACAATGCAGAGAGGTCCACAAAGTGTTATTCTTACTTATATATACTATATCATAAAGACTCACATACATACATATATATCTACACACATAGATACATTAATATACATACACAAAATAGTAATAATCGAGAGTATATAATGTATATCGGAAGCCATCATGGCGCAGTTACAGCAACTGTATACGCGATGACTGTAGGTTGAATTTCACTGCGCATTTCTTCACTCTCCTACCTTAGATTTGTCTAATGTAACTACTCAGCACGCAATATCCCGATTGCGGGTGGAACTTGGATGACGTTATGTTTTGACACTACTTTCTCTCTGACTACCCAATTACGTAAAAATAGTATATACTTTATAAAGTACGTGTATATATTTTAGAAAGAACCTAAATTTAGATACTCCGACCCTACTTTCCGTCTAAGCTTGAAACATTGATAGTAGGGTGTTGGATCTCAATGCCTTGTTTTGTTTTATCAGAACTGAGTATCATTAATTATTATTACTGCAAGTGAGGATGGAGTCTACAACCATCGCTTCACAAACTATGTAAAGTCAAGTAAATATAATACAATGTAAAATAAGTTTAGAGTTTCTATTTTCTATGAACGTTTGTATGAAGTGAAATATTGAAATGCGTGAATCTATAAAATCTATAATACTATAATAAAATCTTAATTTATAAACTAATCTTGTAACATTTAAAAGAATAATTATAAAAAAAAATAAAGTAGAAAAGATAATAGAATTTGTTAAAGTAAAACAAAGTGTCGTACAAGTGTACTTATTTCTCGTACATTTTTAGATAATCAAAGGTTTTTTTTACCATTTTTTATATAATATCTTTATGGTATTATTATCGATATATAAAATCAACAAGTAAACTGCTTTCTTTAAATTGATATTGGATACTAATATTAGTATTATGTTTTTATACTCTCTGATTCGAATCTACTATAATCGCGCAGGCTATACATTTATATCATACAACGTTAATGTTCTTATACTATATAAAACGGTTATTACATATGTAAAATATGTAAACAAGGATTTAAGGAATAAATATGTAAAAAAAAAAAATGTTTATATAAAATATCGTTTTTTTTCGCATAGCAGCATACGCACAGAGAACCTAGTATCAACACTCCCCGTTCTCCACCTTCTCCTTAATACGAGACACTGCGTATTAAATGGTGGACGTAACGCGTGCCGCACTTTACTTCGTTAGTAAGTCGGTTAGTTAGTTACTTTGGTAGTATAATTATTACCCCGAGCGCGAACCGAACCCCACGACTATCGTGTATACAATCAAACGCTCTCACATTGTGCCACAATAGCCTCTCTCGAAAAAAGTTTCTGCCCTTTACTGAGCTGTAATATATTAGAAAGCAAAACTTACTGTTTGTAGGATCTGTGCAACCTTTTATCAATCTATTACAGGTATAAATTAATTTTCCCGTTCGTTCGTTCCTCGTTTCTCTCGAATAGCGAATCCATTATATAACGATAAACAATAAATCCTAAGTTCTATTAAAATATACTGTTGAATATTTAACACACATGAAAGTTTTTTTACAGATTTACGCTTCTTCCTACATGCAGGATAGTCAGGGAGAATCAAGTGGCTAGACAGCCCGTTCTTTTTTTCCCGCTTGAAATCGAGACATTGAGTGGCGAAACGTAGCGTTTTGTCTAAAAGCACCACATCGCTGAAATAGCGATTGAAATTAAATAAACACTATTTTAAGAAAATATTACCTAAATACAATAGACAAAACTGCATTTAAATCGGTTAAGCCATTTCTGAGATTAACGCACAAATGCACAGACAAACAGTAAAGAAAATTCTAAATAATTGTTTTGGGTTCTTTCATCAATATAAATGCCCCCAATAATATATATTTTTCATATGTCTTCCATGTACATACAGCGATCAGTTAGTTACATTTTAATTATATGTATATATATAATAATTCCCACGAGTAGAAATAGAACCCACAAACAATCGCTTTAACAGTCAGACGCTGTTCCACTGCGCCGCGATGGGCTCACAACATGTATTACCCAAGTATTATAACAGAATAAGCAAAATCTCAATATTAAAACAAAAAAAGAAAACGCATCAACTAGTTACTAGTCTATCTATATGCTAAGATTAAAAAAAAGAAACCAATAAAAATGAAACACCAAACGACGCACCAAAAGCTTATCCAAATACTTTAAAAACAATTCAAAGTCAATAGAAAAGAGAAGCGACAAAAGCTAATCTGCAAAAAGGGGGACACACATAAGGAATGTGGAAAGAACGCAACCATGACCGTCCCCAACGCGTCTGGAAGTAGGTCAAGCCGGTCCGGGAAGGAAAACTCCCGCCCACCTGGGGGAACCCCGAATATCGACGTTGTCGACGTTGCGGATTAAGGGTTTCGTAATACGCGTTTTAGTTACTCACTTCGTTTCCATTGTATTTTCGTAGGCACGTTAAGCTTGACGTTTTTAGATTTGAGTGTCGATCATTTTAATATTATTTTAAATACATTCGAAAGTAATATTTTCACGTTTTTAAAGTGTTATTCTCACATGTGGTATATGAAAACATTCACACTTGTTATAGGAAGGTTTTCAAGTTCAATGCCGCTACATTCAAATTTATATAAGTTTTCTTAATATATTTTTTCACATTAGAACTAAATTTACGTTAATGTATATATTAAACTGTAAAAAGTCTTCAAACGTAAGAAATTTCTAAAACTTCAAATGAGTGCCTTTCTCAGTGAACAAATCGCTTTTTTTAATAAAAATAGATTCGATAACGTACAATTGACCGCTTGAACTTTCTATTAAAATATATAATATACATCATATTTTTATAATGTACATGCAACAAAATGTTCACACTAAGCGTAACTATAGCAATGCCTGCATTATTTATTATACAGCGCTCACTTAGCTGGAAACCCTAACAGTACGAATACTGGGAAAGTATTAGCACATCCAATAATGATCTAAGAAGCGATTCTGTTTATAGTTTTGCTTGGCAGTGATAAATTGGACAATAAATTATTACAACTATGTCTTTGTATGCAAAACAAACTGTATTAAATTATAAAAGTATATAGAAAAAACAGAGATAGATAGAAAAAACTTTATTGCACACAAAGACAATACAAGGAACAGCACACAAGATTTGATAAGTAGTACAGTGGGTGCAAGGGCGGTCTTATTGCTGGTAGCAATCTCTGCCAGACAACCTTTGGTGATAGGAGCATGGTCTTAACTCACACGGAATAGTGCAAGTAAAAAAAATATAATTAATAACAAGTATATATGTCATGAAGAGAAGCTAGTGATACATTTCATAACATCAAAAACACTGAGATTATATTTGACTTATCATGATTTAAGTCTATCAATACCGTTGAATTTTGAGATACGCTTAACTATTACTTGCAATCAAATTTACAAAGTTACAGTTACTTACAGCTTGCAAAGGCACCTTAACAAAAATAAACGCTAATTTCCAATTTTAAGATATAAGGAGGTTCAAAGTTAAACGTTACTAAGGTAAATGGAACAAGCCATCATTATCACAAATCTGCAACCGACGGGGAATATTAAACGAAAACTAGCATGCGGAACCCGGACTAACCACCAAACAAATCCCAACCTTAACGACATTAAACAATAAGACACCACAGATCATTGTTCTGCAAATAGCTGGCCGTAAGCAATAGGAACTGATGCCAAAACGTAGCAGCCGTCGAATATGATTGCTCCTAATGCGGCAGGGGGATGGGCGAGGGGGGAAGGGGGAAGGGGCATCCACAAGGGGGTTACTGCGTCGCGCCGAGTTTCTGACCGAGCAGTAAGTCTGGCTTAATCCTATCGGAAACGCGGACCCCCGTTGAAGATCGAAGACTGGGCCACGATGATATATCACAAGATATCCATTTAGTTTCCACGTTGAATTGTGTTTTTAGAATCAACTAGTACAAATTGAATAGTAAATATGTAAAGTTGATAATATAGCATTTCGAAATTACATTTTCATTCATAAATCCACCTCAGGTTGCTGTGGCGTTATTTATGGAAATAATAAAATGTAAATTTAACAGTACAGATGTGTTTATGCAGACAATACAAGTTCGCGTGCTTCACATTTAGGTTTATATAAACAGTGAGCTGTAGTAAATATTTGCGTATATTATAAAAAATTTACTCCAATATGAAACATTTCACACAATATATTCCATATTGGAGTGTTAAAACATATTAAAATTTAAATTTCAATAGTCAATTCATATAGTCTATTAATCTTTGCATACAAAATCTTAACACTTGAAGCTAAGCCACATAACCGATAGTCGATAGCCATCAAAAGCCTCGACTTATCCGCCTTCCGCTCCATGTAGGGGGAGACATTACAAATTAATAGTACAAAGACCGGCCGCAGATCGCCTGCGAAAATTTACAGGCACCAGACACTTATAGTGCACTGCAGACGATAAAGCTATGTACCGTACGTATTATATATTAAGGTGTCGGCTATTTTGGCACTGGGTTAGGTGATGGTCCTACTGTAAACACCCTGTACCTTTGTCAAGTAATCTTTTGCCTATCTCGACGACGGTGTTCAGTGACGATATTAGTTTTGGAGTCGAGATTTTCATGCAACGCTTAATTATGTGAGTTCTAATGAAGTCAACAAATTGTATTAGAGCTTTTGAAATGAAACTATTTTAACCGGATTAATCGCGTATAATTTTGGTATACGAAAATACATTTTTAGAACCCGACGTTTCGAACACTTTACAGTAGTCCGTGCTCGCAGGTAGATCCGATTAATCCGGTTAAAATAGTTTCATTTCAAAATGTGTAATAATCGCGGATATCAAAGAACTTATTATATTAGAGCTTTTTTTTATTGTTGTAAAGCAGTTGGAATGTAGGGCGGAATGAGTAGATTCGAATGTGAATCATGAATATTGAGAATTTTGCAACCTGGTTATTTATTATTTACTTAGTAGAGGACAATGTGTTTTTTTATATAAAATAACAGTTGCTGTACTTAATATATATTTAGTATTATAAGATAAATATTATGAAATCTACTATATTTTTATTATCATCTTATTTAATAAATCTCTATAGTTCTAACGCGAAAGCCCAAGACATTTATGGCTCACTGCGGACAATATCGCTACGTACAGAGCAGGATTATATATAGAGGCTATCATAGCACTACAGCCTCGTCGCGCAGCGAGACATATCTCAATGTACGCGGTAGGTCCATGTTTAAATTCTATGCACCTCAAACGAACCTGTAAACACATAAAATATGCATTTGGTCGGTACACGTAAAATGTATGTAAAAGTGTATGTAATTTTATAAAAAAGTGTTTGTCAAACTCGTAGTAGGCGGAATATTTATTTTAATAATGTTTTTTTTGCACTTTGCAATAAAAATATATCTATTTATGTAAATCTAACGTCGGTGTCCTTTGTTCGTGATGGCATATCTAATCTTACACGGAGGAGTATTTATATTTGTTATATGAGCTATACTACAGCTCTTTACTTGGTTTGCTTAAGCACTGAATGCCTCTGAAATGCGTGGAAATTCAAGAATGGAGTGACACTATTAAATTTATTTATATGTCAAGCACAGTATGTGTAAAGCCACGATAATCGGAAAAATATATTATCAACAGAAAATACACAGTTTTTCCTTTTATTACTTAATAATGACCTAAATATCTTTAAGACATAAATATATGAGGTTCGATTCCCAATTTGGAGAATGGTTATATTTAATTTATTTTCATTTTCCGCTCTGATACAAAAGACAAATCTCAATGAGTTCCGCCACTCAACACGCAATGTCTCGAATTCGCAATTCGATAAGTGGAGAACTGAGTGTCTTACTACTAGACTCTTTCCGAATATCTGGCTATGCGAAAAAGAGCGTGAATCAAAAAAAATACTTTATATATTTACTAATTACGTCATTTTTAAACAATAATAGCTTACGTATTAAAATCGTCTATAAACATTTACTTTTAGTATATAATAACTAAACATTAACTAGCGAACCCGCGCTACTTGGAAACCGTCCAAGCGCTGTGACCGTTAATCCATGCGTTCTACATCCGGCTACGTCGAAATTCTTAAACGAGATAGATTTATTACAAATTTATTATCGAATACCGCTGCGCCCAAATTTTTATACATTTTCTAAAAATGTTTTTCAATTTCCGCAGTGTGCGAATAACACTTTAAAATGTTAAAATTATGAACACATCACTATCTAATTTTACTCATTAATGCATACCTTTTAAGTAAGCGCAGTTCAAATACACATATATATATATATATATATATATATATATATATATATATATATATAACGAAACCAACCCGTAAATTTTGATTATCATTATAGACATTGATAAACGTCCTAGTTCCATACACAATGGATTTAAGTCAAATGCATCGAGAGCTCGCAAGAGATTCGGAACTCGCTAGCACTGAATTGTGGACATTACTTCTCACGCATGGCTTGCGTAGCAACACGAGCTTATACTGAGTAGTCTTGAGTACATTTACATTATACAAAGCCGTTTAACTATTCAGCTAAAAACAAACTAAATTATTTAAATTTTGAATAGTTAAATTTAAACTTGAAACAAAAACAATAAAATCTTTATACCAGTTACGCGTTATTTCCCGCATAGAAAACATATAGTATGGATTTGGTAGATAGAGTGTATATGGTATTATGACACTCTATTTTCCACTTTCCGCCCAAATTAGAGACATTGCATATTTTTCCACTTTCGGGCGGAAAGTATTGATAACATTGCATTTTAAGTGACGGAACCAAATAAAGAAATAAAAAAAAATAAAGGCGAAGTAATGAAAAAAAATTAATTAATAATTTAATTTTAAATAATTTAGTTTGTTTGTCATTCCACAAAATGGGAATTGACCCCCAACCAATTGTGTTTTCAGTCAGCCCCTGTCCCACTGCGCAACGACGGCCTTTGTAATATATTTTGTTTCGTTCAGTGCTGAAATGTGGTCTATATCTTTTGCTAACTATGTATGTTTTATATTCTTTATTAAGTTTTGAAATATTTTCGAAATTACTTAGAACTTGACTAACGTACTTGCTTTTTAGAAATTCCTTGAAGTGTCCAGTATTTTGTAGCATTAAAGTTGCCAACGTAAATTTGTGTTAAATAACTTATATTTAACACAAATTATATATTTAACACAAATTTTGTATTATGTGTTTTATTACTGAAATGCAGCAAATAAGCTGATGATGCCATTGTGATATAAATGAAACATAAATTCGATAAAAGTTTGTGAAATTCAAATCGATTTAATGGACCTATCGATTTTCTACCCATTTAGAATGATATATCTACATGGGTAACAAATGCATCATTAAGCTCTTAGAAAATCCTTAAATATCAAAAGCAGGTATTGAAGTTAAATGTTACATATTTCCTGTAAATTTATCTTTCTATTTAAATTTTAAATGCCTTTTCGCAATATTTTTGCCGTATAAAAATAATAAAATATTTATTTGAACTCTAGACTAACAAAACTATGTCGTATTTTTTAGTGAACCAATTAAAAGTTCTTAACCATCGACTGTGAATCAAAAAAAATCTGTATATCACTATAGAAATGTGAAGGATTGTATAAAACGCATATATTCATTTATAGTATTTTTTATCAAGCACAGGTTTAAGCTGAATCAAAATTGTCTCAAATATAATATCTTATATTAACAGTCAAGTGCCAAGGTAATAATATAGAAAATATTTCAATTTTCCGGGTCTAGAGACAAAGTACGACTGTACTTGGACGTACAATGAAAAAATAAATGGCGATTCACTTGCATCAATACAAAGAGCCTATTTTTTTTACATTTTTTAAAGTGTTAATCGCACACTTAGGAAAGTGAAAAAGACATTTAGAAAACGTATAAAAATTTCAAATCAGCGGGATTTGAACCCGCGCCTCTTAAAAACCATTCAAGTTCAAAGAGCCTACATAACGAAATATGGAAGCCGCTTAAAATCTATGTTATTAATACTTTTAAATTATATAAAATTTATTATTTGTAAATAAAATAAATTACAATACCCTGTTTATATGTGTAATACATTTTTCTACTATATCTTCGTTTTCCTAGATTAGTCATTGTAGCCATTTAACATAGAAACTGTTTAAGTTCATCATATCCAGGTAGCAAACCTATATAGCTAATGCAATAATTATTAATCTAATAATAGAACGCATGGCTTAGCAGTCAGAGCGCTTGAACGGTTCAAATCCCGCTGATTTCAAACTTAATACATTTTCTAAATATGTCTTTTCTAAACCTATATAACTTTGTATGGGAAACACGCCATCTTGCCTATCAAAGTCTCTAATAAAATGGTAACTGTTGAATTTAGAAGGATTATCAGAATTATATAAGCAACTAGCTGTTCGTAATGCCATGATACTAAATCTCTGTTACCTCTTCTGTTTAACGTGAACACGCAACGCGTCAAATACACACCCTTCTGTCCGAAGTAAACGTTATATAACCTAAATTAATTATATTTTGTCTTGTCACATCTAGAAAATAAGTTAATAATTACAATGTTTATTTATTTAATTCACTTTTCGTTATGACTGATATTTTTTAAATATCATAAATATATTAGGAATATTTTAGGAACATCTACTGCTTTCAAATCAGGGTTTCTGGAACTGATGAACATCGCGTGCAGTTGTATACGCCATAAGACCCCTCGCTTATTGTACATAGAATAATATTAAATAAATTAATATAAAAAACAAATAAAGGAGACATTTCGTTGTATCTGTATATATTCATAGGCCATGGCCGCAGCAGTTTTTCGCAAATATGCACCCAGCTCATACGATATCCACGTATATATCGTACAGACGGAATAACAACAAACCATTAGTACGGATTGCTGAATACTTAACTGAGATTATTTTAACAGTATACCCTTTTCGCTTAATGCCTTTCGTTCTCGAATATCATTCGTCGAAGCTTTAACGAATGCTCTACAAAAGTAAGCGGACAAATTGCTTCTAAAACAACAAAAGGCGACCGGAAAAATTCACAATCGTACCGAATCATTAATCTCAGAAACAAATGGAAATCGGCCGACATCTGCTGTACTGCTCGAAAAAAAAAATGCCCGCCATAGTCGACAGTTGTCACGTTATTCTCGACGGGATTAATTAGAAATGCGATTAAAAACAAACAAAACAGGGAATGGTGAACTTAAATTAATGAAAAATTACCACCCTCCGAGCGAGCACTCGTCAACTCTTTTTTTCGCCGGGGTCGCTCCCGCGCATTAAGCGGCTTTAATTTGAATTCGAAATTAGAATTACGCGCGCTTTATAATTATTGTTTTTTTTTCGGCCAGCGCTTGATGTCTAATTCTAAAAACTGTTGATTGTATGCCATTATGTGTTTTTAATGCTATGTGTTTATGTGGCTTCTGCGAAATATAATAGTTCATAAAAGTTCGACGTTAATGAACGTACATATAGGTACGTCTAATTATTCTCATATTAATGTGAATGTGAAATTATTCTTTAATGAACAAACAGTAATTGTAGCGGAATAAAAATGGCGGACAATTATTTTATACATCATTAGTATTTTTTTTATAACTTATTGATCATAGTTTAGACTTTTTCAAATGCATATACGTACATATTTTCTTATATGACAGTTAAGTTTACGTTAATTTAAGCTGTGAATGTAACTTCGGACTTTGACTTTGACTTTTGACTTTTTCTTAAATAAGTAAATTGTTGATTATGTTAAAAGAACGGAAATACTAATGAATTATTTATAATTAATTATTAACATTAACGACAACTTTTCATCTAGCACTATTAAATAATGAAAAAAATTAATGATTAAAAAACACATAATAGCCTTTTACATTTCAATCTTTCAATTCAACTTAAAAAACAATGGTGTTCGGAAATAACCGATGATCGGAACACGAAAGGGCAATGATAGATTAACTTTTGTGTTCGAGTGCGAGAGGTCGAGGCCCTCTACATTACGCCCGAGATATACATATTTAATTTACATTTTCATAACATTGTACAGGAAAAAGCATTTCAAGCCATTTCTTGTTCAGAAATGAATACACTTTTCATTTTACAGTCCAAACAAGCGATTGTAAAAACTTAAGTTAAGTTGTTAAGTAAAACGATTAGTTAAATTAGTTTTTTTTATTCAAATATGTAATTTATTATAATATTATAATTAGTGGCGTATAATTAAAAATTCGTTCGGATATAATAAGCGATTGGGACGCGAAGGGCAATGGTGAGAGCTTTTGTGCTCGAGTGTCACGAGGACCCTCTGCGTACGCCCGAGGTATCTGGATTTTTTTTTATAAATTTGTATTTTTAACCTATAACATTTCTTACTTTAGAAATTAAATTGATGTAAAAATTTAATTATTAATATGTCTGTATAAACAGAGCCGTTGGGGCCGTCGTGGCCCTGTGGGAGAGCATCTGAGATTGTAGGTTCGACACCCAAACGGAAAAATAATTATTTATTTCTCTAATGAGACAAACTGCGGTGTTTAGTTCCGCCACTTTAAACGTGATGTCTCGAATTCGACTCAGAAGAACGGAGTGTCAAGTGACACTAAGTTCTCTCGTATACTCGGTTTTTTTTCTCTGAATGGTTAAAAGTGAGTGGTAAACTAGTATAACTATGGTATAATATTAAAAATAAGGATATTAATAAATACAGCATCTGCTCTGTTTCAATATAAGAGAACAACAACAAAAAATCAGGAATAATAATAAATCTATGTAATAGAAGTATAGAAGTCATCGTGGCTCAGTGGTACAGCGTCCGACTGTAAATGCGACGGTTGCGGGTTGCGATCCCCACTCAAAGAAATTATTTTCATTTTCCCGCGCAGCGTTGAGTTACACTACTCAACACACAATATCTGTAATTGGAGCAGAAAGTGCAGAATGGGGTGTCTTGATGTCCATGCAGCGCGCAGAAATATAGAAACTTATTACATTTATAATATAAAAAATGCAAAAGGCTAGTCTAGTAATGAAAGGAGCATCTAGAAGCATTTGGATAATAAACACGGTTGTTACAATCCTTTGAACTATAATAGCTTGGTAGCTTAAAACTTTACAGCGACATCAAGGGACATTATAAAGGAAACGCGAGAGTAAAATGCTGTAATGCGTGATTTATGGCCGTATTACCGCGACGCAATTGCAACTTAATGCTAAAATAATAAATATTATGATATGTTTATTATATTTAAGTTATTGTTGGCTGTATTTTGCCGTTTCATTTTAGGTATTTCTTGAGTTATTTATTTATATTATCGGGTTTATGAAAAACATTACTTGACGATTGAAACACAGTCTTGCCTTAGTAGCTTAGCAAATTGACTTCAGTTATAGTCGATAGGCTCTCTTAAGAAATTCATAGAAGTTATGTGTATGTAGATAAGAATAAGTCCATTTATAAGTTATGTAAATTAAAAAATAAAACAAAACTAGTAATAGAACTTAATAAATCATAAAACAGCACATTGACTGCAAAACGGAAAGTAATGAATTAAGTTTCCACCCCCGACAGATATTCATTTAAACATGTTTCAACAGCTCCGCAATCATATTTTATTATAAAACTAATTGTCGCCTTCAACTTCGTTCGCGACGACTTTATGGCCGTTGATATACGATTACCATTACTGTCTTTCGTTGTTTGGACTTTAAGACTTAATTCTCGTTTATTCTGTCCCCGTTGGAATTTCGAGGATACTCTCTTAACAGTGGTTTCAACTGTGCCTTGACTGTCAGTGAATTCGAAAACGAAAATATAATTAGATATTTGGTTTTCGCGATTTTTACACATTTTGACGTCTCAAACCTACCACACTAGAAATCAAGATACAGTCAACTCATTCTGCAAGAATCCAGGGCAGAATGCAAGGCAACTAAGAAATCGTTGGCGGTAGTTTAATATAATAATTGTTTCATCCGACAGACGAATGCCACCTCACTCTACCTGTGACCACGGACTACTAACGTAAAGTGTTTGAAACGTCGAGTTTTCTAAAATGTATTTTCAAATACTAATAATAAAAGTAGTTTCATTTCAAAACAAAAAATATGTATCTCTAGCTAGGATCTAAACTTTTTAAAGCAGATTTCATTTAATTCTCACATCACGATATTAACGCAATTATACAAGTTTAACCGTTTACTGTCTATAAATATTGTTTGTAATATAAGGAACGGGTAACGTCACTCCTACTTTTGTAGTCAAAAGTCCGTAGTACAATTATATTGATGATACCTTAAGAAATTTAAGACTTGAATTCATAAGTATTATGTGTAATAGGCTATAAGAAACATTACATTATAATACTCCTCAAATAAATGAAAATGAAAGCACGTTATGGAAACGAAACCGAACTACACCTATTCGGCAGCACTTAATTTTTAGGAACTGTTACCGAAATCCCTTCATTCAATGTGCGCTTTAAACACAAAATTAACCCGCGAACATTTACAAATATCGGTCAATTAACCGCCATGCGAGATAACAATTGAAATCGGTTTCACTTTCATCGAGGCCCGGTTAACGCGCTAAATATAATAATAGATCAGTAGATACATCAATGGTCCGCGGTGCATACCTCTTTATTTTTGTTGCATAATAGTCGCTATTCACAATGCAGTAAGAGCCACAGATAGCATTCACTTTCAATTTTCGAACGTCGGCACAGATTAAATAAATGTTCGTATAGTCTGTTGACGCGCGTTTGACCACATGTTTTGTGACGGAATACTTACGGTTTTAATAAATAATAGACAGTCGCTTTGGTTTGTTTTCACTTATCTGTATTGTTTTGGTTTCGAGTTTAATTTTAAATGTGGATACGTGTGTTTTTGATTAAGAACTAATTTGACTTTCCCTTTGAGGTATTCATATATTTAAATATTCTATATTCATTAATAACTATTTATCAATAATAACAATCATATTAAGCATCAATTATACATATATCTAAAGTATTTCATTGTAATTGGAATAGATTATTATGTACATAAATAATAAGATGACAATTTAAATACCTTGAACTTTAAAATTGTAATGTATAATTCAAAATGTAACATGGTCGAGCTTTTACAATCGCCGTCAATAAATATAAAATGAAATTAAACGTGCAATAAGTAATAAAACTCTATGTTACAATCTATAATATTCCCATAGATTTAATATTACTGGAACAATAACATAATTAATGTAGGCACACAATAAACTAACTACTATAGTATTCGTGCTCCTGACTAACACTGAAAAGATTTTACAATTTATTCTCATAACATCTGTACATATAAAACGTGTACAATCGTAAAAATTGCTCATCCATAAACGTTATAATAATAATATAAATTAACAAGAAACCAATGGAAACGCAACTCTACCTTGTAAGTATAAAGTTGACTTTTGACAAGTAAATTCACTGTTCATTAGTGATTTGAATGAAAGGGTTGGCAAATCCAACTTCTATTGTTAATAGTCACGCGTCAATGTATTATACATAATTATGTGTTTTATTATATCGCCTATGGAATGGTCTGAAGCTATCAAATTGTGCGACTTAATTTTTTATTGCTATTCACAAAATTCAATGAGATTATGTCGTCGTTGTGCTAACACTGAATGGAAACATCGCGACTATTATTAAATACCTATTTAGAATGAGTTTCTTATAAAATATAATAAATATATATTGTAAAAAAGATCTAGAGCCACGTTTTTTAAGAGAAAAAGTTTGAGAGTAAGTTAATAATTCTTCTTTGAGACGAGTTAAGTATCACAAATTTTGCTTGCTTTGTAGCATCTTGATGTAATAGCGTGATTTACACAATTATAATAGGAACCGTTGTTTTTTTGGCAATATTTTTATGTTTAGAAATATATAATAAGGCACATATTTCTCAATTAATTTAGTTAATTGTATTTAAAGAATTTTATCTTATAGTACAATATTGGGCAGCATGAACTTCCCTTTGCTCAGTTTTAATTTTTTTTATATAATATATTCTGTATTATAGAAGAATCAACCTACTAAGGGCATTCACTTCGTACAAATTCAATAGGTATATACAAAGACGGTACAAATTCAATAGGTATACAAAGATACAAAGACGGTGAATGTGGAAAAAATAGTGATGCGGTATCTTTTTAATTAATTAATTTAGTATAAAATAAGAAGAAAAATAATAATATGTGCATATTTGAAAAATTGCAGGTGCATATTGCAATACAAGCTAAGATTGTTAGTAGTTGTTACGTGTTACTGTCAACAGTGATGATTATTTAAAAAAAGAATATTAGAAACTATTAAATCAATATGAAAATTTGTTAATGGAAAGAAGTGTGAAAATATTAAATAAAATAATGAAAAAATAAATTGTTATTTTTTAGGAAATTAATATATTTTTATACTTGCTTAGTTGTATCAATATCCGTTCAGCAATTTCTTGGGTCAGTTTGTATGTTGCGGATTTAATAAATATGAATGAAAAAAATTCTTACTCTTATCCCATCGGTGGTAACCTGACAACAAAAAATTATTTATAAAAACTTTTGTTTGACTTCTTAGTACAGATTAATTAAAATTATTTACTAAAAACAGAAAAATAAATATCTATATATCATTAAATATAAAAATGTCATAACATGAATAGCTGTTCAGTTCTAGAATCAATCGATTCTAGTGTAATAGTGTCGTTAATGTTCACAGACTTAGTGTTTATGCATCAAAGAGTGGTAAACGAAAAGAATTGCCAAAAAATATATATTTTACAATAATTCACGTATAATAATTTTTTAAAAATTCCATTACGTACACATAATAAAATAAATGTTTATCGGCGCTCAACAATTATTACATTAAAATTATTATATTTTTTATTGGAATATTAAGAACAAGACGCTAGACATAAATAAACAAAGATGTTAATCTCTAAAATATAAGTGAAACGAGGGAATGAGTCATTCCTTAGCACGATTATTTACCATAAAAAAGCGCGAACGACGGACATCTTGTTATTTCGATTCTAATTATATTTAATGTGCCTGTTATTTTTTGAGTTTTAATGCGCGCCCGCTATAAAAAGATAATCACAAAAATAATTGAAACGAAATAATAAAGGGAGTAAGGGAGGCGATTAATGACGGGGGGAGGCGCGGGATAGTCAGCGCATTACGACCTAAATAATCAACATAATTACACTTTTTGCCCCGGCTTCCTCCTTACCCCCTAAGTGCTAGTAAAAGGATTGTCTATTCAAAGTTTTTTAAATGACAGCTATGCTAAATGTAGTTTTTAACGAGCATTCTCTTTGCGCTTTCCTTTGAATGAATCTTTATAGCAATCTGTTGAACTAATTTAGTGTGGATTTAAGTATTGATTATATAAAAAACTTTTTACTAAAAAAGTTATAGGTATACTATTTATTCATTTTTGTATTTATATCAAGAGTATGAGATGGTTGTATTGAATAAGACGTCTTGAACTAATTTAGTGTGGATTTAGGTATTGATTATATAAAAAACTTATTACTAAAAAAAATATAGGCATATATATTATTAATTCATTTTTGTATTTATATCAACAATATGAGATAAACCATCTCATCAACGTTTTGAATAAAACGCCTTTTTATATTAATATTTGTCCTATATATTTTTTTTAAAGCAGTAAGATAAAACGATAAGTCACTCCGTTGTTCAACTTCCGAATGTCCGTAAAAGACATAGAGTACATGTATTGTAAAGGATCTCTGAACTAGAGAGTTCTTAGTATTAGGGGGAAGAAATTGGCTATAACGTTTATTAAATACAATTAAACTTATAGATTTTTAAATATATATTTTTACAATATATATTTTTAAACACAATTAAACATTTTTAAGCGGTAATAAAATAAAGGAAGACGACTTAATAAGACCTAATTGTGAGTTTATTCGAAACCAAAATGTCATATTAGTATTTAACTTGGGTCCAGCAATGGCTATTAAAGTTAAAAAAATTAATAAGCTGTCATTATACTTTCCCGGAAATGTTGATCACATGTTCCAAGTTTAAAGGAGAAGACTAAGTTCTTTTTATTCTGCCATCATACACATTTTAAGTGGCGGAAATTGTGCGCGAAACACACAAATTGAAATTTTCTCAAACATCCCCCTTTGAAATTTGAACTCAGAATTATAGTCAAAGACATCGCATCCCCCTTTGCAATGTCTGTGTTATAGTTTGAGTTTGTATTGTATTATTCTAAAGTATTGCAATGTCAATTTACAGTTATAAGACGGGTTTTCGACTGACCGCTCGTAAATGTACAAAATCCCTACGCAACTCAGCCTCATTTTTAGAATAATATTTTGTTTATGTTACAAAAACAAAAGTGATTGTTTTCAATTTGTACAACTTTTTATACGTTTTTGTAACTTCCCCGGTTTTATTTATATTATTTTGCAGCTTCACGTTTTTTGCCGCATAGTATAGTCAGAGAGAACCTAGTGTCAAGACATTCTGTTTTCCACTTTCCGTCTGATATCGGGACATTGTGTTTTGAGTGGCGGAACTCAACACCGCGCTTAGATTCTACCAAAGCGGTTAAATGAAAATACATTAAATATAATCATTTTTTCGAGCGGGGATCGAACCCACGACCGCGTGTACCGTCAGACGCTGTCCCACTGCGCTACAGTGGCCCCCATATCAATGTATAGTATAAAATCCGGCAACGCTATTTTAATCCGCATTTGCCGTCCGATTTGCTTGATAATTTGCACACGAGCCCGGATCTGATGTGAATACAATATTTTCAGACTATGGACCTGTTGTTCTTCTCAGTATATCCAGGATAACGAGAACATAATTCATTTCTTGAACTGTTCTTTTGTTTATTTCTTAAGCCAATTTGTTTATTATAGCAAAATTTGCTTAATAAAAGAAGTAAATTTAAGGTGATACAAAAAGATAATATGCGATAGGCGCTTTGATGTTACGAATATATATAGATTTTTATATAATTATTTCGAATAAGGGACGAGAACACGACCTATTGCGTTTACAATAAGTCGCTGTCGGACAACGCGACGACGGCAGTTCAACACAACGTTCAAATTTTAGTTTTTATTATTTCTCATATATATCGTATTGTGTTGCAATTAATAAAGCAATAAACACAGAATATATAATAATTAATTATTAATTATTAATTATAGCAACAAATTCCCAATAGATAGGATTAACCCACGCGACCGCATTAAATTAGTGCTATCTTGGCTTGCACTTGTTTTCCCTAATGCAATACAAAATAATCACTTATATATACAATGTTCGTGTACAAATAAAAGAATGTATGGAAAAACTGCAATTTTTTAGAGTAATACACTAGGGTTTTTCCAGTTGGCGAGTATCTGTATACAAAATTATATATTGTTATAGTCGCAAATATCCCCTTTTCTATTTGTGTGAAGTCAAGAAGTCAAAATATTTTTTTTCGATTTTACTCTCTAAAGGATAGAATTGAATTGTAGAAGATGGTTCATAACAAGGTGTTATGCTTATATAACGAGTTGTACCTCGCGACTTCGCTTGCGTACCTAGTCTACAAAAAGGTCCTGTTGTCGTACGAATTTCGGTATATGATCTCTTTGTCCGCTAAGAAAGGCCCCTTAGCTCCTCAATATCATGACAAGTTTTGGTGTATTGGTTACACATTTTAGCTGTGCGTTATCTGGCAGACATGCGAAAATGTTTTTATAAGTATACTGGCTGTTACACGCAATTTTGTTTGCGTAGTAATGACTATAGAGCCCTTAGTTGCGCCCTGTCATAAATCTGGAATTGACACAAAATCTATTCGTAGCGGACGTTCACTATATATAAACTAAACCTCTTCCCAAATATTAAATTTGTACGTCAAGCGGTTTTCAATATTTCGTGTACTTTCACTTTTATTTATAATATCTATAGATATCTATATTCCATGTAAAGCAAAGGGTATTTTTATCTTTCTTAATCAGTTCTTACAAGATACGTTTCAGAAAAAGTTGAGCTGAAGAATCGGCATATAATTAGAGATAATGAGACGCCATTCAAGTGTCCGTCTGGATACTTATGGAGTGGATCTACGAATGTCTTGTTTGGATGCGCCGAATATTAATTTGAAACTTACATAATATACTGTTTGTTTTATAACCTAACAGCGTCTCACTGTAAACGCGAAGGAATGTGGGTTCGAATTTTAATCGGGGGAAAGATTGTATTTTAATCATTTAATAATCGTCAAATTAATGTATTATTTAACACTGTGTCAAATTCAGGCGGAAAGTAGGCGCCCTCTAGCTGGTTTGTGAATCTCCTAGAATATGTTGGAGAAAAAAAAACATTTTTACATTGTTTCTTTAAACAAATTCTATATATATATATATATATTCTATATATATCTGCTATAAAGATACTATTTTATAAAAGAAAAATTTGTCTATGTTTAAATATAAGTACGAAGTAGGTAGGCATAGAAGCCATCGTGGCCCAGTGTTTAATTTTTTTCATTTCTCCGCTTTGGTGAACGAGACAAAGCGCGGTCCGTCATTCAACACGGAATTTCGACTTAACACTAGATACTCAGGCAAAAATTATAAAAAAAGAAAACGTAATAATCTAACAACCATTACCCTCAATTTAATTACCAACAACATTTTATTTCGTACCTCCGCCATCTCTGACTAAGACAGGGACCCTAAATGAATGGGTTTAATTCGCTTAAATTTTATATTAAGAGCCTGTATAATTTATAACTTTACAATAATTGTATTTGGAGCTTTAAGCTTATTTATTGGAGTTTGTATTAGAATATAATTACCTTATACCAAAGCTTTAATCAACTAAGTTTTTCAAATAGCTTTCAATCGAAATTGGTAACAAACTTAATTAAAATGATAATTAGACATCCTTAAGTCTGGATGAAGGACCTTTATAATACGTTTTATATATTTTTTTTATTTTGTATTACAATAAATATTAAACCAGACAAATAACCATTTATTTAGTTCTAAACACCAAGTTCAAGGAACTGTTCCTCAAATGTCAAAGTTTTTATAATTTGCTATATTATTATAAAAATGGGGTTTATGTTAGCAATTATGATGATTGTATTTAATATACAATAACTCTTAGAAAATGAACTATTAAGTGAACTTTTGAAGGATCTTAGTGTAAACGGCCTTTTTCGAAGACTGAGTAAACCAAGGTACGAGTCACTCTTTTTTCCACATACACCGACTTAGATATGTATAAGTGAAGATAACAATAGCAACGCTGACGCATAAAATAGGCACTGCCTTAGCAACCTACACTCATACGAGTCACTTTATATAAAAGTGTAGGTATGTCAAAAATAAGGACGCCTATATGTTTGGCATATACTTTTGCGGGTATCTTTTTAATTAAATTTAATTATAATGTATTATTATAAAGAATATCATAATTCTGCATGTTTTTTCAATGTCAATTTTAGGTAAACAAAACTTATACAAGAGGTATACGACAAGAGTCATACTCCTCCGTTCCTATCATTTCGTATAAATGGCCCGAACGTTTTCCTTCATTCCGTCTTATATTTTCGAATACCAAAATTATACGCGATTAATCCGGTTAAAATAGTTTCATTTCAAAATGTGTAATAATCGCAAAAATCAAAGAACTTATAATCATATAATATTGTTCTTTTCTGCCAGAAATATTACAAGAGTAGATATGCTGTTTGATTTAACACCATAGCCTTTTCGTGGATCTATTTAAAGATATTATTTTTTTAATAAATTCACATTTTTACAGATTTAAAGTGAATAAAATATCTATATATCCTTGTTTTAGTTTTGTTTAGTATTTTTTTGGTGGAAATTGAGAGCTTAATCTCGCTCAGGGGATGTTTTAATAGTGTATTTTTATAATATATGTGGGTTCCAAGTTAGAGCACAGTGTTGACTTGTCCTGTTCTCAATGGGCTTCACCAAGTTAGAAGTATGGGCCTGACGTGAAAAAAACAGACGACTTAGGAGTATATAAGCAAGATTGGAGAGATTGGAGAGGATATATAATAATATGTTACTTTAGAAGTTTAAATATCATACATATGAATCTGAGTTTAAAAGAAGAATGGAATAAAAGAATATAGAATATTTTAACATGTTTTAAAGTGTTATTCACATGCTTGAAACAGCTTAACTAATAAAAATTTGAACGAAGCAGGAGTCGAATTGCACCTCTTGGACAGTTTGCAAGTTTGCAGGTGCGGGTTCTAATCCTGCTGCGTTAAAATTTATATATACGTTTGCTAAAAAGCCAAAACTAGAATGTTTACAATCGTATATGAATTGAGTCTAATATTAAAGCGCTATTGTTTACTCAATGTATTTCTTTAATATTAACAAGGTTGAAACAATTAAATACTTCAATTAATGCCTTTTCTGAACCTAGAACCAGCGATATCGGTTACTTTCTTACTAGTGTGACAAAATTTACTAAACATAAGCTAACTTCCATACTGCTATACACATATGTTATATACATTTCTACAATTATAACACTGCAAACAGCATCACGAATATTAATAGAGATTTTAATACCTAATATGCGTTTGATACCATCATTGGGTGTCGCTAATGAGCTATTAATTATTTAATTAACCCTGTTAGCGTCATAAATACCTTAATTAGAAGTTAATTCGGAAGCGCATCTTCTACAAATGTTTATATATATGGTTACATTTGAAAGATAAGGTATATTTCCAGCGTTTCTTTTTATATGTATATAGAGAAATTAAATTAAGATCTATTGCCCATTTTGCTAAGATAAAACGCGGCGTAAAACTCCGCAGTTTGATATACAAGTGTCAAATAGGGCGGAAAGTGGAAATCAAAGTGTCTGCCAGCCTTGCCTATCTGCCTGTTGACCCATCCCAGATATGCGTGAACGTATAAAAAATTCATTGTCATATTGAACTGCTTGGTTATGTTCCATTATTTGAACGCTTGAATTTGTACATCGACTTAAATAACACTTGAAAATTATAATTTACTTTTATAAATCATATTCAAGAAAGCGCCTTCTGCCAGGAAGCGCGCGGCACGCGGTACTCGCAAACGAAGTATAGGAGATTGGACAAATAAAATTACAATGAATTGCTACATTTGTGTATTTGACGTTCTCTTATGAATTCAAATTTTTCTTTACGAGTTTCTCGATATTTTGTCCTAAGACCTATAAACAACACAGATATATCTATAAAGTTGCATATTGCTTCGAAAATGTTTTTAATTATACACCAACAAGTGTGAATCTATCCCACAAATATCGTGTAAAATCATACTTCACAATTGTGTCCTAATTACTTGTTTTTTCAGTTTTCCGCTTTCTCAGTATAACAATGTAGTCAAGGAGAACGTAATGTCAAAACACACGGAGTGTTTTGACACTAACTTCTGCACTTGCCGCCCGACACTGAGCCATTGTGTGTTAAATGGCGAAAGTAAACCCGGTGAAATGAATATAATTTTAATAAAAGGCATCTCTGAGTAGGGATCGAACACGCAACCAACCGCGCTAATAGTCAGACGCCACAGGCCTTAAAAATAGCATTTATTATAATTTTTCATATATATTTAAATATATATTTATATATATTTAAAACTCTGGTTCGTTAAAAAACCGCACGAATCAGACAGTTTTTTTATGTTAATAAATATTTTAATGCGTGTCCATCTATAAGGCAAGTCAGAAGCGATCTAATGGAGGGCATTATTTTCTTAATTAAGGTGCTTTGGAGAATAACGTTAATACATTACGTAACCTTGTGGTTTCTTAATTAGTACAAAATGAAGAAAAATTATGTTTTTCATAACAATATCGTGACCGTAAATAATTATCGTAGATTATTTAAAAAAATAAAAACTATAAAAAAAAAATTGATGTTTTTAAATCACATTTTTTTTTATTGTACGTAACATTTATTACTATTACAGTGTGTTAGCTTAAAACATTAATACAAAACCCCTAAAAATATATAAAGCTAATTCGATGTAATCTCCATACAGTTCTACATTTGTTTTAAACTTTTAGGCCAGTTATCAATAGCAGCAGCACACACTCTTTCTGTGGGAAAATTCTTCACTGCCAATCGTATGGATTGTTTTAGGGCCTAAAAATTATTATGGCGTTTGGAGAAAGCCTTACTCTATAAAACTGACCATAAATCATAATCCAGTGGATTAAGATCAGAACTAGATGACGTCCAGTCTTCAGGTCTGATGAATTCTCTAACCAAGATTGGGTGGATCGACCTTTACGAGCAGGCGCCTAGTTTGCTGAAAAGACCATTCTTGGCCATTGAACATGGCGAGGCACAAGTGTACTAAGATACACTTGTGCCGATTTTTTGATACCTTTTTTTAACAAAATATGGCTGAGTAAAAAAGACATATTTAGAAAACATATAAAAATTTGAACTCAGCGGCTAATTTCTGCTACCCAAAGATTATTTTACCACACTACCACCACCACAGAAATTTGTAAAAATCTCTCTACAGAGATGCTAACAACAAATATAAGTTGTAATAAGCGTATAAGAATTTCGACGTAGCTGGATGTAGAGCGCATGGCTTATGGTCAGAGCGCTAGAACGGTTTTCAATAGTCGCGGGTACAAATCCAGCTGCGTTCAAATTTTTATACATTTTCTAAATATGTCTTTTTGAATTTCCTAAGTGTGCGATTGACACTTTAAAAAAGTAAAAAAAAATGGCTGAGTAACTCCTTCATAGCAACACCCCACCAAACCATCATTGAAGTCGGATAATGTTGTACTCTATTGACTAATTGGGAAGCTTCTTTAGAGCTTTCACTATAAATACGGTCATTTCGTTTGCTAAAATATTTCTCAATTGTACTAATTTTGTTATCCGCAAACAAAAAAAATTGTGACATCAATTTGCTTACCGCTTAAGTAGTTGTTTTGATTTTAACACCCTATTCTTTTTTAAAATACCAATCAAAAAATTATGAAGATGGCACTAAGGTGCCATCTTCATCTCCCGTGATAAAATCTTTTGCTTTCGGACGGCTCACCTAGCAATAGCCTGGTACACAAATATTTGACTGATACCAAGCATATGGAGGATTTAAAAAAAATTATTGGTCATTTTTACTTTATGTAATGCAATCACAGCGATTCGGTTCTCTTTATCACCCCACTCCATTTTATTATCATAAAATATTTTACAATATATCGGAGCGAAAACAAAAATCACAACGAACAATCATATAAAAATGACAGATTCCAAATTCAAAAGTAATATTTTCTTTATTTTTAATTATAACAGTATTTATGGCATAAGCATGTGGCAGAAGTATTTAAGATTAAGACTTTTATTTTCAGCTTTACACTTTTTCGGCACAGCTACATTGGGTTCTCGCTGACGGGTGAATACCGGATAAGACACTCTGTTGTCCGCTTTCCGCCTAATAAATATATAAAACAATAATATTTTTCCATAATGACGCAATGGGCCAGCGTTTGAAGGTAATCGCGACTCTCGGCATAATAGTCCCAATTAAATTATTGATATATCTTTCTCCAATTCGGGTAAAACATGGAAAACGGAATTTCTTGACACCTTGACTTACCCTGCTAAACGGGAAAAAGTGTGATGTTGTAAAAAGTAGAAGAAAATATATTCTTCTTTCAATTATTTTTTATTAAACTTGGTTACGTTAATGGCAAATAGAGCCATCTAATAAATAACCCTCAAACACATAATTACTAAGACTGTTTTAAACAAATTCACGAAAATAATAATGTCAATATGAATATAACAATATCTTAGCATTTTGAAATGAAATTAATAGTATTTGAAAATACATTTTAGAAAACCCGACGTTTCGAACACTTTACAGTAGTCCATGGTCACCGGTCTACCTGTACCGTTTAAAAATAGTTTCATTTCAAATAACTCACCAGTCTATTATTCATTTATATTTATATTACATTATTGTATAAATTAAATGAAGTATATGTTAATAAGACGATTGTTTTATATAAGAATGTCTAGATTCATTATTATACTTTATTTTTAAGTTAATTAATAGAAGAGAAGAAATAGAATAGATCCAATTATCTATAATGCAGTTGTAAGTTATAATTTTGATATTTATGTCAAGTGACAGATTATAACAAGATTTAAATATTTGAAACGTTATTATGAAATTTTGCAGTGTATGGATTAGCATATACTATGGCATATATGGCATGTTTTTCTGTGAGGTTCTTCAATTATAAGTCAAGTACCTCAACTAGAATATTATATAATGAAAATAAAAGGAAATAACCTCTTGTAATGATTGTCTAAATCTGGCCCCCTGATAGTTAAAATTTAATCAATTTATTAAACCGAGTGCCTCCTTCCGCGTAGTTAGCTAATTGTAACATTACAAAAGTACTAAATTAAAATTACCATGGGGGATTCCTATTCTATTCATTGGCAATCGTTTTGATTTGCAATATGTGATTTGTTCTTATATGTAATTGTAACAAATTATCTTATTGGATAACTTTTCATATCAGGGGATAATACTGGGTGATTACAAGTTAGGATTAATCAAGAAATTAAGAATTGTCGAAAATTTACGAAATATAGTACAATTATTATACCTTCTTTGGATTAATCTACACAAACAAACTTAACAAAGTATCAATTACATAATCATAGATGTCGCGTTGACAAAGTAAGAGCTGTAAAATGAAAAAAAAATGCTAGTTTATTTAAATGCCAATGCACTTTAGTTAATTGAAAATACAAAATACTCTATTACAACCAAGGTCGCTCCGTATGTAGCGACAGCAAAAAGACTAAACCAGTTTATATATTTGTTTTGAAGCAATTATTACTACTAATAATAATAATATAATAGACGATAAGTAATAATTTAAAAAATAAAACCAATAATCAGAGAAAACCTAGCGTCAAGACATTTTATTCTCTACTTTCCGCCCAAATTACCAATAAGCTGAGTTACGGACCTCAGCGCCGCACTTTGTCTGGTTCACCAGAGCAGTGAGATGAAAATAATGAAGCTGACTGAGTGGGATTCGAATCCGCAACCAATCTCAGTTACAGTCAGACACTACCCCACTGTACCATATATATGCTTCTATTATATATTATTTTTTTAACATTTAAAAATACATATAATTTCTTTTCAATATCACGATAGATATCTCTTAGCATCATCTTTTTAAGCTGATCGTACCGCCCAAGGCGGTATTCAACAGCTACATGGTAACGAATTAGCGAAAACTGATGCACTATTTTGTTCGAGCTTTTGTAATTGCGGTGTATAGTATTAGAGAGCGGCATCGGATTTGATATTTTAACATTTCTATGCAAAAACTTTTAAGTTCATTATATTATGATTGTATAATACGTTATGCGGTGTGATTTATGTTTTTTTTTATAATTTTGACTATTGACAATATTATTGAAATATTTTGGATATATATATATATAATAGATATAAAATTGTATGTAACTATATATAAATAATGAATGCACTTAAAATTTTAATTGAAAATTAAATAAAACAACACATAGAGATTATTTAATATTTAACTTATAAATTTACAAATTTTAATATACATTTTTTCGGCAGTCAGTACCGCTCGGGGCGCCGCTCGACACCGGCGCGTGGCAACGAATTAGCAAAAATTGTAAATATACTCGCACTTACTATTATACTTTCTTGTTTAATACAATGTTTTGGGTTTTTTCAAATTAAATAAAAGCGAATTTTCCTTTTGTTCTCGCTTTTTTAGTTTAAGAAAAGTTTCCGAATAAAATGTTAACGTCAACGAAGTCATGCTAAATAAAACATCAGCACGTCTACACGAAAACAAAATAGAAAAACAAAACAAGGTGCCATTCCTCCATTTAGAATAATTTCTCAAAATTACGGCATCTAATTTGCAAATTAATTAAAAAAAAACTCAGTTTAAATTTAAGCTTAGTCCAAAAAACATAATTATGCACGCGTTAAATCGATCCCATTCATCAACGTCACCGCGATAATACTGTTTTCATCGAAAAGTAGGCTACGATTCGCGAGCAATACTACAGACTAATAACAGTGAAGGGTTGGGAACCGATTCGAATTTTAATGAAGTATTTGATTTATATCCGCCGAGAGTATAAGGTAGCTTTGAAAAAGAATATATTATTAAACATTACCTATATAATTAAGCGCCGACTTAGCCTCCAGCTACCCCAATTTGGGCGCTGTAATTTTAATAAAATTGCCCATCGCCCGGTGAAAAAAAAAATAAAAAAAATACAAAAAAATTATGACACGTCTGATTGATGTATTATTTGGTAATTTATTGGATATAATTACATCGTGTAATAGTGTATAATGCGAAGGTGCGGGAAGAATTTATGATTATTTATTAAAGTATGAATTATCGTTTAATTAATGGGACGGGTCTAACCTAAACTGAATGTGTGTTAGGGTTGAATTTATGGCCGGCTCTCGAAACGATTTAAATGTACACGGTCTCGATACCTCGCTGTAAATCTAATCTATATAAACAAAGCTTTCTTAATAACACGAATAACTGTTCATCGCTCAGGGATCCGAGGGTTAGTGAAATGGACGTTGATTATACATTGCGCGTTTTCTTAGGAAACCTCTATAATATATTTAGATTTGAAGCACCTTGGTTTAGTGGTTTGAATTCGCGGAATTTTGACTATTGATGATTCCGCTTTATCATACTTGAGATACTGAACTGGAAATGCCTAAATAATATTGCGAGATTATGAGAAATTCATGTTTTTACCCAAAATGTATGTAGTTTGATTTGGAGCATATATTACTTAGTATTCACTGATATTATATTTTAATTCTGAATGTCATAATTACACACTAAGCTACCCAATATATATAAAAAGATAGTGAACACACACTAGCAGTGTTGTAACACTTTCGTACGATAAAGAAAATATATTTATTATAATAAGCATTTAAACCTCCTAACTGCAGTTTAATCTCTCATAGGAGTTTTAAGAAACTATAATACACTAAAAACAAATAAGTCCATTACATTATTCACATACATGCCTATTTTTGTCTATAAATAATACAACATCAAATTTTATCGATCTTAAAGAGCCCTCAACTATTAAAGGAACGATAACTGAAGATTAAATGGGAATATTTCACAGATGTGGGCCTATCATTATAGCCAGTTAATTTATGCGTTGACGTTACGATGACTGTTAACATGTGCTCTTGGTACGGTCAGCAATAAATACTTGAACATTTTTAAAATAGCAATAACAATTTTATAATAAATCTTTTGATTTTTACAACTGCTGTGTAAATATAATATTATATTTGTTTGAAAAATGACAAGCGAATAGTGATGTCAAAATAGCTTATAATTTTTTTTTTCCAATTCTTGTGATAGCAATGGCAACTTTTTAATCCTATATATTAAAATAGCTGAGTGTAATTAAATATACGGCCTACAGTTCTTTTGACAACACTTTTTAGCGTTCTAGCTATAGATTTTTGTAACACCGTAGATATGTAAATAACATTTAAATATAACCTTTTTTTAAATTCAATAATGTTAATAATTTCAAAATTATAATATTATAATTTTATAATTTAAAATTATATAATAGCTTTAAAGAATTAAATGTCATTCAAAAATTTAAATTCCACATAGATATACAAAAAACTAATATTATCATATGAACGCTTATTGTTTTACATTAAAATAGGCTTAAAAGAAATAACAAGGTTAAAAATCACAATAAAGCGACTTACCGGAGCCACTGGCAAATAGAAAATCCCTTTGTAGGGAGGACGTTTTCAGGTAAGGGTAAAACAGCTTGCCGCCGTCCCGGTACTAGCGCCCAGACTGTCACAGATAAACAAAACATTAGATAAATTCAAGTTATATTCATTAAAATATATATTATATTAGATAGTAAATTTGTTTCTTTCTTAAAAACTATATGACAAATTACTCTGTTTCCCACATTGTTGGGTGTTGTTGTTGGCTGGAGACACTCAACACTATTTTTTCTCCTTTATTAGAGGCCTTCGAAGCGCAGTGTGACAGCGTCTGATTATATACGCGATTATTGTGGTTTCGATTTCCACTCAGGGGAATCAATATATTTAAATTATTTTCATCTGGGCCCTGGTAAACAAAATAAAGCGCGGCGTTGAGATCCGCCATGTGTTATTCCGGATACCAGTGGAAAATGGAACGGAGTGCCTTGTCTTGACACTAGGTTCTCACTGCCTTCCTTGTAAAAGCGTAAAGCTAAAAAATAAATCCACAATATATGCTTTTGTGGATTTTAAATGACAAAATGCTAGAATGGTGTAAATTAAAAAATAATGTAGGATGGAATCAAATACCTTAAACTTATAATTCTATATATATATTTTTTATAGTTAATTATATCGATTCTGCTATAATTCCTTACATTTGTAATACAGACTATAAGTAGGTGCTACACGTTCAGAGTTTAGACGAAGAAAAACATCTAGACCAATCGATTCCACGAATCCATGTGTCACCTGTACATTGCCACCTAGCGGTAGTACTTTAGACAAATGTAAAGTAAAAAAAAAAATGTGTGTCTCTTGTCTTGACTTATAATATTAAAATAAGAGTTTTCTTTACTAAATGCGTATGTATGTATACACAATATACAAGCAAAATAACATTTTAATTTTTTTGTTGTTTGTAAAACTGTCTGTCTGTCTGTTTGTTTCGGCTATTCTCTGGAACGGCTGGAGCGATTTTGACTATTCTTTCACAGGCAGATAGCTGATGTAACAAGGAGTAACTTAGGCTAATTTTATTATAGAATTCCACGCGGTTAAAGTCTCGAGCACAGCTAGTAGTAAACTATGTGTGTTTTAATTTTGGTAGTACAATATTTGTAATAAAAATAAAAATTTTTATTGTTTTAATATCATGTTGAGCTAGCCTATAATTGCGATGTACCTATAGCGTTATACTTTATTTTCTATGTTTTATATATTATATATTTTTTATATTCTATTGTATTTTAGGTACATTGGCTCTCTTAATAAATAAACATACAAAAGAAGTTTAATTATCTCTCATACACCATTTTTACTTATATCCAAATTTACACAAAGTATAATTTAATTAAATTATATTTTTTTTATTCAAGTAATATAAATATGGCATATGTTTTTAATAAAAAGGTTGTGTGTTGCTCACAACTTTATTTGTGTGGACTTTATGTCGCTTGCCATACCGTTTCTATTTATTTTTGTCGTAGTTACAATAGTAAAAATGAAAATCCTGCTATTTCCGTTCCCATAGGAAATTCTAGATACTCTCTCTTAGGTGTATAAGCTCTCCAAACTACCTACATGCCAAATTTCACCTTTGTGTTGATTGGGCGTTGTCTGTCAGTCAGTGAGTAATTAGCTTTTTACTTTTTTTCGAATATGGGGTATGTTGGCTGTTGGCTCTAGAGGCTACAGCGTCAACGGGTTCGGGGCTTGGAGCTTTCGAGGGGTAATCATTAAATTAAAATCACAGTGTTGAGAGAGGCTAGAATCTCGGCTTGAGAACACTGTTTGTTGTGGGAGAGCTTGCGAAAGAAGAGAGAGCAATAGTTATATATTAACTAGCTGCCGCCTGCAACTTCATTTCTTTCCATTTACCACTATGGGTGGTCGCCATCGAACAGTTGCAGTTCTAATTTTAGGCGCAAAAAAAAATTTCTTGTGTAATAACAAGTTTTACTTCTACTTTTATGTACTATATTAATATGTAAATATGGATATACAGCTGCGTATTCATAAAAAAACTACTATTGTAATAATTAACTTTACAACGGTTTACTATAAAAATAACTTTATTGTATGCTAAGTATTGAAGTTACGAGAACAACAACAATTATACCTAATAATTATATATAATATTATGAATTGAAGTTTTTTTTTGTTTTCGGCTTCACGCTCTTTCCCGCGTAGCAGGGTAGTCATAGAGAACTTAGTGCACTCTGTACTCTACTTCCTGCCCGAATTTCAAACATTGCGTGTTGGGTGGTGGACCTCAACGCCGCTTTGTCTTGGTGCCAGAGCGGAGATAAGAAAATAATTAAATGATGACTTCCACCGAGTGGGATTCGAACCCGCAACTAATGACGCTTACAGTCACACACTGTCCCACTGGTCCACGATGGTATTTTTTTATAAGACTCATAATTTATTTTAATATCTTTAATATATAAAATTGTATAATGGAAACAAATTAAGTTTTGTACGCGAATCTAATTTCAAATCAATATTACACGATTAGCTTAATTTTGAAATAAAAATTAATTGCGAGGTCACAGAAGGATATGAACTTGTAGGTAATTATTGAATTAATAATCTTTGAATACCGAAAATTTTGATTTTATAACTTATTAATTATAAAACATATTTATTTTTTATATAAATTCGTACTATAAATATATCCGTTGCCATATTTTTTATTGTAATTCAATGTTATTAATATATAAAAATATAAATTTAGTGTATTTTATTATAGCTTTAATATTTTTTTGTAGTTTGTATCAGATTCATTCTTTTATATAGAAGGCTAGTATCAACATACTTAGTTATCCATTTTCCCGCCCGATTTAATACATTGCATTTTAAGTGGTGGACCTATAACGCCGCGCATTTAGTTGTCTCCAGAGAGAAGAAATGAAAATAATTTAAATATAATCATTCAATCGAGAGGAAATCGAACAAACAAACATTGCGAGTAAAGTCAGACGCTGCCACACTGCGTCTCGATAGAAATATTTTTTAAGTCATCTACAACTAAGTCCTACACTCATAGCCCAAATAATATAATTATTCAATGAAAACTAAATAAATATATAAAGAGGAAACAAAAGCTCATTTCCCTTCACTTATCACTCATGTTTGAATTTCAAAGTGGAAATGTGCGAGGGCGGCCGAGGTTCGCGGGGGGCGGGCGCGGAGCTGCGCGTTTTTCGCTAACCACGTGTTACCCACGTGCGTAAAAGTTTCCAAGTTGCCATCAAGTTTTTCCGGCGTGATAAACTTTGATCTCGCTTGATTTTATATGAGAAATCAATTTGGATAATTGATTTAGATATCATGTTTTAAAAATTCAATCTAACGCGGCCTTGTATTGTGTAAATAAATCAATAAATATAGTATAGGTATAATTGCCTTGTAAATTCTATGAGCAATAAAACAATTTGATTTAATTTTTTGTAACACACAATAGAAAAGAACCTCATACTGTGATTATGTATAAAATAGTTATAATTCAGCTAGTTTCGTGCGTGACGTCATTACAGCGAGGGAATCTATAAATCGACCAAAAAATTGATAAATTAAGAACATTAAAAACTTTATACCATCGATTAGTTCCATTATGTGTTAATCGTAAATATATATTGATGGCCGTATCTAAAACACAGTATATAGGTAAAATAGGATTCAAACGCAGACCTATGTATGAATGGGCAATAAAACGCGGCTTTCTTAACAATACTAGTACCTATATTATAATCAACATATCAACTAAACCGTGTCTAGAAAATTCTTAATTGAACTAATGAGAAGTAATTACAATTTTTATTGCGGCAATAATAATTACGATGCCTTAAAATAATAAAAGCAATTAGACATTGATGGGCGTAGCGGAGTTGATACGGCTGTCTCGCTCGTTGCTATAACAGAAAAATTGGCGGGAACGAGATATGAGATCGGACTGATTAGATGTAATTGTTCGAACGGTTATAAAACTTGATGTCAGAGACGGTATTCACTTTGTCGTAAAATGGTAAAATGTTCTACAGCTAACTTCTTTATGTTGAAAAAATGGAGGTACTTGTATATAGTACTGTTCAATTATTTAATGCATTTGTTTAATTCAATTCTTAAATGCGTATTAGAAATGTTAAGCAAACCAAAGTAACCAGAATGAGTTTAAATGTTTTAAAGCTTAACTAAGTAAAAGTACTATTTGAATAGTTTAAAATTATAAAAAACAGTAATAACTTAAGTAAAATAAATAAGAAGAAACTAATAGCAGACTTTATATTTAATATTTTATTTAAGTCATATATAGACATATAAAACTTCTAAATAATTCTAACATGCGTTATAACACAAAATGGTTATGGGAATGGGATTCGGGCTGGGATTGGGACGAATTGTCGAGAACGCAGTGTATTGACACTAAATTCTCTCTAGAAAACGCTGGAAAAGGCATGAAGAAATATATATATATACCTATCCACGTATAATGCATTGATTTCACACAACACCCTAAATCGGTTATGGATTGTTCCGCAACCCTTCTAAAACGCGTGAGGGGAAAGTCACTCACAGAATCTAACGTTTGTCTGACCTGTGCCTGTGATTTTTGTATATGCATATATAATTTATCAAATGTACCATTATTGAACAATATGTAGGTATGAGTATTACATTTAGATAATTAGGTAACTAAGACTAAATAAGGCTCATCGATGTTTTCAATTTTTTTTTATTATTTCTAATAGTAAACAATTTAAAACATTTAAAAAAAAAACACAAAAATAATTAACCACGAGGTAAATTGAATTAGTCTTTAAGAGCTATTATTGTTAATAGATATAGTCATCTCGATTATTTGTATGATATTTTTTGTTGCAATCGGACATTTCATGCTTTCCTTAGGTATATTATTTTTTAGAATAGCTATTTTATTACAAACATTTTTTTACAATTCACATATAGAGTTAATCAGTTCTTTCATAGCTTTTGACATATTTATCTAGTCTATAAACAATGTTTAATTTTAACACCGTTAATACAATCTCCGTTGGTAATAGTTTGGCGTTGGACAATTAGTGATTCAGAACAATATTGAATGAGTCATGAGTGTTATATTAATTAAGTGCAATTTACGAAGAATTTAAAAGAATAATGATGTGAACAGATAGAAATAGAACAAGCAGTAAATCCACCTATAAAGTAATTTGATTTCATAATATCTGGTTTCTAATTGTTTTAATTTTAATATTGAATAAAATATGAATATATAAGCTATTTAAATTTTAGCTTCTCTTTGCAAATTATTCCCCATTTTAATGATGTATGAAATATATTTTGTTAATATTTTTTTTTAGCTTCACGCTTTACACCTAGCGGGGTAGTCGGAGAGAGAGAAGTCCCTGCATACTTCTTGCGCCTAGTACACTGTTATCAACCTCCTCATACATATACCGAGGGGTCTTTTTACCGTGTTCTCAAAGTGCAAAAGTGCAACCGAGGTACCTCAGTTGCCGCTTAACTTGACATAATATATCTTTCTGTTAAAAAATTTTATACTTATATTACCTACTAAGTATTCAGTACAAAAATGTTATACAATAATGATTAATTGTTTTAATTAAAAATTAGATACTACTTTATTTATTTAAATATAGGTAAGTACATTATATATATTTTTTTTACCAATTCTGATTTTCATAGGTAAGTAGGTATATCCCACTTCAGTAATACTTTCAAGACGCAAACTGACAATCTAACGATACATCAGTTTTTTGCTGAGAAAAAATTTGTAAATATGTAAAATTCTATCATTACGATGCCAAATACTAAACATTATACTTATTAATTAGGTTTTAGGTAACATTTAAACCTATATGTATTATATCGTTATAAAATAAAAAAATATATATTAAAAATCTTGTCAATATAGCATTAAAATGTACCTTAATAAATAAATGTAAAATGTATAGGTATTATAATGACTTATCAATTAAATTTTTTAAATTCTTCATATACTTAAATAATTACTGCAAATGTACTAAGAAATTATGATACACAGCTTAGCTCCTATTACAATCACAATCGATTATAACACCGAGCCTAATTGCGTTTTTAATAGAGATGCATTTTTTGCAAGGCACACTAACTGAAAGTAGAACGTTTAACATTCCTTCGGACCATTTTGTTTTTTATTCTATGCTCTTCCTTTACAATTTGTCCATGTTTTTTGTTATTAGAACAAAAATATATTTAACACTTTATATTGTGATTTTTGTAGTTTCAATATTTAGACTCTTTAATAGTATTAAAAAAATAAATATAATAATAACTTAATCCAGAAGTATATTGAATAAAATATTTAATTTGATATAGCTGAAGTATTTTTTTTTTAATAATTGGCAATATAAAATTACAAAGTAATTCTTATTAATAAAGGCATACCCTCCATTAAGTCTTGAAATGATAAAAATGAGTAGGTATATGATAACATTAACTTTATTATCTATCACTATCTTTGTTTAATTATATAGTTTAAAATCAAGTGATATGAAGAAAATAATTTACATACCTATATTGTAAATTATTTCTAAATTTATTTTTATATTTTTTTTAACAAATAAAAATATATTTATTAGATTATTTAATTATTTATACCACAGATAAATTTCAACCAGATTGTTTTATTGTATAGTTATTACACGTTCATTTAGAAACGTCAAATTGACATAGCGTGTTATTTAATCTGACCGCTTCATCTGATGTCAAGAGCACCCTTTTTGCAGTACATATTAGCATAGCTACTCAGTGGGGAGCGTGTTTAGAAAAAAAATAGTTTGTTTCTCTTTTACAATATATATTCTTATTGTCATAAGCCATGTAAATCTTTTATATATTTTTAGCGTTTTTTATGACACTTTTTTTTTATAATATTTTGTAAAATTTAATATTTTTTATGTGATGAATTAAAAGCCAATTTTAGAAACTAATGTTTAGTATTATTTATACGTAAAAAAACTTTTTTTTTTGTTTTTTTAAATAATTTTATTTATCGTTTAAGTATTTAATAATAATTATTTTTTTTGGGAAAACTAGAATACAATATTTTGTGTTTGAATACAATTATGACATTCGGTTGTATTTATTTTACATATTTTACAAAAAGTAGAATTATTTTTTTAAAACATAATTTTAATGGATTTTTACAAATACCTATATAAAAAACATTTTTTACCTATATAAAAAACCATTTTTAGAAAAACGTATATTTTTTTACAACGCAGCGATATTCGGACCCACGCCTCTAGGAAACCGTCCCAGCGTCAACCGCTAAGCCATGCGTCCTACTAAGTGCTAATTGCGTAAATAACACTGTAGAGTTATAAAAATAATATCTAGGTATATATATAATATACCTATATTGTACGTTATTTTTATTCATGATTTTATTATTTAACTAAGCCAAATAACATAAAATATTTTACTAAACTAAAATTGCAATTGGAAACAATATATCAATTTCACATAACTTACCCAAATAAGTCAAATTTAAATAATTAAAATTAAAAGAAATTTGCAATAATTAAAAGAAACAATAAACACAATGGAAACAAACTCACTTGGAACCGCCAAGACTTTCTGTATACAAAATTCTTAACATTCCATTTCTATAGAATAACACAATTAGTAGGCATATAACGTTTATGTACGTACGGTCTATATTAAAATTTGCACTGCGTAGATTTCACGTGAAAACGAAAACAAGCAAAAAATACCTACGGAAAAAGCGGAACACATGACCGAACCAATCAGCTGTTGCCGCTTCGCCCCGCCCAGCAACTTTTCCGAATCATGAAAAAATATCGCCTTTCCGTTTTTTACGGCGCCAAATTGTCTTTTATACTTTGTTTTTTTTTTTTTTTTAAATATAAGCAAACAAACAGTACGAAACTTTTCGCAGAGAATACAAATATTAGGTACGTCAAGTGTAGTATTAACGCAAAAATTATTGTAATATCGGATTAATTGCGCTTGTAACTCGTTCATGTATGTTTTTTTATTCACTGTTTTTTTGTGAAATAACTTGTTTGGTCATTATTTTATGGAAAGTATATCGTAACAGTATTGATGTATTTACATAAACGTATTTGCAATTAAAATCATTTGTATCGCGAAATTTTTTATAATAATTCGGCTTAAAAAAAGTTTGTTTTAAGGCTAAAAAAGTTTGTGATTATTAAAAAAAATATACGCTTATATTTAAAAGAGAGCTGTAAGTAAAATAATATAACAGGTACTGCTATCTTATAAATGCTACTTACAATTTTCAAATGACAAGACGCGGGGGCACTTAGATTTGTTTCCGTAACACTGACGTTGTTAATTAGCCGGCGTTCGCTGATTCATCACTTTATATCGTTCAGCGGCTGATTCAAGCCGACAATCGCACTGCAAGGTACCTCCGTGTTCGAAAACCAACAAACCGCACTGTAAGTATTTCTCAAATTTAGCAAAGCCCACTAAAAGTTTCCTTTAATGTGTCAAAAGACGCGCGAAATATTTTTTAATGTGAGGAACGGGCCAAGCGAGCGCGAATGCGGCCGTTCACGTCAGAACGCTGACGTACACTAGTCGCGTGTCGGCGTAAGTCGAGAAGAAGGCAGCGGTCTCGGGCAGCACGCCTTCCGTGCGTCTCGCTCTGGCGCGGCTCTGCCCGGTGCCCGCCCGCACCATTTTTACAGTTCAACTGACTCAATTCAATTCAACTCAACTCAATCGTCGTGGCGCGAATACCTTCGCACTGGACGCCGGAGCGAGACGGCGCGCCACATTCCCAACGATGATATTTTTTAAGTAATGAACAATTAAAGCACGCGTCGCACGCTCTCCGCTTTCGTCCGAATTAGGTCTCGGAAGCAAATATTGATGTACGATGCGTTTCAGCGAGAATTTATATTCGGAATAGAGCCTTAATCTTGGTCGGAGACGCAACAGAGGGCCGGTGGTGCCGTTTCGCTCGCGCCACTATCGTCCGGCGGCGGGCGGGCAGGCGCGCGAGCGAGAAATCCGAGCGGCGATAGGCGTTACCGGTTTTGTAGCTTCGCTTCTGGGTGTGTAAAGTTTTAGGCCGAAACATGTAAAAATGCATCTTGAAAAAAAGTTATGTATTAAAAAAAGAAGCTTAGTGCGCGGTGGGGGACACTAATGCGTAGGGTGGTGAGGGTTTTTTCGCTATATTTTCGGGGGTGCTCGCGAAACTGGACAATGCATTATCGGGGCGAGCCGGCGATTCGGGCGCATCACCTTAGTGGGCCATTTCCACTCCAAACTACTCGATTTGAATACATTCTACGATGGATGGCCTTTATGCGTATGAAATAAGAGTAAAAATGTGAAAACATAACTTTACCAATAAAATATAGGTGCCTACATGTAACAAAGGGTTGATAAAATCTGAATGAGTAAAATTTTGAAATGGTCCAACTTAAAAAAAAATAAAATTAAAAAGCTATTTTAAAATATATAGTTAATTTCACTAAGCAATTCATGTTCAATTAACCTATAGTACAAATATAAAACGAGCAAATTTTACACAAATAAGCTAGCTTTAGGCCAAAACAAATTTTCTTAGGACATCTCAATATTGTTTTTTGCTATTAGAAGAATAAAATACTTTTAACTTTTAAATAATAATTATTAACAATTATATTTTCAAAATACAAAATCAACAAAAGAATGCACGTTTTTTCTAATGCCTACCTATTAATTTTAATTTTTCAAAATTTCGACTGAAGATATTTTTTCTAAAAAGGACCAAAACTTTTTATTTGACTCAAACTTTGAAAAGTTATTTAAATTAACAGGTTATAAACATAAAGCCTTATTTTTATTGGGTTTTATCACAATTTTGTGTGGTGACAATCGTCAATAAATCATAGAATCTGATTTTTTATAAATCCCCAAACTATATTAAAATCCAATAATATAAACGACAATTCTTCTTATTTCTAGTCTCTGCCAAAAATATTACTTTATAAAAAATCAACAGTTAATCGGATAAATGAAATAAATTTATAATCTTACAAGTTACTAGGTCTCCTGCGCCACTTATTTAGTTCGATGTTTAGTACGGTAATTCTGATATACCTAATAGGTTATTCAACTTTAGCCAACATTATGGTCTTTATGTAAAGAATAGATATATGATTATTATTAAAGATAATATTTTCAGGCTCCACAAAACATTAAAGAATCTTTTTTTATATTTTTTTTAATTTTCAGCTTTAAGCTTTTATTCACATAGCGGGGTTGTTGTCAGAACCTATTATATAGACATACCGTTCTCCATTTTCCGCCCGAATTCGAGACATATCGTGTTAGTGCCACCTAGTGTTAGTCTAACTCAAGAATCTAAACCAATTATGATTGCAGCAGACAATGTCCCACTGCGCCGCAATGGCCTCAACTTGGCCGCTTATTGGATTGAAAAACTTTCGATAATTTGATGCCAGAGTTATTTATTAAAACACAAAATTAAATATTTCAACAACTATTAAACCAACTAAATTGTTCTATTGGCAATTACAGAATATGTGATCTATTTATAATAAACTCTTCGGTTACTACTGGGTGTGGAATGCTGAAATTTGTGACAGTAGGGAAGTAGGTATTAAGAGAGGATATTTTTAAATCCCCAAGGGAGTGGAAGCGACAGGATTTTAGGTCTTACAGACCACGCACAAAAATTGGAGGCTATAACACGTTTAAAATATCTTTATCGTTTTTAAATTAGCTATACATATAAAGGACAGTGGCGTGTGTCTATTTACCTCACAAAGTACGTGGCACTTACATACAGACAGACTGTGAAACTAACAAAAACGGATAAACCTATTTGTAGATAATTTCCAACTCAAAAGATTTGGAAATACATATTTAATATAATTGAAACCCAAGCTACCCATTGCTTACAACATAAGACAGCATTAGAAGTATAAAATACATTACTTTTTTAATTTATTACAAGAGAAACTACAATTTTTTGATACAAATCCAAATTTCACTTGCTTATTATAATATTAATCAAATTGTTGAATTGTTGAAGACGGTGTTAAATTCCGCCACTCGACACGCAATGTCTCTGATTTGGACAGAAAGTGGAGAACGTAGTGTCTTGTCACTGCTCTGGTGGTGCTCTCTGCCTACCCTGCTATGTGGGAAAAAGCGAGAAGCTGAAGCTGGATAGTTGGCATCGTATTTATAGTAAATATATCAAATTTGATCTCATTAAGAGCTTCAATAGCCTTGCAACTTTTAATTTAACATTTGAACTTTACAGTTTAACCTTATAACATTATTTATGGTTGAAATAAACATAGAAAGAAATGCTAAGATTAAAACAAATCCAAGATAGTGCTATTTAGTTCAATAAAATAATTCTAAATAACTTACAGTTTTCAGACATGTATTGTATTAATTAATTATATATTAGTAGTTTGCAGTATTATATAAATACAATGAATCTATCGTGAAGATATAACCAAGCCACTAAATGACGTCAGAACTTTAAATCGGACCGACTTGGAGCGTCCGAAAGTTGCCTTTCGCTAAATAATTGATCACTTTCACCAATTACGTGTAGTATCAAGACCGATATATTTTAAATATTCACTTAAACATCTTAGCTACAAATTTCAGTTATTTTTAATTAGGTAACATTAAAAAACACTCCATTTTCCGTCATATATATATATTTATATATATTTCCGAGTATTTATCTATTCCTATATAGATAAGCTTAATACGAACAATGCCTTAGTGATTTGATATTGATATAAATCAAGAAAGGATTACTTATTTTAGATTAAGTTACAAGAGTTACTAAATATTATGAAAAGGATCTCGATTTCGGACGCATAGTGGAAAACGGAGTATGACTTGACACTAGGTTCTTTCTAACTACCCCGCAATGCGGGAAAAAGCGTGAAACTACTAAAAAATATATGTAACAAAATATTGAACCTAATACGATAATTGCTATCAAACACGTAATAATTCCCATATTAGATAGCCGCCTGCCATATCTGTTACTGTTTTTAAAGCAACAATCCAGTACATCGCAATTTCTATTTGTACACAAAATTAGAACATTCGAGATTTAGAGCGGAGTGTTTCGATCTATTGTGAGACGGATAACGGAAATAGTTTCTTTATTATTGTACCTCAATAGTATTAGTGGTATAAGTGTTTACTAGAGACGCCTTTGACGCTTTAAATATATTTCCTTGGCAACGTACCTATATATCATTTTATACAAAAGTGCACGCAAATATATGGGTAGTGTGTGTAATAATTGTGTATTAATTGAATATATATCTTGTACCAAATTCTGTACGAAGAGTCTGCAGAATGTTATAAAATCGGCTTCAAAGGTTTATCTTCACGTATTAATTTTATTATATAACTAACCTCATATCTTTATTTAAAGAAGATTTGTTATAAAACACTCTTTTGTCTTCTTAGACTTTTGGTTGATTATGCGAGAATTAGCGTCAAAGATATATTAAAGTCATAGTCAAGTTTTGAACGACTGACCACTTACACTTTTAATATAAACAAGACGATTTGATATAAAAGTAAAGGAATGACTTGCAAGTATAAAATTAGGTATAAAGTAATTAAATAGATCTAGACATATTTAGAAAATATTTATAAATATTTATAATATTTATATAAACATTATTTGAACGCAGCGGGATTTGAACCCGCGCCTCTTGAAAACCGTTCAAGGTTTCAAATTTTTATACGTTTTCTAAATATGTCTTTTTCAATTTCCTTAGTGTGGGAATAATACTTTGAAATTTTTTTAACAAAATAGAAGATCTATTTCGTTATTTAAGCAGTGTTAGGTAAAATATAATGCCATAAGCCTTTCCTTGAATTGAGAATTGCGCAATATATGAAGAATGGAAAATATTATAAATTTAATTATTTGGCCGAGTGGGAATCGAACCCACAACCAATCGCGCTACGATGTCCTGTTAATTATTAAAAAGCATATTCTATGTCAAAAAAATATGTTTTTTTTCTAACATAGCTAATGTAAATCCATGTTTCCAATCCAATAACAAAAATATTTATATATTTTTGATTAACGTCTGTCTCGCTCGTGGCTTAACATGCGTAAACTACATGACTAAAAACTATTTAGTTTTTTTACGTTCTCATTTTACAAATCACAAACTTTACTTCAATTTATAATTTATATTGTTGAACGTGTTTTATTTATGAACCGATTGAAATAAAATATACAAGGGAACAAACCAAGACAATAAGGAAAGTGTACCAAAATACAATAGTCCAAACTGCATTTAAATATATTCAGATTTTTGTTGTTTTGGGTTTTATTACTTTAATAATAATTATAAATGCCCTGAATAAATTATTATTCATATATATATTCTATTTTTATTATATGTATAGATTATAAATAAGAATAATATTACAAAAAAGGCTGAGTAAGCTCCTCAGTCTGAAAGTCTCCGACAGCTTTGAATCTTGTCTCATCAATGGCAGTATTGTTTATTATAAAGGTATTATTATAACATATCTTTATAATACATAGGCAGTGCGATAGCTTCTGACCGTACGCGGTGGTTATGGGATCGATTCCCACTTAAATTATTTTCATTTCTCCGCTCTGGCGACAAGTAAATACCGTGGCGTTGAAAACCACTTAACACGCAATATCTCGGATAATTTTGACGACGGAATTTCTTGAGCGGAAAAACGCGTGAAGTTTTTTAAAAGTACTAAAATATAAATAATATGTTCTAAGAATAACGTAAAAACCTTATTGGTAAACAAATAACATATTTTCCGGTTCGTCAGAATCGTGATAAATAATAGAAATTTACCCTACATTGCCGTACATTTTTATACCTCTTTAGTGTTTTTATTTTCTAACAGGCATATTATAAAATGCGATGGAGCGTTGTATAAGCTCGATTGGTTTTTAAATCGTGTTTATAGTTAGATTTGTTTAGTTTCTGCTAACATATTTCGTTTAAATTTAACCAATCTTTGGAAATATGCTTTTAGAAATATCAATTGACGCTTTTAGTTGTATGAATAGGTTTAAATAATAGTCGTTTTCATTAATCTGTGCCTGCAAATTCGATTTATAAAAAGGTTGTTAAAAACAAGGTATTCACTGCTAAAATATATTAAAACCGTTATAGATACATTCTCGTATGTTTCAACTATAACTTTTTTTTAAATTCAACTTAAAGAGGTAGGGGCAGACCTCTGTTGACCAATTCGAGATCACACTCGTATAGCTGATACTGGAGGAGCTTATACATGAGGCCCCTTTGTGAGGCTATATGCCCATTAGTTATTAACGGAATTTTAATTTTGTTTTTATTAAATATTGAAATTTGTGCAAAAATATGTAATTTGTCAAATTTATATTCTTTTAATAAAAAGATCGTACAAAAATTTTAACTTGATCGCAAAAAAAGACTTAAAATTTACAAGCGCACTAACAACGTAGAATGCGTAGAACGCGTATGAAGCTTAGTTAGAGGGAGTAATACTGCAATAGAAGTAACTATGGGAGGTACGTGCCTCCCAGTCCGAATAGATTCAGCGAGTTCGTTATTTTTATACTAGCTTTGACGACTTTTAAGCCTTTATGAGTTGGTTATTAGAAATACTTTAACTGTTTTAAAAAGTATTCAAATCTGTTATGAAAAAAATATATATAAAGTTCATTTACTAGAATTAAAGTTTTTGTAATATAATAATATTGTAAGGTGTCATTCGCTTAGTAAAACTTTATTACATATACAAATATTGCTTTTAGCCACACTCGTCGCAACTGCACTACACTCACGGTATTCAATTTTAAATTGTTTTAGACAAAGTTTTAGTTTTCGTATTTAAATAACACGACAAATTAATAAATTAGTGTAAATAAGAAACTGAAAACGTTTAAGAAATCCATAATTAAAGTAATCTTGGAGAGGACACTAATGTTCTAGGGCGCTAATTTGTTTATTTGTGCAAAAACTGAGTCAGTGATTCAACAGCATTATAAGATTTATTGTTAGGTAAATGGATTGGTATAGGTGATTCGAACCCGCACCTCTTGGGAACCGTCCAAGCGCTCTGACCATAGCCTGTATGGGAATACCACTTTAAAAATGTTAAAATAGATACAGGTGAAGCTAATAAAAGCGTATTAATATACATTCTTTTCTTTTTGAGATATAATCTCCAATTACTGTACATACAGACGTCACAGTTTAAAGATCTATATATCTATACATATATATAAGTTGTGTGTGTGTGTGTGTATGTGTGTGTGTGTGTGTACTATACTATAGTAAAAAGAAGCATTTTGCAAATAACATTAAACAAAATGTAAATTTATGCTTAAAACTAAACGTTTAGAAGACCAGATTATGTATAGGCTTACAGAAATAACTGGTTTCATATCATATGTAATACGAATCTTTCCTTTTGAAATCTTAATAGGAAAAGGTAATCAAATACACAACTTTCGCATGTACTTACAGTGCCATGTATAGTGCCCATATAATGGTAATAATTTTTTCCAAATACCAGACTCCTTAGATTCACCTATATCTATCTATATATCAATGTAAGAAAATCTTGCAACATTTTTGCCATTCGATTTGAAAATATGTCCGAACGCCCGAATCTAATAACTATACTTTTACAGCATAAACCTGATGTCCATGTCAGGACCACCAGAATAACGTGACAATATTTTGAAATGCTTTTGTACTTTTTAAACTATTTTACGATAAATATTTTTTTCATTTAAGAAGCAATGGTGGCGCAGTGGGACAGCGTCTGTCTGTATTCACGGTAGTTGTGGATTCGGTTCTCACTCGGAGGAATTCGTCAGGGTGCAAAACTAAACACGGCGTTGGGCCATTTCGATATCTCAGATTCAGGAGAACCGGTCGTCAGCTGAAAAATCTTATAATCCAGTTTACTAATAAATACAAATTCAATATCATGAACAGTACATTAATAGTTATCACTCAAAGTGTACTTGCTAGAATTGTTATTAGCAAAAAATGCTTTAAATGGTAGCTGTTGTTGTAAATAATCGTTATAATTTCATAGAAATACTTGTAAAGTATTTTTAATATTAAGTGACCAGCATTAATGGTGCCATTAATCCATATAAGGTACTTTATTGTTACAAAAAAATAACACAGCTTTTGTGCTTTTTCTTAAAGTTTCATCGGAATTTAAGATAATTTAATTTGCTATATTTGGAGCGTTATAATTAATAAGTGATAAATTAGATAAAAATTGTAATTAAAAATATGAGTAAATTAGCAAGAAGGTTTAATAAAAATATTTTTCTTTTATATTGTAATGTTATAATTTATAATACATCATATTGTTCAGCTTAGTAGGTCGGTCAGAAAGAACCTAGTGTCAAGACACTCCGTTCTCCACTTTCGCTATGTGACGGAACTTCTTCTTAGGTATGAGAGCGGAGAAATGAATATAATTTAAACATAATCATTTCCCCGAGTGCTAATCGAACCCCCAACCAAAGCTTACAGTAGGACGTCCACTGCGTCACGATCGCCTTATTATAATATAGATAATAATTATTTATTGTAAGTTTACAATATGTTCGGCGTTATGTAACATGAATCAAAAGTGGAGTGACTGAACACTATCTGTCAAAGTGAGATACATGAGGCGCTTGAATATAAAAAGATCCATTTATTCATATCATCTTTATAATACATTTCAAATAATAAGAATCTAATATATTTATAATGAACAAACTATACTGTGACTGTGGCTTATTTTACATTGGTCAAAGTAAGAGAAGCAGTAGTGCACACAATCACTAATTCAGGTTTGATAAAACTCGGTCGCAAGGGAAAACAGATATATACCTGGAGTGAGTCACGGGGCTATGGAAATACAAGCCTATCCTAGAGTCTTCTCTAAGCTTTCTGCGCCCAGGGACCCAATCCTGAACTTTGAAGCATCACACCTATCGCACACGCGAGGTAACTTATAAATTGTTGGCGGTAGTTTGATATAACAATTGTATACAATGAAAGACGAATGGCACCTCAGTCTACCTGTGACTAGGGACTACTGCGAGGCGTTCGAAATGTCGGGTTTTTCTAAATGTTATTTATTACTGAATACCAAAATATACGTGATTAATCCGGTTAAAATAGATTTTATTCAAAAAAGTTATTTATTTTAATCATTGTTTTTAAATGTCCTTTATTGCATACAATTTGACAATAAATTTGCACAATAGGTGGGGTTAACGCTAAAAAGCATTCTCTCCCAGCCAACCTTGTCATGTAGGAAATGAATGTATACATAAAAAACATACAAAAAAATATTCATTTTAATATATTTAAATACCCATATTTAGTACGTACTTAATTTAAATAAAATACATAAATATACAAATAATTATAATTTAAAATCAATATTATTACATTTAAATTATAATAACAAGTTACTAAAAAAAAACATTTATCCAACGCCTAAAATGTACACATAAAGGAGCACTTCGAATGGACTGAGGCAAGTCGTTCGGTGCCTGGTTCAAACGACTGCAAATTACTTAGACTTGAACCCCGAAGAATGACTTAGTATTGAGAGAGGGAGATTAGCTTGGGACCGTAGGGACCTATCATGGAAAGAGGAAATGTAGGCGAATACATCCTAGAAAGCACTAAAATTCAAGCACATTATAGATCAGCTTTTCGACAGTATCCCTCAGTAATATAGTACAGTTCGCCACAAGGGTCAATTGCGTAAATATATTTCAATTTACAATTACATACAGAAGTCTGAAGTAGTGAAGTAAAATGTAGTTTAAGTCATCGTTTCTTTAATATTCATTCTTATACAGAAAAACTTTTATAATATCATTTCATTTAGTTTTTCACATAAAATGACATTGCACGTTAATAGTAGAGCTTCAAGAACTAACTGCATTACGTTATCGAGACAAAATAAGAAATGACTTTTTAAGATGTCTTTATTAGCTACACCTTTATGATGTATCTATTGTATCAATCAATTAATGTAAAGTGGAGAACGGAGTGTCTTGACACTAGGTTTTCTCTGCCTACGTAAAGCGTGAAGCTGAAGAAGAACTAATAAATCTAAAAAATATTGCAATGCCATTTCGACACGCTTATTGCCGCTCGATTCACTTAAAATATGGACACGTGTTCTACTCGATGACAATACAATATTTTTATAGCATCAACCTTGCCAGGACGACCACTATGAAAACCAAATAACAAGTAATTGTAAAACGTTCTATTTTTTTTACTTTTTAAAACTATTTTGGGATTAATAATAAAAATATTATTTCGCATGAGGTATGTTTGTCAAATAACATTTACTGTTAAAAATATTGATCATTTTAAGAAAGAACTACTATATATTTTAATATAACCTTAAGCACACATATTAGTATTACTTAAGGCAAAGCCCGGTGTTGTGTTCTCCTACTCAACCCGCAGTCTCGATTTCGGGCGGAAAGCGGAGTTTCTTGACACTAGTTTCCCTCTGACACTCTGCTATGCGTGAAAAAGCGTGAAATCATAAAAATAATACAATGTATCTACAAATCAACATGTAATTAATATAACAAATAAACTATTATACGAGCAATGAAATATTTCAATGTACAATGAATTATGGGAACTACAGTAGTATATTATTTCAAAACAATGACCTAATAAATATTATAAATGAGATGAAAACATAATTGTCTATTTCCAAAGTTTTGCAACTCCGAAACAAAAGTAATGGGAATCAGATAAAAGTTGATTAATCTGCGAACGGAGTTCCGCTTCTTATTATAATAAACTAATTAATGATGGAACGAACAATTCATTATAGAAGCAAAACTGCCTTCCGAACAATAATGATAATGAGTGTAATTAATTACAGGAAGTTGGTTCAAGACGTACCGAGTACAGCGAAGAAGCTTTACAAAAGGCGGAGGAGGTATTTTTTTATTTGGCACACTAAGTTCAATGTTTCAATTATGAACGACTATTTTATACTGACCACTCCATGAGTCTGTTGAAATATAAAAACTTCCTAATTTCAATAGAGAATATGATTGGAAAGTTACTGCGCTACTCTGAAAAACATTCAAATTTGAAACCCACCACACCAGTCAGTCAGCTCATTCTGCAAGAATCCAGGGAAGCAAGAAAACGATGGCGGTATTTTGATATAATAATTGTATAAACTGACAGACTAATGACACGGACTACTGTAGTGTTCAATACGTCGAGTCTTCTAATTTAATAAATAAGTATATTTATTACATTACAAAATCAATTATATAATAACTTATGAAACTGTATATTTAAACGCACAGTCTAAAATATGTACAATATATGCAAATAAAACAAACTATATATATAGTGTATCCACATTTCCAGACCAATTATTGAAATAATATATTTCTAATAAATATCCTTAGAAATTTTTAACATTTTGAAAAGTGTTAATTGCACACTTAGGAAATAGAAAATGACATATTTAGTAAACGTATAAAAATTTGAACGCAGTGGGATTTGAACCCGCGCCTCTTGAAAATCGTTCAAGAGGTTCAAGAGGTCTTGAACGGTTTTCAAGAGGCGCGGGTTTGAATCCCGCTGCGTTCAAATTTTTATACGTTTTCTAAATATGTTTTATCCTTAAAATTATTTTAAAGAAATATTTTTTATTTCGCCGCATCCACTCATAATCATTGATGTGACAAAGGGTGCGAGGAGGTCAGCCCGTTGTCGTGCTACTGATGGCTTTAATCATTACTTCTTACTACTAAAATTAAATTAAAAAATATATAACCATATATGATATATTTTATGTATTTGTCCATAAAATAACCTTTGTAGTACTCTTCGGTAGACGTCGACTATACACATTGGTCGCGGATTCATATATCCTACTTATTTATAAAACTTTGTTAGTTCAAAAGGCGATAATAAGTTCCGCCACCTTGCGTCACTAAACGCTCGACGTATTATACAAATTCCCGGTCTGCTTTAGTAAAGTGTAACATAATTTTATTCAACTTCACGCTCCTGCACGCATAACAGGAAAGAGAGAATTGTATAGCAGATTTCAACCATATGAAATAAAATCTATTTTAATATAATCATTGTCGGTCGGTCGTATTCACAACCAACCGCGTTTAAAGCCAGACGTTTCCCCATTGAACTTCTAAGGCCCCTTTAACATAACATTCTATTATTTAATATGGAAAACTAAGAACTTAGCCGTTTCTACCTAAAACAAATTATAATTGCATCTAAGTATATATAGTTTCCATTATGTGGAGTACAATTAATAATGCTTATTAATGATAGTCCCCAGCTGATGATTACGATCTCTAAATAATTACATACATCCTTATTAATCGTCAATATTGTGTTCAAGAATCAATTATATGTATTTTATTGCTCTCAGTTTCTGTACTGTAGAAATTACATACAAGAATTTAGATATATTTTTTTAATATTTTTTAAAGAATTTTTTTCAATTTCCTTAGTGTGTGAATAACGCACACTAAGGAAATTGAAAAAGACATATTTAGAAAACGTATAAAAATTTGAACACAGCGGGATATGAACCCGCGCCTCTTCAAGCGCTCAAACTCAAACGCGCGGTCAGAGCGCTTGAACGGTTTTCAAGAAGCGCTGAGAGAGGCAAATTTTTATACGTTTTCTACACATGTATTTTTCAAGAATTTAGATGTTCATTGCTATTAAAAAAAAAATTAATTCAGAGCTTAGATAAATATATCATTCTTTTTTATTTATTACAGTATTCTGTTATGGCAAGTATATACAAAAAAACGTAACAGTACAGTATACTTTTACCTTTTTTGTACCATCAGTACTTGCACGTGTCAGAAGCAACCCGATAGTTATGTATAGATAAGTAGCCTAGTTTAGGTCTCGTTAGCCATTTTGCGACTATGTAATTATTCTAATTATATTAATACGTGAAGGAAGACCTTTGGACGCCGTTTTACGAAAATTATGCGGAATATGTATGAAAGTTGGCATAGCTAAAGTCTGCTAAGAGAAGAAATGCAAAAATGCCTTAATTTTTTATGATAAAGTATTTTTTTCATATTCACGCTTTTTAAAAACAAAAGCGTTACAAAAGAGAATCTAATGTCACACACTCCGTTCTACGGTTTCCGACCGAATTCGAGACATTGCGTGTTGAGCGGCGGAACTGAGAACCAAAGCTATCTTACCAGAGCACAGAAATAAAAACAATTTAAATATAATCATTCCACTGAGTGAGAATCGAACCCATAGCCGTTGACAGTCAGACGCTGTCACACTGCGCCACATTGGCCTCATTAATATTATATTAATTTTTAAATTCAATCAATATTTGAATGATAATGCTATACGAGTATGAATTGATTAAGCAACGTATCTAAAAATATTTATAAATAACCATAAACTGATAACCGCTTAATACCTAAAAGTATATAAAAAAAGAAATAGACATAGCATTATTAACGTTGTAAAAATTTATTCAATTAAAATATTGTGTTAAATATTCGATACCGCATTGTCTATTTTATCATTTCTTGTGTCAAAGCACGCGAAAGGTCACAGTAGTTTTTACTTACAAGTAATGAACTCGTGAATTTATAGTGTTCTAATTCTAGATTTTCACTTGAATTGGGAATAACTTATTGAGGACAGGTCACAGGTTTAATGTCAGGTAAAGGTAAAAAAAATTGATTTTCGTTTTGACTTTTTTTGTAGTTACATGTGACCAGCCGATGAGCGTAATGTGACCAGCCTAGTCGGTTAAAATTATTATAATAGTATAATACTATAGGATATAAAAAACATTTTTAGAAAACGTATAAAAGGTAGCGGGACTCGAACCTGCGGCTTTTGGAAGCCGTCCAAGCGCTTTGACCGCTAAGCCATACGTTTGTTCTACATGCGGTTACGTTGAAATTCTACGAACAATTATTTCAATATTTTTTCAAGATTAAGAAGTAAGTCATTTAGTGATAAATCTTTATTTTATCTTTACCTATTTATATCTATGTATGCCTATGTCAGCGTCTGATTGTAAATAAGATTGATTGTAGGTTCGATTCCACCTGTGACCACGGACTACTGTAAAGTGTTTCAAAAGTCGGGTTTCTGAAATGTATTTTCGAATACCAAAAGTATACGCGATTGATCCGGTTATAACTAGTTTCATTTCAAAATGTGAATTAATCGAGAAAATGAAAGATCTTATTATTTAGATTTTATTCCCACTGCGGCGATTATATTTGAATCATTTTAATTTTCCCCTCCCTGTTACGACACAGTATGTCTACTCAACACACTATGTCTCGATTTCGGGCGAAAAGTGGAGAACGGAGTGTTTTGACACTAGGCTCTCTCTGACGACAGGGTAGTCACCCTGCTTTGTGATACTTGGACGTGAAGCTGCTTATTTATATATGTATATTAGTATAATATATTTCATGTCCTACTTCAACTAACTTGTAAGCGTAATTTCCGTTTAAAGCTTGAAATACATGCAAATATATTCTGTAAAGCACATATAATTTTGACTATTCAAATACTTAGAAGAGCTTAGATCTTAGTATTATATAAATTAAGTAAATAAAGAATTATTAAGTGAAAAACGTTTTTCTATATATTGGTAAGTTATATACAATAAAATAAAACGCTCCATTCATGACTTTAAAGTGCTTAATTGAATTGGTTATATTATGTTTTAAGTATTATTTGGTACAGTAAAGTTTCCACTATACTTTTAGGAAGTTTTCGACTAAAGTTGATTGACTATTGGCTAATGTTTGGAGGTTTTGTGTTTCAAATCTTTTAAGAATTTTGAGGAACTTGGCCATTTAATGTACTATAGTTCTAAATGGGCGGAATTTGGAGAACAGCATGATTTATCACTAGCATAATCTTGTATAAAACGATAAGGGAAACTAGATATATCCATAGAATGGTCCGCGAGGTTATCAATATACAAACACATTCTAATGTCAATAGAGAAAACGGTTGGAAACTTTTTATAACCTGGGACCCATCCTCAAAAAAGTCTCAAATCTACCACACTAGAGAGAAAGACTCGGTCAGATCATTCTTCAAAAGTACGCGAGGCAACTAAGAAATCGATTTGACTTAATAATTGTATCAACACACAGGCGAATGCCAACTCAGTCTACCTGTGACCACGGACTATTTTAATATGACCAAAACGTATTTTCGAATACCAAAAATATACGCGATAAATCCGGTTAAAATAGTTTCATTTCAAAATATATTTAATTTAGTAATAAGACAGTTTCATTAAACAACAGCTTACTGTCTAAACAGCTGAGTCTATAAGCATTTGGCCAAAACATACGTTTTGGACCTTCTAATTTTAAGGGGCATGTCGCTTAAGGGAGATATTAGTGAATTTCCTCCATCGTTTTGGTTTTCATCACGTTCTGTACCGGTAGCCTTATAAAGGCATATTATAACATATATACAAGGCAAAATATTAATATTAAACCGACTTTCAGTAAAACATTATTGAATCTTCCACCGTCCCTACCATGTATACCAGGAAACTAATTACTATTGAATATTGCATCAAATCTTAGCTATAAATTGGTAACACGTTAAAAGCACCAGTTAGCAACTACCTGCGAACTGAACTAGGGCCATATAAAGAGGCGTATGAACGCTCATTAGGTCCGCGGTATCGTCCATAAATACATTATCGCGGGGGTCTTGGGGAGGGGAGCACGAGGCGGGTTATCGAATTAAAACTTCACTAGCAATAGTAGAGTTGAACACCGTATTAATACACCATGTATAATTCGTGCGCTTGGACAAACTTGGTTTGCTCCACTTGAGCCTAATGTAATAGTTTTTAATGTTGTAAAGAAAATAATTTATATATTATTATATTTTTTGTAGAAATGTAACGTAGCTTTAGTTAAATCAATTTTTTTCAACAGGCTTTCACGCTTTATTATATATAGCACGGTAGGCAGAGACAATGTACACGTGGCTTCGCACTCCGTTCTCCACTTTCCACCCAAATTCGAGACATCGCGTGTTTATTGGTGAACTTGACACCTTAACTGAATTTAAACACATTCTTCTCCCGGGGTTAGTATTAAACCCATAACTATCGCGCTTAAAATTAAATACTGTCCCACTGCGCCAACATGACCTCATTAATTTTACACAGGTATTGTAGAATTGTCTATTAAGCTTCTTGACAATCGAAAGATTGCATAAGTGCATTCTAAAAAATGTACTCTTTAATATCGATTTGGCACTGCATAATTTTGTTTTAATTTGAATTTCAAACTAACCGTTTATTTATGCTTGCGTAAACGCATTTGCATATTTTATTCTTTCACTCACATAATTCGTTATACTCCAGAGCATTTCCGTATAATCGATGGATTCAGTACACATGATATTATAATTCTAAATTGTTGCAATAATTATAATTTGCAACAAATAAGAATGACTAATATATACTATGATATAAAATCATATAATGCTACATGTAACCTACTAAAATATTTATAAAATAGACGAAAAGTGAAAAACCTAGTGAACATAGTAAATTCCTCTGTTTTACAAAGAAAAAAATAGTATAATATTACAAAATAGAATAGATCGTGGCGCAATGGGACTGCTGCTGACTATAATTGCGGTTGGTTGTGGATTCGATTCCCACTCGGTGTAATGATCATAATTTAATTATTTTCACTTCTTCTCTTTGGTGAACCAATTTTTTTATATTTTCAAAGTGTTATTTACACACTTAGGAAATTCAACAACATTTTTAGAAAACGTACGAACGTAAACGTTCAAACCAGCGTCTCTATGTTCCGTCCAAGCGCAGTGATCGCTAAGCCATGCGTTCTACATCTGGCAGTGTTTAAGCTCTTATACTCTTATTATAACTTACTTTTGTTTTTAGCATCTTTGTAGAGAGATTTTTACAAATTTCAGCTACCCGAAAATTATTCTACGAACAATCGTTTGTCAAGAGAGAATGCTATTTATTAAATATTTTTAAATTTTTTTAGAGTATGATTCACACATTTAGGTAATTGAATGTTTTTCAATGCATCCGGACATAGAACGCGTGGCTGAGGGATCAGAGCACTTGAAATGTTTTTTTGTGAGAAAAAAATTGGCGTAGAGCTTCGCCACTCATCACTACACTTTTGACACTAGGTTCTCAACCTTTTCTACTAACAACACAAAGATGAAATAACTTAACAACATGTAACTGCGATAGTACAGTCCTGAAATACTTCGTTAAACATCTCCAAAACGGTTAAAAACCGAATACAAACTTATATGCTTACGAAAAAAAAAATTTTACATCTCTCACTATATTACTATAAAATAATGTAATCATAAATTTAACATAATAAGATAGTTTATATGAAATGAGGTGGCAAGCAGAGGAAAGCAGTGGGCGGTGAGGCGCGGGCGCGGGTGCGGGGTCGCGGGGCGCGAAGGAGCGATCGAGGTAAGGGTACTGGCTACGTAATTAGATTTTCAAAGTCCGAATACACTGCTCGTACTTGTCTTCATAATAATGTGAACGGACCACATCGTGTTGATACTTTTTGTTATTGTCGAAAGAATTTTCGAATATCAATACTATATGCGAAAAATCCGGTTAAAAATTGTTTCATTTCAAAATGTGTAATAATTGTGAAAATCAAAGAACTTATAATATCATAGAATATTATGTTTTTAATGATTCTCCAAATTCTCCAATAAATTCTCGTTGAATTTCGATTTTGTTTTAAGAAATGTTTCATTTGTAATATGTTTGTTAATATTGTTTTGAATTTTTGTCATGAGTTTAAATTATTACATGATATATCTTAAAATTACTATTTTATATCTTATAATATTTAATTTTGATTTCATTTTGAATGCAATAATCTAGTGATATAGAGAACTCGTATTGGTAGCGTTGACATTTCCGTTTGCTTGCTAAAATTTCCCACAAATATAAGATATATGTATAACTGAACGAAAACTGACAACTAATCAAAATAACACAAGATTTCACACAAGAATGTATAGCGAACAATAAATACACTCGTATCTAAAATGTACTAAGAAGCCAAATTAAATCACAATTGTAACACAATTAAACATTTTTTGTAAATATTTAAAAGTGTTTATCACACATCACACACTAAAGGAAAAAAACACTTATAGAGAACCCGTCAATCAAACATTTCACTTATTCCTTACTGAAACTCTAACGAAATGCAAGTATCAAAACGTTTCGCCAGCAACTTAACATCGAGGTATCGGATATTTAGTTTGCTTTGGGCCGGCGGGGGGAGGCTAAGTCCAACTATAAATTAGGAAGGGTACAGTTTCATTAATCACCCATACGCCGTTATTATTAATTAACCCCCGTTTCGAACTATCGCCCGCATTAAATATCGACCGGTAGCTGCCAATGTCAACTCTTTCATGTCTCAGTTTCTATGTTTGCTGTTTCATTTAAATTGTTTTAAATAATTGATTAGGAATGTGGTAATTTAAAACTTGATTATATGAAATGTAATATCTTATTGGATGAAATGGTTGTGTGTTTGGTTTCTCATTCGGGTATTAAATTCGATTCCTTTGTATGCTAAGTAAGATCGCAGCACAGCTTTAGATTCCGTTAAAAGTGCCAGTAAATAGTAAAAGGTTTTTTTTTACCATTTATTTTATCCTACGTAGCAGTATAGCCTAGTATCAAAACACACCGTTCTCGGTCCAAATTTAAAGCATTGCGTGTTGAATAGACGAACTCAAAGACATGTGTTTTTTTGTTCTGTCAAATGAAAAAACAGGAAAATATTCCTTGTGGCACCCAATATCAAACCCACAAGCATAGTATATACTGACAGCCAGACGCTGTCTAACTGATCCACGAGGACCTCAGATGGACACATTTACTAATTTAATTTATTAAATAAGTAAAATAATACATTTGTTATATTTATTGACGTATGCAATTGGATCGTAAGATATAAGCTTCCATCAACGTCTACAATATTGATAAGAGAAATTAATGGATTTATGTATATCATATGTTTCGCGAAATAGTTATAGGATTTTGACATTTTTTAAAGTGTTAATCACACACTTACAGAATTGAAAAACGTATTTTGGACGGTTCCAAGAGGCTTGGGTTCGAATCCCTCTACGTTCAAATTTTTACACGTTTTCTATAAATATACTTAGGGGATATGCCTTGAATTTCCTTTACTTCCTGCCCGATTTAGAAACATTGTGCGCTTAGTGTCTAAAAATATTTTTCGCTCACTTTAATCTAGCCAATCTGTGTTGTAAATTGAAACATCTTACGGTTTTTTGTAGGGATTTGAATCCGCTATTACGCTCTCTTAGACATATTGTACATGCTCTATGAATATTCATTGTATTTCGATTAGTTCACAACGTTTCTCTTGAGTAATACCCTATTAAGTTTCAATTTAGCCCTATTAACTTGTACTTTTGCGTATTTTGATACTGGACATGCTTTTATACATACGTTTACTAATATATATATATTTTTAACTATAATATCACTAAAAAAAGGTAAAGTCTACACGTCGGTAAAGGTAAAAACCTATGATAATTAGCATTGGGCATATTTTCTGTTTATTTTTCTTTGCAGTTTCACGCTTTTTCTCGCATATCACGGTAGTCAGAGAGAACCTAATTTTTCAAGACACTCCGTTCTTCACTATCCGCCTGAATTCGAGACACCTGTGTTGAGTGGCGGAACTCACCGCCGCGCTTTGTCTTGTCACCAGAAAAGAGAAATTAAAATAATTTAAGTATAATTATTCCCCGAGTGGGAATTGAACCCACAACCTTCGCGTGTTCAGTCAAACACTGTCGGGCTGCGCCACGACGGCCTATCTATGTTTTTAAGCATAGTTTTTCAAGTCATTTTCATATAAAATATCCCTTGTGAGATTTTAACCCACACTTACTGTGTGTTATCGAATACATCATATCTATGCTACGATAAAATAAATTAATTCAAAGTAAATAAATAAGTGTAATATTATTATAATTTTTCAACTAACCATATAAAGTGAGTTTATACACTTTCAATAATACTCGTTTTTCACAAGATTGTCAGTTTATAAGTAAAGTAAATTCACTTAAACCTTATTACCTCGATTTAAATAAATGATAAAGCTAATATCGTCTATAATAAAGCACATTGAAGAAACGGCGCAGTGGGTCTGCGTCAGATTGTAATTGCGATTGGTTGTGGGTCTCAACTACCTTTGGTGCAATGATCATGATTTCATTATTTTCATTTATCCGCCCTGGTAAATAAAATAAAGCGCGGCGTTGAGTACCGCCGCTCAACATGCAAGACTCGATCCGGGGGAAAAAGTGGAGAAGCTAGTGTCTTGACTCTAGGTTCCCGTTGTGAATGAGCTGACGTGCTATGCAGGAAAAAGCGTGAAACTAAAAAAAAACTATCAATTTGTAATTTACTCTTATTTAATTTAAATCAACAATTCGAATAACCTAACCAAGTCATGACCAATGACCAACTAGTCAATATTAATAATTTCATGAAGCGGTTTTAAATTATATTCTATTTTATCAATTACATACAGATCGAAATTGTATGTATAACCCATCCATATGCGGTTTTATACCATAATCTTGACGTAAGGACAGGCTCTTATAGTACACATAATTATTTTTAACATTTTTAAAATGTAAACGCATAGCTTAGCAGTTTCCAAGAGACGCGGGTTCCAATCCCGCTGCGTTCAAATATTTTCATTTGTTTTCTAAATAAGTAAACATGACCATTACCGACGTCAGACGTTTGTGAGCTCGACCCTGATTTAGGGGAAAGTTTATTTTTAAATTATTTTATTTTTGCACCCCCATTGAGTTCCATCAATTAATAAGCTATTAATTGAATTCGGACGTAAACTAGAGAACGGAGTGATATGACACTAAGTCCTCTCTGCCTACGAACTCTAAACGAAAAAAAAACATAAAACAAAAAATCCTCAAGTGTTTTCTCATTTCTTAACTTAACTCCGATACTATTATTTAGCTTAAAAACTATAATTTACGATTCCACGTGCCGTTTAATTTAATCAAGTAATACTAATTATTATAAAACTGTAATTATCACAAAAAACACATAATTCACGTAGCAAAGGCCGAAGCGGTCAAGGACCAATTTAAAGAACACTCGTATAAATCTTTATAGCACTCGTCTGATTACCATTTTTGCTAATCATTAACTATTTTACATATAAAAAATGAATAAATAAAAAATTATTACTTCAACGGAAGATATAATCATGTTTTATGGTTATGATAATTTGCTTTAAATTTATTATATAAACTTCATATATTTTTTGTTTTCTTCTTAGAGTTCGTAAGTTCTCCCTTCTCCTGTCTGCTGTTTGTTTTATTATTCCATAGACAAGGCAATACGGGCAAGAAGGGCAAGACGGACGGGCAAGTTCGGGCGTTCGGGTCACCTGATGGTAAGTGATTACCGCCGCCCACAACCCCGTGTAACACCAGAAGAGCTATAGGGATGTTGCCGGCCTTTAAGGTGGAAATAGACGCGCTTTTGGAAGGTACCCATGTCGAATCCACCTGGAAACACTGCCACTGGTAGGCCATTCCACAGTTGAGTAGCACGTGGATGTAAGTTCCTACAAAAACGCACAGTAGTAGAGTGCAATGTATCCAGATGGTGAGTATGGTATTTCAGTCTGTTACGTACTGTGCGGTTGGAAAATTCAGCGGCAGGAATCAAGTCTAACAGTGCCCCAGAACACTCCCCATGATAAATGCAGAAGAGAACGCACAGAGAGGAAACGTCTCTACGCAACGCCAAATTATTAAAGAGACAAGGCAAAGCTACAGAACGAAGACAGCTATATTGTCATGTAGGTTCCAACCTAGGACATTGTAGGGCCGGATTCAACTCGTTACGATTGTTTTTTATAATATAAATTTACAACCAGCAACAAACGCTTTGACAATTGTTAACAACTGCAACAGTCGAAGTATGACGTAGTAAAAATCGTCACTACATTTCTTATGCAAAATGGATTTTTAAGTAACTGATAGCCCTAATATTCTCGTAAAGGATAGAGGTAAAATATGATATGATGATTTCCACAAGATTAATAATGCTTTAATAGAAAACGAAATTATTATCTAACTTTTCAGCTATCTACTATATATATCTCAAAGATAGAGGGCACTATTTCAACATCCTTTTCATCTTTTCATCCATCCACACTGTATTGTTTTCCAATATATATTGCTTATAATTTAATATACTTTCTAGCTTGTGAAATATGGCTCTATAAATATTACATATTGTAAATAGACAATCAAAGATATATTACCACACAATCACTTACACATTCATTCCATTCCCTAATTTTCGCATATTTTAGATGCAATATTATTACTATTTATATAAATTGTTTATTTTAACGGTAACAAATATCCAAAATTAGAATTCATGATAAAATTTTAATGAAGACAATGTACCTATATACCGATTTATAACCTATGAATACAAAACTTGTTAATAATTCATATCATCCTGACAATATATCCGGTGCCTACGAAGGCAAATGTTGGAGAAAACCGCTATTAAAGTTTTAGTTAGTAACCACAAGTTACCAATTATAACTCTAGTAATAATCTTATAAGGATATATACTTTAATATAATTATGTAAAACCTATACTATAGTATATATCTATAATATGTTTTATATAGCTTTATACTATTCTTAAATTGGCCAACTGCTTTATTTCAAGATTGAAATGCTATGAAAAACAGCTATTGTAAATCTGTTTTCATGGAGTTAAACAAAAATATGAGAGTGGAAGTGACTTTGAAGTGGATTTGAAGGCAAATTGCCTGTTGAACGATCATGAAGTACTCATTGCATCATCAAAATACGAGTTACGGGCATTGGTTACCATTCTGAAAGTTGAAGACAGTGAATATACTTAATTCTGAATGTAAATGAATTTAAAATGTTGATATCTGAATATGATAAACAAATACTATAATGCCAGATTTTTAGGATAGAATGGAAATACTACATTTACATTGCCCACAAAGATAATACAAAAAACTTAAGGATATATATATTAGTACAGTATTAGAGCGTGCAAAGGCGGTCTTAATGCCAATAGCAATTTCGAACAGACAGACCTTTGGTAAAAGGATCTTGAAGGTCTTAATAGGTTAGTGTAAATCTCTGAATTTATTTAATAGTTAATTTATTTAATTTTCCATGCTTACTGCTAAATATACTAATTATTACTTAAAAAAGATAACGTAAATAATAATATATAGTGTAATAAATATTATATATACATATATAAATATTTAAATACACATAATATTATAAAAGCACAATGAAAAAGACAATATACATAAAAACATACTTATACATACATATATATATATAATTGCAATGAAATTAAACAACTATTTATCAATTTGGAAATTTAGAGTAGTGACGAACATCTGATGGAAGCGTATTCCATAGTTTAATAGCTTTCATAGAAAATGGAATTGAAAATGAAAATCACCATACGGGTGTGAGCAGTCGGCCACATTAAGCGGTTGTCACCTCGGAACCAGGTTTGTAGTTAACTAGTTGTTTCAGTGCGTAAACTTAAGCGCTACAATTAAAAAACTGAACTGAACATAAAACTAGATTTTAGATGTTTAGTAATGAAAGGTTAGATTACAGGATAGAATTCAGTATCAGGTGCTTTCAGTGCTTTAACATGTCATATCAAAAAAATCCTGCTATCTTCACCAATTTGCATAGACTAGGAATCTAACAAGAGGCTAAGATTGACATCTATGATTGATTTTGGGTAATTGTGAGGAGCTACCGATTAAAACTCCATGAGATTTCGCAGGATTTACACATAGTCGCTTTGCACCAGGTCCAGATGTAATGTAAATCAATATTTAATTTTGCAATGGTTGCAAATCGTCTGCGTATAGATGGAATGAACATGACTAGGAAAGAGTATTAATGAAGATAGAGAATAATAACGATGAGAGGACACTGCCTTGAGGGACACCAGAAGAGAGGGTGGAAAGAAGTAGAGTTGTTGTTGACATACACACATTGATGACGGTCATACATACTTATATTACTTAGTTTAGTACAAAGATTGAGATTAATCCACGACATTGGTGGGAATATTAATAGAACGCAACAGGAGATCGAAATCAACAGAATTAAATGCATTACTGTAACCGTATTAAGTCCATCAGAGCAAGGAGGTTTAATTGCTTATTATCTATATTGCAACGGATGTCATCACACTAAGAGGCCTTGCCTTGTTTATTGGTTATTTATTTTGTTTATCAAAAATGTCAATCAAATATATTGAAACACGTCAAAAACACGTCATTTAAACTAGTGGTTATCTTACAAAAAGGTGATGAGGAAAAAGAAAACAACTCCGAATTTGAAACATGGAAAAATGAATATATTCATTCACATCGAATATGATCGTATTTTATATTCCAATTGAATGTAGTCATACTTTAAATATTATCATTCCCTTGAGCGGGAATCGAACCCACAACCAATCACGTTTATAGTCAGACGCTGTTACACTGCGCCACGGCAGCTACCATTTTAATCAGTTGTAATTATGTTTAATAAGTGCGATGTACTAAAACAAATATTGTATGAAGTCCACTAAATTATATTGATTATCGAACAAGTCGTTTTCAACCCGCATCAGTCATAGCTGTAGTGATGTACATATAATAATCGATTACATATATTTTATATTGCTCATTACTTGCCATTGCTTTAATATATAACAAGAATATTCTTTATGAGGCCATTGTGGTGTAGTGGGAAAGTGTATGACTGTAAACATGGTTGTGGGTTCGATTCCGACTCTGGAGGATGATTATATAATTAAAAATTATTTTCATAATTCCGCTCTTGTATATAAGACAAAGCGTGGTGATGAGTTCCGCCACTCAGCATTCAATGTCTCTAGGTTCTCTTTGACTATCCAGCTATGGAAAAAAAAACCGTTAATATATTCTTTATGGTATAGTGTATACCACTAAGTTTTATACAAAAACTTGACTAACTTGACCGAAATCGTGATGACTTGCAGGCATAGAAAGTATGGGAATAAAATAAGTCATTTTGTGCGCATTTACTATCACAATATTAGTTATAATTCGCGCAGTGGACAGCGTGTTACTGTAAAAGCAATAGTTACGGGTTCAATCCCGGAGGGACGATTTTATTAAAATTACACTCATTTCCCTACTCTGGTAAAACAAAACACGGGGTTGAGTTCGACCACTCAACACTCACTGTATCGAATTCGGAATGAAAGTGAGTAAACGGAGTGTCTTGACACTAGAATTTCTCTGCCTGCACTGCTGTGGGGGATAAAACGTGAAATGTTATGATATTATGTTAAGCAGCGGAAAACAACGGCCATACATTATTTTATTACATCATAAAATAATTAACAATTTATAAATTATATAAGTAGTTGATGCAAAGTGCTATTAGTAGCCATTAAATTACAAGACTACAATGTTGGAGGTAATATATTAATGTAAATCATTTTAACCGTGTACTTTTTTATTTTAAGTACCTACCTATGCGAGTAAAGAACTGTGTGTACACAAGTGATTGCGCGTATCCATTATTAGGTAGATACCTTAAATAGGTACTTAATGAAAAAAAGTTATAACTATTTATTGTGTAAATTATTAAAATATTATATATTAATTAAAAGTTATATTGTTTTTTACCATGACCGATATATTTTCAATTGCTTTTAATAAGATAATATTGTCGTGTTATTAGAGATATCTATCTAAAATTTCTTATTGTACATAATGAAATAACGACTGTACTTTATTTATGTGAAATACCCACTGTATTTCACATAAATAATGTACAACTGCTCAATTTGGTATATAAATGAGTTTCCTAAAACCAAAATCTAGAAATAAATGAAAAGTGAAAATTCACGAGACCCTTTCCGAGTATGTAAAAAATAAGTAGAGAATGGCGTCTTATTATAGAGATTTATTCACGTCTGGTACGGATTTAATCATTAAACTAGTACGAAACATATTTTTTTAGAAAACGTATAAAAAATTGAACGTAACGGGATTGTAACCCGCGCTTTTTGGAACCGTCCAAGTCCGCCCGTATATCCAAAAGCGGGTTCGAATCCAATCCAAATACTATCAAATTCTTATACGTTTCTAAAAAATATTTTTCTATTTTCTAAATATAAAAGTACGATAAATTAAAAATAAAATCTCTATATTTACACAATGACGTGTCCACATTAACAGTGGACACGAATTTAATGAGCTTCTAACATCCGTAATTAGATAGGCGTGAAATTAATATTGTTTAAAACAAAGCACCTTCTAAATCGGCTTTCCTCGCGCATTAGATACTAAAACAATGTATGGGCGTAGATTTCGTATCGATAAGATTTATAGTTTAATTTTTGGGCCACTTACATTCAAGGTTAAGGTATTTTTTGTAAGTAATTTGAATTTAATTTACTTACTTTAGATGTTGTTTTGTTAAGCAGGTGCCACGAGTTTGATGCTAGTATACCCGTAAATACTATATTGATTTTAAAATTGTGTAATTTGAAACGGGTCGAGTTAACAAAAAAAAGAACATTCTAGAAAACATATAAAAAATTGTATACCGTCCAAGCGCTTTGATCACTAAGCCATACGTTCTACATCCGGCTGTCTCGAAGTTCGGATACGCTTATTACACTTATTTTTGTTAGCATTGCAGAGATTAGTTACACTTATGCAGACGCTTGGATTTAGCTAGATGGCTGGGTGTAGATCGAATGGCTTAGCGGTTAGAGTGCTTGGACGCTCTCCAATAAGCGCGAGTTTGAATCCAGACACGTTCAAATTTTTATACGTTTTTTAAAAATATTTCTCATATCCGTGTGTGAATAGCACTTAAAAAATGTTAAAATACAGTAGATTTTATCTTTAGTATTTTATTTAATAGTCAGGGCGGAGAGAAACTACTAGAACTGATAGTATTTTTTAGCCACAGAGAAACATTGTATACATATTAGCATTGTGCGTCGCCGCCTTTTAACTAACCTACGAACGTGTATGAAATATAAAAATAAATATTTACTAGAATGGGATGTTAAGCCTTGAATTTTACTATAAAAGGCCATCGTCACGCAGTGGGGCAACGTCTGACTGTAGCCAGAATGGCCAAAGCAGTAATAGAAAGAAATAAATAAACCGAAAATAGTAAAAAGTAAGAATTTATGGAATAATTATATGTAATACTAAATTTAAACCTGAGAATTAATTGGAAATATTGAGTGAAAGAGGCTCAGATCACATCAGAGGGACCAGATTTAAAAAAAAATGGTAACTGTAAACATAATGGTAATGGGTTCGAATAACACTCCGGAGTGACTGATTATATAAAACAATTTTTTCATTTCTCCACTTTTAAAAACAATTCCGCTATTAAACTCTTAACGTCGTTAAATGTGGAGAACGGATTGTCTTTACACTAGGTTCTCGCTGCCTACATTGCTATGCAATGCTAGAAAAAGGGGCAAGTTATTTTATTATTAAAAGAAACTACTTTAAATAATATTGTTTGTCATTAAACGAAAAGTGAATATGTATTTCTCACATCAACACTTTATATATTTGTAGAAACATATATAACTATTACAAAACGAGTAGCATATTGATTAATTTGTTACCGACACAGTTTACTAGTGTTTAGAGTATCGGGTCGTTGCAATTCGTACTGGCTAGAGTCATAGTAAAAGACGTAAAGAGACTGTATTACCCACGTGATATGCTATAATCCAAATTCATTTATTCCTTAAAAACCCTCTTTTTATGCAATCTTATTCAAAATAATTCATAGGCTTAGATAAAAAATTATACTAGAAACAATAAATGTTTCTTTTGTACAGTATTTGAACCTACAAGCTCAAGATTAACTAATTTAGCAATTCTCGCAATATCTCAATATATTTTTTTATTTTCAGCTTCACGCTTCTTTCTTGCAGACTATTTTAATTGAAGAGAAAAATAAATTAACTCTGAAAACGAAACAGAAACAGCTCTATCTCTGTATTAACAAAAAGTTTCATATCAAAACTTGTACAGCTTAGTTCCAAACTTAATAAATCTGCATTACAGAATTAGAAGGTCTAATCAATACAACAAAACAATTTACAGATACGCTACGTACGTTGCCGGCTGCAGTGAGCAAAGCTATAGCTAGCCGACGATCCGTCGACTGACCCACCCTTATAAATAATAGTGGTAAGGCCCCGTCCCCCTACACCCCTTAAGGGTAACATCTACCCTCCGGATCTCATTTCCAAATTGCATTTCGAAACTGAATCTCGACTTTACAACTAAAAGCTGGCGTTCGATAAAGTACTCTAAGAAACATCGCTAAGGTTTACATTGTTTCGTTGTTTTAAGATCTAAATTTAGTGCTTACTTGTAAGGTCATAACCTAAGAAGGGGCTGCTACCCTGTACAAGCACTAACTCGTATAATGAGATATGATAATAAACGCTTCAGTTGAATATTGATGTTGAGAAGTTAGGGATGCACTCAGCGTATTTACGGCTGAATCTCGCTAATCATAAATCTTGGCTGATTAAATTAATAATTCAATAAGCTTGCCTTTTTTTTTGTTACTAAGCTGGTAATTTTTCTACTTTGAATTCTGTGAAAAGCTATGTGGATCTATGGCAGTATATCTAAATACACAATATTGAGTAGGTATGTATTTGAACGGTTTTCAAGAGGCCCGGGTTCAAATCTAATTTCTCGTTCAAATTTTCATACGTTTTCTAAATGTCTTTTTCAATTTTCTAAGTAGGTCTGTATTTTTTAACTGGTCGGTCGCAAGTTCAAAACAATTAAAATGGAACACAAATTATTGAACACAATTTGAACGGTTTTCAAGAGGCGCGGGTTCAAGTCCCGGTGCGTTAAAATTTTCATACGTTTTCTAAATGTCTTTTCCAATTTCCTAAGTAGGTATGTATTTTTTAACTAGTCGGTCGCAAGTTCAAAACAATTAAAATGGAACACAAATAATTGAACACAATTTTTATTTTATGTCCCTATTATTATTTAAGTTTAAATACTAGATATATACATTTTGATATATTATTGGACATTCGTTTATACGCCAGAATCCATATAATATAATATAATGAAAGTAGCTGTTTTTCTCCACGCCATCCAGTGCCGTTATACCGCTTGTGTCAATTTTTATCAAGATTGATTGATGCGTTGAGGCGTTAGTAGGTCACTAATACACATACAAATTCGCTTTTATATTAATGTTTTTAATTCGCAATGTTTGTCCGTTCTTTATTCTCTGTGAATATAATTAAAATATTAATTTTAATATGTACAATATATTTTCAAATATATGCATTGAACTGAGAAATACTGTTAACTTGAAGTTAAGTGTAGCTTTTCAAGCCATAATAAATAACCGCCTGTTTTTTAATAGTAAGTTTCAGATTGCCTCTAATCTAGTATTAAATAACATCGTTCTCCACTTTGTAATGTTTTCACACTGCCCACAAATAAATAGATTGCGTAAAGTATTTTAAAAACGTTTTATAAATTCTATAATATAATTGTCTAATATATTATTCTCTAATTTCCTTGTTAATTTAAGGACATTGCGTGTAATATGGCTATGTAATGTAACGCTGGGCTTAGCTTATTCAATGGCAATGTGATTTGTTTTTTTTATATCTTTTTGGTTATATAGTCTATATCGTCTTGGTTTGGAACCGCCAAATATTTCTTATACAATACCACAGATTTTACGTGTTCATGTTTGCCGACTGTTGCAAACGTATTCAAATGTTCGCCTCTTGTTGTATCGCGTCCAGGGTGTACCAATTAGTCTAGAAACTAGATACATTCGATATTTGTTTGTGATATTATTACTATATTTCGTATGCTATTCTATTTGTGAGCTTACCTAGCATATATTAATATATAACATATATGTAGCGCAGTGTCCGTTTGTACGCACGATCGTTACGGGTTCAAATCGTAGTCGGCGAAATGTTTTTTTTTCAGCTTCAGTCAGAGAGAACCTAGTATCACGACATTCTGTTTCTCAATTTCCGCCCCAACACAAGACATTGCATGTTGATGGAAACGTGGCGAAATTTAACACCGCGCTTTGGTTTGTCAGCAGCACTAAGAAATTAAATTATAATTTAAATATAATGGTAATATTTAGCTAACATTATTTTTGTTTCTCCGCTCTGATATGAAGATTCTGCTACTAAACACGCAATGCCTTGAAATTGTTCAGAAAGTGGAGAACGTTTTTTCTAACTAGGTACTCCTTACCTATTGTGTTATATTTTGGTATATTTTACCAATTGTAACTTAGTCTAATGGTTGCAGGTACAAATTCTATAATCTATAAAAAGGCTAGGTAATGTTTAACTCTGGCTTGTTAAACGTAAAGTGTGAAATGATTAGTTCGTGGAATTTTCTTTGAATAAATATACAGGTCTTTACTCTGTAGTGATATACAATTTATATTATTACAAAATGTTATGTTAAATTCATTCCATTTAATTGAAACCGCCGTGGCTCAGTAGACACGACAGCTAGCTGAAAATTATTGAATGTTGATTCAAATACCACATATTAAATGTTTGAATTTTACGCTATTATTAATGTGTAATTGTTTTCTAGGGTTTGTTAAAAAAAGGGAATTCCATCACTTATCACGAACTGTTTTTGTATACTGTCACTATGTTATTTTTCACAAAAGAACGCTTGAAAATTAAATAATATATAAATAAACTTAGACCTAGATTTGTAAAGAAAAGATTTTAAGAAATATATATTTTAGAACAGCATCTGAGACCATTATGGCGTAGTGTTATAACGTCAGACTGAACTGCAAATGGCTATGGGTTGCATTCCCGCTTGTTGGGCTTTGAGCTCCACCACTCAACATGCAATGTCTCGAATTCAGGCGGAGAGTGAAGACCTAGACCTGTCTTGACCTACGTTAAAGGTTACAAAACGTAAAAAAATAAACATCCTTAGTATGGGAATAACACTTAAAAAAATGTTAAAAAATATATATATTTAATAAATAGCATTCTCTCTTGCCAAACGATTGTTCGTAGAATAATCTTTGGGTAGCAGAAATTTGTAAAAATCTCTTCATAAGCGTATAAGAATTTAAACGTAGCTGGATGTAGAACGCATGATTGAGCGGTCAGAGCGCTTAAACGGTTTCCAAGAGGCGCGGGTTCAAATCCCGCTGCGTTCAAATTTTTATACGTTTTCTAAATATGTCTTTTTTTTTAGAAATAAACAGGTTTTTAAAATAATCTTCTAAATATAATTACTTGTAAGAGGTAGACAAATAGTTTAGAATGAATAAAAATAGAATACTCGAGCTTAATATCAGCGCACAAAGATAAAAATATATAAAATAAATAAAAACTTTACACCATTTTATAGTATAAAATCGTCTGAGCCACTACCTACATATAGCCAAAGGGCTCTGCTAGTCGACCACTGAATGGATTGAGTATTTCCTTTTTCCCACGTCCAAAACAGACATGAGTTTTGTTAAAACTACAATTTCTACCTGAACGTCATATAAATTGTTCGTTAAACGTTTTAAAAAAATTTAAACGATATATTATTCATTAGAATATTGTGCAATTATTATAATTTTGGATCTTACTCACACATCAACAGTGTTTCGTGAAATAGAAAGAGTGGCTTGTGACAAATTTCTCAGGTCTTCATTTTGACTTGTTAACAAATGTGTATGTTGAATGACTGAACTCATTTTATGTAATAAAATTCACAAAACATGTGTTGTATTTATCAATAGAATCTCTTTACCTCACATTAAGGGGCCAAAAACACTTGCTATAAATAATACATTTTGGTAAATTTAATACCTAATTGAGACCATTGTGGCACAGTGGTACAGGGTGTGAATTTTAACGCGATTGGTTGTGGTTTCGCTTCTCACACAGGTGAACTCGCTTCTCATTATACTTAAATTGTGGTAATATGAAGTGTGCCGTTGAGTTTATACTTTCAACACTCAATGCCTCGAATACGGAGAACAGAGTGTGTTGACTAAGTTCCCTGTATCTACCCTGCCATATAAAAAAAGGCGTGTAGCAAAAAATATAAGTTTGTAAACCAACATAAAATCTAAACAATTAATATACATTTTCTAAATATATGTTATTTAATTCCCCAAGTGTATGAAAAACAAATAAAAAAAAAACTTCCATCATAAAAATGTCCATCAATTTCAGACTTTGTCCAATAAATATGTCTACTTAACAAAGCACGTGCCTACATTGGTACCAAATGACATCACTTTAGTCTTTAGGCTCTAAGACGGGGATGAATCATTCTGACATTATTCCTGCGCAATTATCATCGCCGCGCCTTAGTATTATACCAATTAATTGTACTCAGCTTGTTCTAGTATATGCTAAGGTTTAGATTAAACTATAACATTGCAAAAAAAAAAAAGAATAAATAAAACTTTTTTTCTTTAGCTTCACGCTTTTTCACGCATATTAGAGTAAGTAGATGTAACCTAGTGTTAAGACACTCCGTTCTGAGTTTTCTGCTCGATTTCAAGACATTGCAGTATTGAGTGGGAAATTAAACGATGCACTTTTTTACGCGCATTAATGCAAAGCGCATAAAAATAGTTAATAGCAAATAATTTAAATAATATAATAAATCCCGCGAGTGTGAGATCATCACAATCATCGAGCTTGTGTCCAGTCGATATAACTATTATTCAATAAGTCTAAAGTTTAAAAAAAAATGAATTAAGTGATTTTTGCTACCGATTTTTGGACTTTTTCTATATTGGTAACGTATTGTACGTTACTTATTGTTTTGTATTATTAAATACAATTTATTTACGTCACATTATTGTACATATATTTGGTATACAGTTGAACTATTGTCCTCTATTAAAATTTGTACTTAGCTAATCAACAACTACAATCTATGTATTTAAAATTAAAAGTCTTCCGTTACCGGATAAGTCGGACGTTTGACAAACAATGCACGTTTGTGGCAATGCCACGATTTCGGGTGGAAAATAGAGAACGGAGTGTCATGACACTTGTTTCTCTCTGACCACCCTGCTATGTGGTAAAAATAAATTAATATAATTTTAAGTATTATAGTATATATAAATCTTTTTTAATATATATTTTAATGAAGTGTTATACGCACACTTAAGAAATTGAAAAATACATATTTAGAAAACGTATTAATATTGAACGCAGCGGGATATGAACCCGCGCCTGTTCAAGCGCTCAAACGCAAACCGTTCAAGCGCTCTGACCGCTAAGCCATGCGTTCCACATACAGCTACGTCGAAATTCTTATACGCTTATTACAATATTAACAAAATTCTGCTACCCAAACATATATAATATTTATCCTAAGCGAGATTTACTAAGGGAGATTGAACTCTATACAGCCGCATGAAAAATCAAACACAGCCTCACTGTGACACTACGGTAAAATTAGTTTCTAAAACGGCGCTAAGCCAATAAAAAATATGTACCGAACTGTTTATTACATACTAGAATCAAACCAACAATAGAGGCTGGTCGGTGTGTAATTAGCGCTAATATGGTAGCGCCTAAATGTGGCATTGACAATATCTCAGTCTAACTGCGAGGTGTTGAACCTTCTTTGCTAAGCTGAATTGCTAGACAAATATAGAAGTGGATTAGATGATAATGGCAATTGAAACATGATGTGGCTATAAATAAACACAAAGCGCAAATTAATTGCAAAATATTATAACGTATACCTATCAAGGACCTAGAGGCCGCAGAGGCGCAGTGCGTGGGACGGACTGTAATCGCAATTGGTTAAAGACACACTTAGGTAATTGAAAAATACATATTAAGACGTTAATCACACACTTAGGAAATTGAAAAAGACATATTAAGAAAACGTATAAAAATTTGAACGCAGCGGGATTTGATTCGAGATTTTAAAGAATGTTAAAAAAATATATAATAAATAGCATTCTCTCATGTCAAATTTTGACGTAGCTGGATGTAAAACGCATGGCTTAGCGGTCGGAGCTTTTGAACGGTTTTCAAGAGGCCCGGGTTCAAATCCCGCTGCGTTCAAATTTTTATACGTTTTCTAAATATGTATTTTTCAATTACGTAAGTGTGCGATTAACGCTTTAAAAAATGTAAAAAAATCACAATTGGTTGTTAGCTCGATTACCAGCTTAGGGGAATGGTTATATGTAAATTATTTTCATTGCTCCGTTCAGCTCTGGAATATAAGAAGAAACGAAAACATTGAGTTCCGCCACTAAGACACTCTGATACCCTGAGATGCGGGAAGCAGCGTGAAGCTGAAAAGAAATATAAATTAAAAATCTTCTAGACGCTATCACGCTATGGTACACGTTATGGTAGTGGGTTTGGTCCCCATTCGGAGATTAGATTATATTTAGACTATTTGCTCTTAACTGCTGTCTCTTAAGAAAAGGTATTGCATTAAAGAAGTTAGATATGGAATTTTAATTTAAAAAAAATTAAAGTTTTTATTTGTGATTTTAATATGGATGTTTATGTATAGTTTTTTTTTAACTACTATAGTTATTATCACTAGTAGACCAAGTTGACACCTAAGTTCACAAAATAACTGTAATGTATTATATATATAACTCCATATAATACCAATGTATTTTTCGACTAATCAGCTAATATAAAATGAATTGAATCAATTTTTACTGTATATTGTGTTAAATTTTCTAAACATATTTGTATGATATTTTGAGTCTAAAAATATTTGTTAGTTTCATATCTAAGAGCTATTTCGTACTTTTCTAAATTACCTCATTAAAGATTCGTATTATCCTCCGGGGAAAGTCTGGAGGCAGTAAGTAACACATAACAATAAAAAAATCATTAATTATAATTATAATAAATTACTATTGAAACTTAAAAAAAAAGCCCTTTCAACTTAAATAGTGTTTAAAACCCACTAATACTTGATAGTGACAACTTAACAACTGATTGCGCAATTTAATTTACAATACGTTTTTAATTTTTATCTGCCTTTATGCTGATTCAAAACGACAGTTGTAATAAAATATACATCATGGTAAAATTACGTACCTATTTCAAAAATGAGAATCTATAAAACATATTTTATAGAAAATGTATAAAAATTTGAACGCAGCGGGATTTGAACCCGCGGCTCTTGGAAACCGTTCATAAAAAAAAAATATACGATATATAATAACACTTTAATAAATGTTAAAAGTATAAACCTGAATAACGTTTAAATCATTGATATTTAATTTCATATGACATCGAGTTAGTGTTTAAAGCTAAAACTAAGAAAAAGCTTCAAATGCTTTATATTTTAGTAATCTTGTTTTTTAACTTCAAGTATTATCCCATATATCAGGATAGGCAGAGAGAACCGAGTGTCATGACGCCGTAATTTGGCATAGCGTGTTGAGTGGCAAACCTTAACGTCGGATCTCGTCATTTTAGACTAGGGAAATTAAAATAATTTAAAATTAATGAGTCCCCTGAGTGGGGATCGAACCCACAACCGATTGCGTTTGCAGCCAGACGCCGTCACACTGCGCTCCTATAGTCTTATTTATTTAAATCCAAGCCTAGAATTAAATTTAACTATGTTATAATAATGTAAAGACATATTTCTTCAACGGCGTCTGGTCCGCGCAATTAAACTATTCGTCTGCTTAGCAATCGCCTCGTAAAATCTGCATAAGAAGCCAACCTCAAGCCTTTGACTGGAGGCTCTGCTACAATAGATACAGCACGAAATATCTATTATAAATAATAATATATAAATTGCAGGAAATTTAAATAATGAATAATATTATTTAAATCTCCTGTAATTTGAAGGATATGCTGAAAAAATTACATACAACCCGCAGGTGTCAGAATATAAACAAACTGTTTTTTTTTTAAAACACAATAAAAAAAAAACAAACCATAATAAATTCTGAGTTCTTCATTATATTCATATGTAAAGGACAAATGTGTAAAGTTTCGCATAGTTACAGTATAAATGGAGGAAAAGTACAGAATGCCGATAATTTTTTATCATAATTACTGTAATTAGAAATTAATAAAATAAAATATTAAACACACTACCATCTGACTTTTATATAAATGTAACATAGACGTTGCAAAGGCTTGTTTACATTAATATAAATAACAAACATTCCTCGAAAAATGGACATACATGTCCAGTATAATTTTAGTGGTATAATGTGATAATTTCTCAGTCTTATGAGATTGAGTGGCGGATATAAACGCCATATTTTGTATTACCAAAGGGGTAAAATTTAAATAATTTAAATACAAACCAATTGCATTTGTCATATCGTCCCACTGCCACCGTGGCTTCGCAAAATTCATACACACACATAGATTTCTCAAAACTATATAAGTAGTATAAAAAAAATAAGTGTTTTACAATAAAAGTGAAAATACTATAACATAAATCTAAAAATGGCCCTTTTGTATTTCTTTAACTTTCGATAATTATGAGACAGCACGGCCGCTTTATCATTCCTATAAATTACAAGCAAGCGTGACAAAGACGACTTGAGTTGTTTGTTTAATACAAAAAGCCAGTGTAAAAACTAAGCTGCAGTAAAAAATTCATTACACTTTTTTCCATTTAAACATGCTGTAATTACACATTGACGGTATCTTAATTGGTTTCTTGATACGAAATAAAGGGGACCGACGACAATTATTAGAGAAACGACTTTTAATAATGCAAAAATATTTAGTTTTTTTTATAAAAAGTCGTCTCTAGAAGCGCGTTCAGCGTTCGTACATAGGCATTGGCGCTTGACAATGTCCGTATGTGAGACTCATAAGTTAAGGTCAAGTTGAAATATCACATAATTATCCAACAATACGCCGCCAAAGAATTGTCACATGTAACCTATTATTACGAAACGTGATGTTATTAACATCATCAGTTGATAAAGAATCCATTGAAATTTGTACACGGCAAGCTCTACCATATTTGTAAAAACGGCCTTTTCTATCTAATTTCACACAGCGTTTGTATGTAAGTGCTTTGACATTTTTTTTAACTATAGCTAAGTCATTTAACGTACACGTTATAACCTCGTAATTAGAATAATTTGCGCAAAGGTGCAACATCAAAATTTAATATAATTACTGTACTTTTAAAGTGTCAACGCACGGCTCGGATCGGTTTACAAAAGCTGGCTTCAAATTTTGGTACTTATCTATTTCTATACAGAACAGTATCTAATATTTTTTTCATAATTAACTTTACAAAAGAGACCCCCATAAATCCTTTTCAAATTAACGTTTGTATTAAAAATATAAAATATATGTCACAGATTTCAATAAATGAAGAATGGTGGGTTCTTTAGTTACATTTCTATTTATGCATCAAGTGAAGAATGAAGCTATATGACACTAAATATTTTGAAGCTACATCAGAAAACATTTTACATAAAATTTTATTTAATAATAATATTATTCTCAAAGAAGAAATTTAAAAAAGCCATAGCCAGTATTCGCTTAGTATTTAGTAAAGTTCTGTTTATCGCGTTGCAGGGAGAGGAGTTCGGAGCGGTATGTGGGACTTGCGACCCAAGTGTAGGCTTAAAGGGGCCTCCATTGGGTGGCGAACGTTATTGCGCATTTTAAACTGTTGGGACTGTTGATGAAGCTGAAAAAGAATTCAAACTGTTGACAATTCCCAACAGATTGATTTTTTTAGCTTCTTCCTTTGTTCCCGCATGACAGTCAAAGAGACTCTAATGTCATGATACTCCGTTTCCACTTTGCAAGTGTCACTTTCGAGACATTGGGTGGATGTCACTTTCGAGACATAGGGTGTAAATTGACATAAGTGATATGTCTTGTTCACCAGAGCATAGAAATAGAAATAATTAAATTATGATCATTCCTCCGAGTGGCATTCGGACCTGCACCCACGCGGTTACAGTCAGGCGGTATCCCACTGCGCCACGATGGCTTCAACAGTTTAATTAATTAAAAAATATAATATATTTAAATCTGTTACCAATGTAGAACAGTTTCTGGCTCGTGGACTCATTATTACAGTTCCAGATCATTGTTTCAAGTCCACACAATGGTACACGAGCTCGCGCCTTGTCTCGGTGGTTTCCAAGTGTGTCGACACGCGCTTATTTTAATAAAATTAATATAAGATTCAAAAGCGTTGGTAATATGAAAATTTGATTTCAATGGACATACGGTAATTAAACTTATATAGAGGTAACACCTTTTAAATAAACACTGTATTTTTATATTTATATTTAAACCACTTGAATTTATTTTGATAATAAGCTATTTACGTTATTGATCACAGCTGCGCGCTTTTTGCCGCATTTCTTCCCTTCTCTACTTTCCGCCCGAAATCGAGACATTGCATGTTCAGTGGTTAAACTTAACGCTGCGCATTATCTTGGGTACCAGAGCGGAGAAATGAAAATCTTTTAAATATAATCAACTCCGAGTGGAACTGCACCCTAAACTAATATACCTTACCATACCCATAATTGGCCACTACTTTGAAATTTATTCAAATTAATAAAAAAAAGTTAGTTAAAATAATTTGATATTTAATATATAAATATTATTTTTAAATGGCTGCAAGTGAATTAATTAATAAAATAGTAAAACTTTAAAGATGCATTTTAATCACATATTAAGAGATAAATACCATCATACTACTATTGCAAAGTTAAAAAACTAATTAAATACAACTAACTAAATAAAAAAATAAAAAATTGCTAATTCTAATCGCCACAGTGTCGGTGTCTATGGCGAAACGCAAACTATTCGTTGATGCGCTATTTGGCGACAGTAAGTAATTTACGGCTACATTGTAGTTGTAGGGGAATAATGCCCGCTTTATTACGCATTAAGGCTAAATAACATGTTAAAATAGCAACATCTAAGAAAAAAATAATTTTAAGTTACAAATATCATTGACAATCAAATTATAACTGTTAAATAGAATACTAACGACATCGCTTATCAGTGAGATGGTTGTGGGTTCAATTCCTCAAAGCAATGACTATGATTATTTTAATTTTTCCGATTTGTTATCACAAAGCGCGGCGTTGAGTTCCGCTACTCGATATGAATTTCAATAGTGGTTCTTAGTTGTATTAGGTATGTGAAAATTAAAACAAGAAGAAGTCAAGAGCTATTATTTATAGATCCATAGATTTAATATAACATTTTAACCGCAGAGCTTTCAAAATTATTTTTACTCTTTATGATTTTTTGTGCGTTAAATTTTCTGTAATCAATTTAATTAATTTAAATCTGATTTAGTTCCGTGTGGCCATCGTGGCCCAGTGGTATAGCGCCTGATAGAAAACACGATTCGTTGTGGGTTCGATCTCCTCTCGGAGGAATGATTATATTTCAATTATTTCCATTTCTCCGCTCTGGTAAACAAAACAAAGCGCGGCTATGAGTGCCGCCACTCAACACGAGTGCTGGCGATTTCTTAGACATCTAAGCCGCAATCATCTTCAAAATGTTTTGACACAATTAGACCTACATGATTTTAATCTAAAAATATCACACTGTCTCATATCTGTAAAAATAACCAAATTGAGATGTCACTAGGCATATATATAGAGAACAAGTGTCACCGGATGACGAAATTAAATTTGAAGATACAGCGCTTACAATAAACTAAATGATTTGCTTTAAATAATGGCTTAGAAATGTAGGTTTTTGTTTTATTAAAAAAGGCTATGAAAATTAAGTTTATATATTAATCGATTCTAATCATTTAAATTCACCCTTCGGCTTCCTCGTCGTTGCACTGTCTCTGTCGTCAAAACAGTTCAAAACCCTAGTAATATATTTTTCTTGTAATGCCACTCGTGACCATTAAGTCATTATGATACCATTATAGTAACATTGCAAAATAAAAAAAAAACAATTCAATTATACGTTAACAATAAACTGTAATAAAATTTATAATAAATTCTATAATATTTGTAAAAAAAAAAAGAATTATCCTAAACCTCTCCAAATTGTCATTATTTCTTATAGGTGGTAATAGGCTCCATAATATTGGTAAGATTATGTGATCATTTCAGCACTGAGGGAGGTTAAAAAGATTTTTAAATGAAACATTTTCTTTTATAATAAATGTAACTAATTTAGCAGAAGCAAAGCAGCTTCAAGCTTTTTCACATAGCGGGGTTGTCTGTGAGAACCAAGTGCAATAACACTCCGTTATCCGCTTTCCGCCCGAAATCGAAACGTTGAGTCGAGTGGCGGATCTCAGTGCCACGCGTCTTGTTCACCAGAGTGGAGAAATTAAAACAATTTCATCATCAAACAATCGGGAATTATCGACCCTCAACGAATTGCATTTATCAGCCATTGACCCACTCAAACTGGCTTTATTTATAACATCTACAGTCGTGTTCAGTCTGACAGTGCAAGGACTAAATCAGAAATGAAACTAGGATTTTGTAGAAAATATTGAATATTTGAAAGTGGCGATGTTGAATATATTTTTAGTTTAATATCACACACTATTATACCAATTAAAACAATAAGTTAAGAATTTTAACTGTCTCAGAATGTTTTATGTAATAAAATTTTGCTAAATTTGTAGTGTCAAGCAATTTCATGCCAAAATTCTTAAATCATTGACACAAATTTGGTAACATTATATACCTTATATAAGAGACCTTAATATTATGAGGCGAAATCAAATGACCAGATAAATTAAAAAAAATAATACAAACAACATTCTTTTAACTAAATGTACGGGCCATCAAGGAGGCATCAAGGAGGATTATCAAGGAGCTTCATCCTTTTCTCACATAGTGTTCAGAGAGAGATCTAGTGTCAAGACACTCCGTTCTCCACTTTCAGCTAGTAATTTATACAATGCTTGTTGAGTGACTGTACTACAAAGCGGCTTGCCCAGAGCCAAAACTGAAAGAAATTTAATTACCCTAAGTGCAATCGAACCCACAATCATTCTGTTTACAGTCAGAAGCTGTTCCACTGAGCCTCGATGGAAACTTTAAGAATTAATATGCAAATTGCAGAATAAAACTATTCACAAAATTGTAATCAACTACCCAAAGTAATCTTATTGTAAAATTCTAGTTTATCAAATAAAAGTAGTATCATGTAGGGAGGAGGTGTATCTGTAAAATATGGGACCACCGGCTTTCTGAAGTCTGAGGGACATAAATGCATACTGGTGATATGGCAGTGTGATAGTAATGCTTAAGTGTGACAAAATTATGCACTTATAATAAGAATAATATCTATTTATTAAAAAAAAAGTTTATTTGACAAATACTGAAATGTGTCTCAATAAATGGCAATGTCTCTCATTTAAAAATATCGATATCGAAATAAATGTAAATGTGTTTTGGATGCGGTCGGATATGAATTGTTAGGATTTATTGTATAGTAGGTTTTCTTAATTTATCTGAGCTTTTCTGTCCAATAATAGACAACATTTTTAACAATAGTGAATATTTTTCATTAAATAACCAATAAAGGAAGAAAACTAACCAATAATAGAAAAAAGGCAGCTTCACGCTTTTTCCCGCATGGCAGGGTAGTTAGAGAAAACCTAGTTTCAAGACACTCTATTGTCCACTTACCACCCGAAAAAGATACATTGCGTGTTGTAAAGAACTCAAAGAAGGGCTTTGTCTTAGGTACTAGAGCGGAGAAATGAAAATGTTTGCAAAGGTTGTATGTTCGATTCGCTCTTGGAAAAATCCCCAAGTGGGAATCAAACTGGGAATCAATTGCATTTACAGCCAGACGGTGTCCCACTCCGCCACGATGGCCTCAATAATAGAAATAATGTTAAACATAGATTGTGGGTTGATTAGTAGCCTATAATAATATTTCTAATGAATAATTATTGTCTTACACCTCTTAAAAGATATGAATTTACATAAAAGAAACACTACCTACCTAGGTCTACTGCTACCCTAGGTCCTCATTTACCTACAAACGCACTCTTATTTTAAAAATATATAAAATTTATTAAAAATATAAGCTAATCCAAGAAATAGAAAACAGCTTTAGGTATATCCACGTCTCAAGTTGCTTTTATTTTGGAACGTAACCGAGTAGCCGTGTGCTGTCTACATCGAACCTGCATTGACCGCCTTAGCGACCTTCACCCTTTATAAGGTCGTCCTTCAGACCCTTTTTCATTTCATTGCCAAACAGTAGGAGTTTATACGTTTTTTCATTAATAAAAATATTTTTGTAGTTGTATTCCTCAAAAGGCATCCTTTTTGTTCGCATAATATATACATAACAGATCGTCTCACTATTAAATTAATGATCCTAGTAATACCATAAGTATGTTATACCTAATGTTGTAAGCTGAGTAAGTTCATTGAAAAAATCTTAATACTTGTTCTTAGAATTTGTATATAACGGCCGTTGTTGTAATTACGACGCCATTTATGAGTATAGTTTTGAATTATCATAACCATTAGTTATTGTGCCATTAACAATATTGGAAACGAACATATTTAAAAAGGTTCACAGAATTTGGTGCAAATATGGTATGCAAAGTGCATATGTTACACGTCACTGTGAATTTATTGACAATGTAAGAAAAGTAGACATAAAATTTGCATTGAAATTTGAGTTTTGCAGAACGGGCTGTACGTTGAATTAATTTTTACTTATAAAAAAATTTATATATTTTAATTTCAATGACTTTTTTATTACAGTTTTACGTTTTTTCCCGCACAACAGAGTGGTCAAAGACACAGCTAGTGTCAAGACACTCCGTTTTTTAGATTCTGCCGCAGATGAAAATATTTTAAATATAATCTTTCCCCTGAGAGGAAAGCGAACCCACAACCAATTGCTATTAAAGTCAGACGTTGTCCTACTGCGCCACAATGGCCTCTAGTATTGTGACATGATATTTATATATAAATGACATTTGTTAGACTCGCTAAAACTTGTGAACCTCAGGGCCGATAGGGCAAATTAGGTTCAAAATATTTATAGACGTCCAAGGGAAGGTTTAAAATGTCAGAAAATATAAAGAAATTGCACAGAAAATAGTAAAGAACCTATTTTATTTATCCATACAAGCTGTGCATACCTGTCAAACAAAAAGCGAAAAAGCTAAGCGAAAAAGCGAAAAATCTAGCTTAGATTGTGGAATATCAAAAGACCTAGCATAAGTAAAATTGGGCCGATATATAATTTATGTATTAAATAGTTTTTTTGATAATTTTTAGTGAATTTTGATACATTATTTAAATCTGAGGCGGTAGAAAGTTCGCCGGTTCAGCTAGTATTTTGAGTAGAATAAATAAAAATTTGAAAGGTTTGAAAATAGTTTCATCATCATCCATAAAGCAGCAACGTTTTCTTTCATAAAAATATCTAGTTGAATGGATATCAATACAACATGTTCCGATATGAAATAGCGCCGTATGGTTACCGGTTTTAGAAGGGCACCCCCACATCTCGTCCCGTGAATATCGTAAAGGTGACTAAGGGAATTGAGCTAGTACATTATTAGCGGCAGCCTCTACTTTTAAAAGATCTTAGCTTATTTGGCTTGTAGTAAATTATCAAATCTTAACTTATAATCTTACTCCATTATTTTCACACATTATACAAATAATCGGCCTATAATTTAAATTCGGAAGGTATTTACAACTAAATTGGACGATTACTAACTGAAACTTACCGTAGCCTGTATAACATAGCATGGGTAGTAGGATGGCCTGTGACTTGAAAAACAATAAAAAAATACATCTTAATATACTTAGGTTCCCTTATTTTGTCTATTTAACACTTATCTTTCGACCAAGGGGTCGAAAATTATACGGTATAATATGAAATTTGACATGGTTAAAATTGGAATACAGAGAACAAAGAAAATAAATATAACACACACAGTAACATATGTTTGAGATACACATTTTTATAAAGTGTCAGGGTTGCTAAGGCAACGCGTATTTTACGCGTCATCGTCTAGAAGTTGAATATAGAATATATAGCTGTCTTATGTATCACATGCACTAGTTGTAAAATTGCTTTATGACAAAAAAATTAAACGAACAGTACCACCCCTGCATCCACTCTGTATACATTTCTAAAGCACACCATAAAGGCATCAAACAGTAAATTAAAATACTTGAAATATTAATCTCTTAGCATGGCAGATACCAATCAAATTGAATTTGAAATTATTCTAGTAACAAATAAATAAAATCGCAAAGACATGTGCAACTGGTGTACACGCAACGCAAGGCGTTAACAAAAACTGACAGAGACGATAACAATAAAATTATGAAGTTTATAAATCCAAAAGGTTGAAAAACAAGCGTCTATATCGTAATTCAGTACCTTACGTTACAATTTGCACTAAATTTATCATACAATAACGTTGTGCCTCAAAATTATTATTCAAATCGATGGCATTAATCAATGCGTCGATAAAAGAAAATGCGAGCAACGATGCGCCTGCGCATAGTGATGTTCTAGAGATATTATCGTAGATTAAGAGATATGTTATCTTTTTATATATTCAGTGATGAAGCTAGTTTGTGGCGCATTAAGAATGTGATTCCGCCACCCAACTCCAAATTTTTGGAACGAAAATGATATGGGTGGAAATTTTTATTTTTGGAAAACGTATAAAAAGTTGACCGTAGCGTAGGATGTAGCAATGCGTTAAACGTATGGCATAGTAGTTAGAGATCCTTGGTCGATTTCCAACAGGCGCGGGCTTGAATCTCTTTTTTTTATGTATTTTAATTATTTTTTTAATATATATATTCTCTAAAAATGTTTTTCATATCCAAAAAATATGCGAATAAAACTTTAAAGTGTTAAATGTTTAGTGACTTCTTCACAATTGATAAGCTCTATTAATGACTAAGTTAAAAGTATAAATAATAATTTGAAAAATCATAATGGAGATCAGATTGATTAATATTTATACAAGTTATAGCTCATAACTCCTTTTGTGTGGACTTTATGACTCTTATTATTATAACTTCTGTAGTTCTACTAAAAAGCATAAAATTCGTTGTTTCCAGTTTCCAGGTAATCTTCTCTTAGTACTTACTCCCTTACAGTCCCCACGGAACCTACATGCCAAATTTCAGCTTTCTAGGCTAGCTAGCCAGCTTTGTCTGTCCGTGGTCTGTCAGTCACTCGTTGAGCAACGGAAAACTTTGATATATAAATTACCACTATTTATCTACTCATCCCGTTGATATACCTACAGGGAAATATGTTTGTAGACACTATTATTGTACATATACTACAATCTCTATAAACATTTATTCTTACACAACTCGTTATATGTTTATTTTTTGTATATTTTTGTATATTTTTATAGATGCGACAAAGCGTGTCAAGTTTCACCTTAGAAATTTAAGCTAACTAAACAAATATTATTCTAGAAAAATAATTCATTTGATCTCTATTAATACAGTATCTCGATATCGACAAAGATTATTACCTGCCTTGCGTGGTGCAGTCTCTGTGTGCGTGCGCGCGAGATAATGAAGTATCTGTACTAATATATTATAAAGTTCATTATAAACAATTATTTATTGTTAGCGCATGTTTATTAATAAGGCAACTCGATAGCTACTGAATGTTTATTAGGGTTGGCGCTTGTAATTTTTTAATTAATTACTTATAGAAAGAAGCCTTATAGAGCCACTGAGTCACAAACGATGCAACATGTAGTCAGTTCGATACCATGCATGCGCTTAATTTGCCATTTCGTCTTTGTAATTAACAAAGAACGTGCAAAAGGTGATGGGATGCGACCAACAAGCAGGACTTCTAAAGTATTAAAAAATTTGGAAAGTGGAGATTAAGTGTCGGTGCTTTCTGCCTACCCTTAAAAAATCCGCAGAAAATAATAAAAAACTTATAATCATTATCATTATGTGTTGTGATGATGATTATATAATAATAATATATTTTTATTAAGATAATTTCTCCGCTCTGGTGGCAAGAGAAGAAGAAAGTGCGGCATTGAGTTTTGGTACTCAACACGATATGTCTCGAATTCAACCGAAAAGTGGAGAGCAGATTTTCTTGGCATACTTAAATTTTGTACGGAGAACGATTGCAGCAAGCCCATATATAGGTAATTATATTCATATAATTAACACTAGACAACCCTATATAGCTGTCAATGCAGTGAATATGAAAGTGCGCACAAAGCCCTTCGGTAGATCGTGCGGAGATTGCCTCTGTAACGTAATAAAATGTTTACAACCCCTGTTTTGATTGGCCGGGAATAGAATACGGTCCTCTGTTGCAAGTTTTTGCGCTTATTGTTCAAAGAACAGACTATTTACTTGCATATCCTAGGAGAATAGCCAGGCTCGATTCGTATTCGGAGTTTGCACGTGTTTCTTGGCAATCGCGAATATTTTTTTAGCAGTGTCTATAAAAGAGATTCTGGCGTCAAATGTTTATAACTATGACGTGTGTATAACGAGAAACCTTTTGCATATGGCTAGGTTTAAATATTTCAAATTGAATATTTAAATGGTGATATCATTTAAATATTTGATTTAACTTAGACACCACTTGGAAGAATATTCATTTTTGAAATCTCCAACCGATATGTAACAAGTCTCTATAATGAGTGGAAACCAGGAAAAAGAGTGCTTGTATTGATTGTCTACGTGACGGTCGGATACGTGAAGATAAAATAAAAAATATCCAATATAACTATAAAATTTGATTATTATTATAAAATATGCTTAAGTTAAATAGTTTTAGATACAAATATTGAAATTATATTGCTTTTGGTAATCAAAATGAAATTTATTCTAATTTACCATATATATATATTTATAAACCATAATAAGATTATACAAATATTAAGCTACCTTCTTAGAAGAACACTATCAATTAGGCAGAATAGCGTACAAATTAATTAAAAACTACTTTTATACAAGTCGATGTCACACAAGTAGGCCTATATCGAGCGTTTAACCCTACACTGAGAGTTGAGAGTGGACCGTTCGATCGTTAAAAAAGTAAGGCGAAAAAAAACGCGCCACCCCTAGGCTCGACGGAAAAAAAACAGATAAAAATGAGTCCCGCTCGTAATTTAAATGTCGAACCAGTTGTCGATAGCCAAAGGTTTAAGTTAAGTTTTTTATTGTTCTCAGCTTTTATATTGTTAAGTATTTAATTACTTAAGAGTTAAAAGTAAGTTCAGTAAGCCATTATCGCATTATTTTCTTAAATATATATTATATTTAGTATAAAATAGTGATTATAATTTGTAACATATATACAATTATAGGTAGGTATATGAGCAATGAAATAAATATTAAAAATATATTCAATATAGATGAAAATTTATTATAGCTTATTGTGGTTAAGATTGAATCATACAAAAACATCATTTTACTTAATTCATAATAATATAAACCAGAGACAATCTCCGGATAACTAACTTAACACTAATAAGACATTCCGTTTTTATGACTTTTACACATTTTAAATGAAATTATTTTAACGCATAATAACTAAGCAAAAATATACTGCTAAAAATCTAACGTTTCGAACATTAGCATTCCATTACTCCTCCATAACTCCTTAGCATTCGATTGATTCATGGTCTCTATCGCGTTCCAGAAAGAGGAGCTCTAAGCTGTACCTGGGACTAGCGACCCCAGTGCAGACTTAAAGGGCCCAGTATTCCGTTACCGTCGGTTACATGTGAACTTAATCTTCGAAAATCATTTTTCCTAAAATATATTTTCGAATAACAAAATATACGCGATTTAAATAATTTAACTCAGTATTCAACTTATCGCCTATGAATTTAAAGACCACTTGTTCTGTCAAACATAGGTATGCTATATATTAAAATTCCTTGAAATTATCATTCGAACCCACGACCTATACATTAAATGAAGAACACACAAACCATACAATAACTTCTGAAATATTCATAATATTATATATTTTAGGGAGCACCAAATGTTGCCAACACCGCTCACTACATATCGTATAGAGTATGTACGTAGTCGCTCGGTGGACACACGCGTTAAAATGATTCCGCTGTTTGTAAAAAGAAACTACTAGTACGTTATATAATATCGCTATTGTGTATTTTCTAAGGATATATATGTATATGTATATATATATGTATAGAGCTTTGGGCCTTATAATAGATGTATTACAGCAATATGTGGAGTGCATTGCATTATTACTAGGGTATACAGTAAAAACATTCTATTTTTCATAATTTAAATAATATTTTTTTAAATTTTACAAACATTATGTCTGGAAAGACAAAACGGCGTTTAACGGAACGTTTAAAGTGGTGGAACACTCAACACGCACACTGAAACCGAGCACAAAGTGGAGGACGAAGTGTCTTGATACTTGGTTCTCGATGTCTAAAAAATTTACAATAATCGATAATGTTATTTTATTATTAATATAATATACCTATTCTAAATATCATAACAATATAATATTTTGAAAATATTACATTTTAATGGAGCCTACACGTGTTAGAGTTATGACCACGCTTAGGCAAACGTTGTGTAGACCTCCCTGAAGCACGATAGATAGTCGATTTGAAGAAGGTGGCTTGTAGCGGATAAATGTGAGCTGCCCAGGACCGAGTGGCTGGCGCTTTATGAGGAAGGGAGGTCTTAGTTCAGCAGTGGCCGGCGACCGGCTGAAAAAAATGTTTTACCCGCAACTTCTTACACATGGATTTAATACTTTCTCATTCCTTCATATCATATTTTTGCTCCTTAAAAGAAACAATCGTTTTACATCCACCATAAAACGATAAATCTTAGCTTTTTATCACCAGTAATTTCACGTGCGTTGTCGGTCGAAAGAGTATTATATATTTTGATAAAAAATATTTTTTATTCATATAATAAAACCTATATATATATAAAACCTTTTAAACAGACTTTGATATTTGAAATTAGATATTAAGTTCAGGCACTCTAACTAACCAAATTACTCAAAACATCATGCCAGTGTTAAGCCGTGATACGATTATTAAAAGTTTATTTATAACTTAATTATATATTCATTAAATATAAGAATAACACAACAATTTAGGTCACTTTTTTAACTAAGTTTTTCCTTAGTTTCCGTAACTTGCATGTATAAAGTTCGAAAATGTACATCTAACTTTGAGAATGCATTTTGTTGAGATCCGCTACTCATGAAATTTCTATTTTCTTGAGTAGCGGATCTCAACAGAGTGTCTTAGTATCTTGACTCTACGTTCTCAATGACTGCTACACGGGAAAAAAGCGTGAAGCAAAAAATACAACACTGACATGCACACTGGCACAAGTTAAAAAATCACACAAAATAATTATGATTTCAAATCTTTTCTTTTATTCTTTAGATAAGGCAAACGAGCGTTTGTGTCACCTGAGAGTAAGTGATCAACGCCCGTCCGACCCGTGTAACACCAGAAGACTACAGGCTATAGGGATGTTGCCGGCCTAAGTTCCAATCAATCAGGAATCAGGGGTTCTTATTTAAATTTCTAATAAAATTACCATCGTGGAATATTCTTAAAATAAATTAACAATAAAGTAAATTATCAAATGATGCGTTGTATAATAACGCACAATAATAGGAACGCGTTTAGATAAAATAAAAACAAATATGTAAAACACTTAATAACATAATGCGTCTCATTTTATGTAATTATATTTTGTAACTCCATCGATATTTTGTACATAAATCTAAAAGAACCTGCCTAGTGACAGGATATATAAATTATCGACTTTATGCATATTCATGAAAATGTCAGTTTTTGCGTTATACCAATTTAGGCTTACGTCAAACTGTACGGCCTTTATATTAAATCCGTTGAAACAGCCATCTCCAATTATTTCTGAAAGTTGGACAGAAAAACGGAAAACTTTATCACTCTACCCTCCTTCTAATATAATAAGTAAGTACTGTATAGTAGCTTTATTATAGCATTCACTAATAATCATGCATATATGTTTTTAAATGTACCTCCTTTCCTGTCTGTTTCGATAATAAAGTACCATCCATGGATTTCACCAACAACTGAATGTTTCAAAAATTAAAAATTATAATTTCACTTTAACGTCTTATCTATAATGTAGTTGGTATTAAAATAAATTAAATATTGGGTGTAGGTCTGAGTGCGAATACAATACAATATTTTTGTAGAACTTTAAATTGTTGCCAGGGCGACCAAAGACCGAATACCGAAGAAGAAGAAAATAATCGAGAAAATAAATCAAGTTCATTTTATTTTTCTTCAATTTATTTTGTTAATCTACCTGTTTCTAAACAAATCATATTTAAAAAAAATTACCTTTTAAAAAAACATACTTTTTACCTGTCATATGTCACATGTCTATCGTAAAGTACGCAAACAGACTATAGCAATGTTTGACGCAAGACATTGAGTGTCAATATATGAAACTAGTATATGAAACACTCTTACTTAGTTTGCAAGCACCCTTACATCATTGATCTTCTTAAGATTACAATTTTAATTGCTTTTACATTAATTTATGTTTCACCCCATCATAAATCAAACACCTAAGAGCACTTATTCACACATCTACATTGTATCTTACTTAGACAATATTTTAATATATTTAATGTTAAAAAATATTAAAATGAAATTATAATATTGTAAATATATCAATAATAAAGGCTTCAAGCTTTTTCTCACACAGCAGGGTAGTCAGAGAGAAACTAGTATCAAAGAAATGAAGAAAATGAACTAGTCTATTACCAGTATTACTATGGCTGTACTCTCTGGTACCTAAAACGAGGCGCAGCGTCGAGTTCCGCCACTCAGCACGCAAAGTCTCAGAATCGGACGGAAACTGTAAAACGTACTGTCTGCACACTTGGTAGTCTCTGCCTGCCTTCCTATGCGGGAAAAATGGTAAAGCTGAAAGCGTGAAACTGGTGTACGATTTGGTTGATAATTTGCACACGTGTCAATTGCGTTTGCATTGTCTTTAAAGCATGGATCTGATAACATAAGTATGGATAAAATAATTTTGAGCTTGTGTCTTTTAGCTCCTTATTTTAATTAATTTTCCTTTTAAAGTAAAGTTTTCGACTCTTTGAGATATTATAAAATTACTAAACCCATGCTGAAGACACTTTGGTTATGTATTTGCAGTAAAAGAAAACTATGGACGAAAACTAACTAAACTGAAAGAAAACTATAAATATATTTATGTATTTTTAGTTACAAGGACTAGTTGGTTCTACTCGTGGCAAGCGATGGTTTTGTGTGAATGCTAAACATGACTTATATCAATGTATAGAAATTTCTGCTAACTACGTGACAGACGGACAAACAATAACGTGAGCGACGCTACTGGTGGTAGAAAGCTGAAATTAAGCATGAGGATGTATAGGAAAATAGTAAGACTGAGAATTTCCCGAAATTCCGAGAACGGAAACTGAAAATGGCAACTTATGTTTTCCACTAGAAACCTAAAAATGAAAATAGTAACGCAAGTATCAAAAAAAACTATTCAAACGCAGATGCCAGAAATACTAGTTGTTTTATAATATTATCTATTTTAAAAAAGTATTGTACCTAAAGAAACTAGGCAGGACAAATATTTGCACTCGCACTCAATAACTTTGGCAAATATTTACAGATATAAGATATGTTATCAATTGTTTTATTCTATGCTTAGAAAGAACGGCAGTTTAGTACTTATATAACAGACCTTGGCCGTCCTCGCAACTACTTTGATTGATTATGACCGTTGAGGTCACTGGACTTCTAACTTAGGGCGATTTACGTCTCAAATAAAAGATACTATACTATACTTTTATTTTCATAAAATTTCCTTATTCACGAGGTACGTAGAGAGTTTAAGTGATGCCGTTCTCTTTTTTCTTTGTGTCTCTTTGACTAGACGTTTGGTGGAGAAAGATAATCATAAAATTTAACAGCTACATATTAAGCCTAGTAGTTGAATTTGGACCCTTAACTGTCAAATATAATCAGAAACGTGAAAAACATATTATAACAGCGTATATAAATGAATAAGTAGGTATTTTAAATGTAAACCCGTATTCTTTAAAGGCTGGATATACATTAATAAAAAATCCGTTGCTAATAACTACTTACCCTTGTTTCTTTTTACATTTTTTAAAGTGTTATTCCCACACTAAGGAAATTGAAAAAGGCATATTTAGAAAACGTATAAAAATTTGAACGCAGCGGTATTTGAACCTGCGCCTCTTGAAAACCGTTCAAGTTGATTCAAGATTCAAATGCTAGTTTTGATGGTAATTAGATATCTATACAGTATACATATAATAAAAATGTAACTGATCGCTGTCTGTACATGGAATATATATATATAAAAATTACAATGATTTTTAATTATTCTTTATGGTTTATGTTTGACTTGTTAGTCTAATCTCAGAAATCGCTAAATCCATTTTAATGTGGTTTTGACTACTGTATTTTGGTAAATAATGAACATTTAGTGTTAATTTTATTTCAATCGGTTCAAAATAAAAAAGGTCTAACAATTTAAATTATAAATATTAAGCAAAGTATGGATTTTAGTGAGAACGAGATCGGGCGAAAATACAAAATAGTTACAGTCTTAACGTTGGCGAAGCCACGAGCTAAACCAGCTTTAGATTCGAGTAGTATAGTATAAAGAGTAACGTAAATCAATGTAAGTATAAGTTAAAAATGAATGATATTAAGAAAAACAAGAATATAGACTAGGTGCATATATGTTTAAATATTCGAATAAAAAAAAAATACATTTGCGATTTAGTAACTAAGGGAATCCCTTGATTTTATTGTAGCTGCAAGTCATTTTTACATCTAAGGCATCTAGATGAAGTTCCCAGTCTTTCAGAGGCTCAGAGGCTCAGAGGCTCAGAGAACTCACTCACCGTAAGAGTTAAAAATCTTCAAAAATTCCGTACATATATGAACGACCCGTAACCAGAAATAATTTAGTGAAACTCTTTAATAGTTGGTTCTCTCATTTTTCAGCATAAATAAATTAGACATCTAGAAATATAGTTAGAGAAAGGAAGGTATGGTCTTATTGGACAGCCAACTAAATTGATATGTCAAAAAATATATTTTAAATTAATCTTATTGGCTACACCAATCGTGCTTAATGAGGAAGTAATCGAATTAAATCTTAGCAATAGAATTAATATTTATGATAAACTAATACATATATAAATGTATATTTTTTTACATACATATATAAATGTATATATTTTTTAAATAATTAAAAAAAATAACGTTATAATATAATGATTTTTAGGTGAGAGTTCGAAACACTTCGTCCTCATCTTACCGCCAGAGTTCTAGCTATAGCGTATTCAGTGACGCCGCGCTTTGTCTTGTTCACCAGAGCGAAGAATCGAATATAATTAAATTATGGTCATTCCGAGGGGGACTCGAACCTATGACCAATCGTGTTTAGTTAGACGCTGTTTATACTTATAAAGTTATGTTTTAATTTTAAAAAATCATATTATAAAAAAAAATAATTACCTACCTAGAATTAAAAATATTTAATCGTCATAAACTTTAATGTCAAGGGAGTAATATGAAAATCGTACGTACACAAAATTCTACATAAGCTAATGAAATTTAAAATTTATGCTTATAAATAAATAATAATTAGAAAAAATATCCGTTTATTTCATATAAATATTCTTGACATTGGCACCATTGCCAAATTTAATATAAAAAATAATGGACAACTATGTATTTTAACACTAGGCTCTCTGCCTATCTCTTATTAATTAATCATTTTTTGTAATTATTACAAAATATTAGAAGCTTTCATATGTATCACATAACACTATGAGTATACAGTGGTCCGCCACGGCTTTTTACTTTAGACCTGTGTCGGTATATATCTGGAATCACCTTTTCGCTGAAGTCGGTTAAACTAAACAACTCCAACTGTTGTAGAAAATCTTCCTTCATTGAATAAGATGGTCAATTCGCATACACTGACCTAGTAAAGCATAATAATGCTATAAGTGGACCGAATGGCAGCACCTATCCTGGTATTATGTGCAGGATCTTCTAAACATAGTCACAATGGTATCTAATCATCCAATTGTAGGGTGGAAATTGTCCGTTTATCTACAATGGGACGGTCGTCATTGCATTTCTTTAATTTTTCATACATTATGCATGGGGACTCGGTGTTTGAAGTGGCAAGTCCAGATAATTTTTTAGCTGGATTATTTTTAGCTGCCCATCTCTCGCCCATCATCACCCATATTACTGGGTAGGCAGAGAAAATTTAGTGTTTAGGCTGTTCTCCATTGTCCGCTTCTATTTCGACACCTTGTGTCTCGAGTACTAAATCACAACGTCACAGGGAGAGCCAGAGCTAGGAAATGTAAATAATTTAAATGTCATGATTGTTTCTAGCGGAAATCGAAATTGGAACCGTCATGTTTATAGTCAGATACTGTACCACTGCGCCACAATGTCTTCAGCTAGATTAATATAACGATATTATTATATATTTAGTAAGCCCGATGGTTAAAACACTTGACTGTACTTAGTCTGTGGTCGCTGGTAGACTCAATATTATTTAATACGCGATCAATCCGATTAGATAATATTAGTTTCATGTAATATGTGCAATGATTTGAGAAACATAAGAACTTGAATTAAGCCCGTCTCTTACATAGTTGTTATTTGCTTATACATAGGTAATAGCAGATTTGATACTGAATCAAGATTAATATTGAAATGTTATAATTAAAGAATTTTACGTTTATTGTAGCATTTTTTAATAAAAATAGACAAGCTCAACGGACTACAGCGCTGAAATATACATATATAAAGTACAAGTCTAGTTATAGAAATGAAAAATATAAGATATATATTTTTTAATTGCAATGAAAATATTTAGTTACTGAACAGTATGTAAATTTAAACTATTGTCTTTATCGTATATCTTTATCCTATTCGTGGACAAGTAAGTTATTTACAGTTTCACGCTTTTAGTGGTGGAACTCAACGCCTTATATCTTCTCACCAGAGTGGAGAAATGAAAATAATTTAAATATAATTCAATTAAGAGAACGAGAGAGATATTGAATATATATATATATATAATTAAAAGCCACTTTTAGTCTATTAATAAATATTTTGCTTGACTTCAACCTATACATACACATAGGTACACATCCGTTACATTGCGTACAGATGCATGCTCAACTAAATTAAATTAGGAAAACTTGTTAGGCTACAGTACGGACTATTACATTCACATGTGATAAAATTGGGCAGATAACAGAAAACATAGCAGTTTGCAACACATTCGATCACACAGCCTCCCTTTGACGGTGCCCTTACAACATTTTTATCTCGCTATCGTTTCAGCTACCAAATAAGCTCATTTATAACGGGGGCTGAACAAAAAAACAAAAATTTGAATAAGGAGGGCATTATTTATCGCCGCCCCAATGAAGGCCGTTAATGTGATTTTTTAATAATAAAAAATACACGAGCCAGCCAAACGAGGATCATGTATCATAGCTTTTTCGACCAGTCATTGTCCCTGAAAAATATTATTTTTTATTTACCAACCTACGCCGCGGTAAACACCGAAAGTATACATCAAATTAATCACGCCGTAAAATTTTGCCCACTCGTTTAATTTGAATGCTAAACGTACTTTGTTCTCGACTTTTTTTTCGCATCGAATTATAAATGGAATATATGAAACATTACCAGCGCCAAACTCAAATATTGGTAGCCGTAGTACATTCACATCATAATAAGAATTATAAATGTAAAAAACGTTTGATCATAACTGCGTAAGTATACATCATTATAATTATATGATTAACTCTACACGACTTCGGTAGGCATAAACATTTGAAACAGACAAAAACAAAACGCACTTCGCCAATAAAACCCTTCCCTTGCCTAATTAAAAAAAATTAAAAAAAACCGCTCCCTCAGAACCCGCGTTGTCACGTTCCATATTCCCGCGTTAATTACACGTCATTCTTTTTTTCAAAAAGCGCGCCAATGACGCGCGCAATTAAAGCCCTGTACAGACAACGGGAAGACGCGACATAAAGCCGGCGTACACAATGCGTCCTCGGCGAAATTCGCCGCAGGGCCAGCGAAATTAACAAGGCGATTTACACTTGACACTAGGCGCCTGTTTTTCACAACTTTGCGTTCCTACGGCGGAGCCCTCGCCGGGTGCGAGACGCGCACAGTGCACTTTCTTTTTCATAACGTCACATGCAATATTATTTACAGCCAGCTGCATTGTCAGCCGCCACCTCTGTTGTGGTCCTACTCTGTGCTCTCTATTACACGAAGATTACGGAGTGCGAAGCGTCGCGACAGCTCATATCGTAGTAATTGTGTGAAATAAAGAGCTTTGTATCATTATTTTTGAGGAGTTACATTCACCTTATTCACATTATCTCTGGGGTAGCGCGTGTTCATTATTTTTGAAGTACTTTTAACATTTTTGTATGGTGGAACAATGTGAGATTACTTAGTGTGTTACACCGCCTGCGGCTAAACTGTATACAAAGACGTTTGTCTTTAGTTCTTCATAACTAATTCCAGTTGCTCTCATGCGACACAATGCTAGCTTAGACATGAAATTGTGTCAAGATTTTTTTAAATCAAACTCTTATGGAGAGTGTGTTTAAATATGTAAGTTTTATTTTTCGCCGCATTTAAAAATATTGTGGTAAATAAAAGAACACCTCTACACACAAACACAAATTTATAAACATCACCTATATTTTAAGCTATTTGCAGCAAGTCTAAAGAAAAAGCCAATTTTTACTTTTGTGAACTTGTAGACATCACTTAATAAAAAAAAACATATTATTAGAAAACATATAAAATTTTTATCGTAGCGGCATTCCAACTGACAGCTTTGACGGTCTCCACGAGGTGCCGGTTCGAATCCTGCTACTTTCCAATGTGTAGTATACGTTATCTTCAAATATTATACCTAAGTGTGTGAATAACATTTGAAACAAATAAAATCAATGAAACCAAAAGTTTAGAACTCACAAATAATACTTACTCTAAACAGCCTATTATTTTTAAAACATCTTCTGAACCATTGTAACCATCCAAAATATATAAACATATATAGCCATGAGCATATTTATCCCATTTTCATTTACTTAAGTATTTACTCGTTTAAATTTTAAGCAAAATATAATATAATATAATATAATTTCGGGGCATTACATTACATCTGGGCAACGGATAGAGGCTGTTGTCAAAACATTAACTGTATAACAAGTTACACAATTATGCAAATTTTATGTTGCCCTAATTGCCAAATTATTTAAAGAGATTTCTGTTAATTTCACCCCACGCCCTTTGTGGAGAAAAGATTTCGTTTCTTAAAATTACATGTAAACGTTATTACCCCCAAGATCTCATCGATGGGGTCGCTAATGGAAGGGTTAAATAAAAAACATATTTAGATTTAGTCGTTCTGTCTCGTTCTTTAAGCGTCTTAAGGGAATTATATGGCAGATAGGTATGTAATTGAAAAACATATATTTGGAAGAAATATAAATATTGGCATACAGCGGGATTTGAACCAGCTCCACTTGAAAACCGTTCAAGCGTCCGACCGCTAAGCGTGCATGCGTTCTACATCCGGCTACGTCAAAATTCTTATAAGCTTGTTACTACTTATATTTATTGTTAGCATCTCTATAGAGAGTTTATTCGTTATTATAGTTGTATTCGTAACGTTAACATTAGTTTTCCATTGGAGATAGATAGTTTATCTAGGGAGGTGTTGAGGAGGGACACAGGCAAACAGAATAACTTACCATTAGAAAATTGGAGATGTTTTAAGTACTAGTACATTGTGTTTTTTATAATTGTTTAGGTGTATATTCTGACTTTGCTTATGTTTATAATAATAGATCTCTATTGCCAAATATTAATTCGTAGAATAATCTTTGTGTAGCAGAAATTTGTAAAAATCTCTCTACAGAGATGCTAACAACAAAAATTAGTTGTAATAAGCGTATACGAATTTCGACGTAGCCGGATGTGAAACAGTCAGAGCGCTTGGACGGTTTCTCAGAGGTGCGGGTTCGAATGCCGCTGCGTTAAAAAAATTATACGTTTTCTAAAAATGTTTTTTAATAATATATGTTTGCTAAAAGAAAGGAATAATTTATATATATTTTTTAATTTGGACATTAAAGCAGATTTTTCCATAATTATCAGATCAAAATGACATTGAACCGCTGTCATTTATTAACTGCTATAACACTAAAATGTAATGCTTGGAAATAATTAGGTTAAGTTTTGTATTGTATTTAAAGAATTAAATTACAATATAATCATCATAATAGGTAGTAACGTTAAAAATGTTATATAAGATAATAACAATAAAAATGGTGAAACTTAAATAACAAAATTTATTATATAGCTTTTCTCACAAATACCTCTGATATCAGACCACCTAGTGTTAAAAATACAACACATCCAAAATCGAGACATAGTGTGTCGTAACTGAACGCCGCACTGTATCCAAATCATATTATAAAATCATCTAATCAAAAATTTGCATAGCTATTACTATCTAAAATTAAAACTATCGAACTAAGGGCGCAAGGGCGCCCGTCTCCCCATCATTTATAATGCCAAAATGTTTTAATTAAGATGCTGTAAAATGTAATTTACATGCAAATTCGGTTTATGTTAATGTGCCGCGTATATCTGTTTGGGTGCGTGCTTGCTATCTAATTTTGCGACAGTGTTCGCCGTCATTATCTTGCCTCTAATGAGAAATCTGGCAAGCTTGATGTTTGCATAATTAAACTTGCGGTCGGGACGTTTTGATTGTTGCCATGATAAAATACTCGCGACAGCTGTTGTGGTGTTTTATAAGCTTAGCGGGAAATATTATGTATATTTTTATATGCATAGCATAGCGTAGAAGATATCTAGAGTAGTATATATATAGACTATAGTATACTTAGTCAGATAGCTAAATAGCGACCGGCTCGAGCCTTCGCTTCGCATACTTTTATTCGGCCTTTTCGTTAAACAATGAAATTCGTCAAAACAATGACAAACTAAACAAAAATAGACGAAAATTAGCCAATACTCAAGTGTGTCTATGTAAAAGTTCATCACAATTGGTCCAGCGGTTCAGTCATGATAACGTCACAGACAGACAGAGTTACTTTCGCATTGTTATTATTAAGTATGGATATTAGTACATATGTGACAAAGTTTCGTTCGTAATATTCAATACTAAAGTAAACAAATTTGAAAGCACGATTTTTACGAACGATACAATACGAACGATTTATACGAACAGTATATACACCCTTAAATATAAATTAGTTATTAAAATGCTTGCTAATAAAAGTACTTAGTTCTGATAAGTTAATCATCTTTTTAGTTGTGGCGTTTCAAAAACAGAATATATCGTAATAAAACTTATGTAGTTGACCATTTTTAAATGGTTTTGATTTAAAAACTACTACACGTGGTCCTCTTGTTAAAATCTTAACATTTCATATTTAGAAAACGTCTAAAATTTTTTAACGCAGCGGGATTTGAACCCGTGCCTCTTGAAAACCGTTCAAGCGCTCTGACCGCTAAGCCATGCGTTCTACATCCAGCTACGTGGAAATTCTTATACGCTTATTACAACTTATATTTGATGTTATTAGTTGTCAATTTCCTCAGTGTGCGAATAACACTTTAAAAAATGTAAAAAAATCCTAATATTTCGTTTTCTGTTACTCAACTAGGCTAAATAGTTCCTAAATATAATAAATTTAATTATAAAATTATGACATAAATATGTATGTAAAGTGAAATTAATATATATTCTCAAGCTTTTAAAATTTTTGTTACAATTAAATGAAGCTTAGTGCTTCACTTGGATTACATGAAATTTTGTTATAAATATTTATGTTTTATACATACTTGATATTAAGAATACCTTTGTATACACCTAGGTAATTCAGATATAACGATTGTGAGCTCATTTCTGTTAAACGGCCGCAAAGGATACTAGACAAACAGATAAATAGAGTCGCCTTTACATTTATTATATTAATATAAGTTGAAAATACGCCGTTTTACAAGAAACAAGAAAATCCTAATTTTATTTATTTTCTCTTAAAGCCACTAGAATTATACTAGAATACACCGATCGTAATTTACACTAGATAATGTTCTTATTGAAAAAAAACTTTTTCAATATATTATAGATATCAAAATACAACACCATATTCTTTACAAAAAATATTCACCCATACTTTCGCAGTAGTTAAGAAAACAAACCGTGTCCGTTGCCAAATACAAGTTAAATCAATTAATTAAAATAAAATCCACTCCGCTCGATTCGTCCACAAGACATTCATTAGCACGAATCCGAGTACAATTCCACTAATTTATTCCAATAAAAAGGAATAACACCCTCCCACCCCCTTGTATATATATATTTATATAGCCTTGTATTTTCAATTTTTTTTTGCCGGCACAACCCTTCGTTTAGATTCAATTCGGCTAAATAAACTGAATTATATGCTACTTAAATGAGTGTCAAGTCGCCTCCACAGCCCCCTAAGGGCCACTTCGCCTCACCCCGAGATTCTTCTGAGATTTCCGTTCTATAGAAAAAGGATGTAAATAAGGCTTTTGAATTTTATCATAATGATCATTTTAAATATTTTTACGTGAAATTCTAAGAATTATATAAAAGGGCAAAGTGTGCTTTGTGTTTATTTTTTTTAATCATTTTTTTTATGCTCATGTTACAAAATATTTATATACAGTTAATTATTTTACTTCGACGCTTTAATTAATCTTTTATATTTTAGTTTAATATATAAAATATATCTTCTATTATTATTAGTAATTACTAATGATATTAAAAACCGAAAATTTAATTGTAATGATTTTTTATATGTTATTAGAAAAAAAACTTTATATCTACAATTTACCAACTACGTTGAATTGCGTCACTAAACACGCAACGCCTCTAAATGAACTGAAATCACAATATGAAGTGATATATAACTGAGCTTGCCCCATTTACTCGTCTCGTTGCAAAATACGAAAGAAACGTAAATAAAAACTAGAAACAACACGCATAAAACTACTTGCACAATAAAAGAATCGTTAAAAAGCTTTCATTTTCACTTTAAAAAGATTCACACTTTAGAGGTCAGCGAGTATTCGCACGGACGGGCGAATTTGCGGGAGAAAGTTAATAAAAACAAAAATGATAAAAATACAAGTTGCCGGCTTTGCAATAGAAAGACAAAAGTAGGCGGCTGCTCTCAGTGGAACGAATAGGGCGGGCGGGCTTTTCTCACTCTCTTAAACGCTCTTGGCTACCACACTGCGTTCCTCGCTTTTTGATACTTTAACTGGCCATTTGTAAGTGAACAATTTTGTGGTAAATTTACCGTATTTAAAGTTGAGGCTGTCGTGGCGTAGTGAAATAGAAGCTGACTGTTAATGCGATTTGTTGCGTGTTCGATTCCCACTCTGATATATAAGATAAAGTAGCTCTGGTACAAGACAAAGTCCTGTTTGGCCAGAGAACACGTACTGTAATTTTCGGGCGAAATTTCAAATTTAATTTCGGGTGGTAGACGGAGTGTCTTGACACTAGGTTCTCTCTGATTAAACCTGCAATGCATTCGAGCTGCTATGGAAAAGTGTGAGACTGAAAAAAATAGTTAAGATGAGACCAGAATACGTTTTATCCGTGACATTATTGGTAGTTGTTGAATAAATTTAGTAAATGTTTGTACTACAAATATCAAAGTATATATTTCAATTATATAATTTATGACAAAGAAATTAGTAGCTTTGTAAATGAACCAATATGTATATCAGGTAACAAAAAAAAATTGTTATATATTTTAACAAATCCACATATTGTTGATTTGATTCTTATTAATTTATTTTAAAATAGGCAGTACCACAATTTAATAAACATATTTCCAAAATAAGACTATTAATGACTAGAAAAAGAATCCTGACGCCGTGAGACAGGATCTGATTGTAAACGCGATTGGTTGTGAGTTCGATTACCACTCAGGGGAATTATTATATGAATTTCTCTGCTCCTGTACCAATGACAAAACACGGCGCTAAGTTCCGCTAAGTAAGAACGGAGTGGTCTTGGCATTAGGTCCTCTACCCTGCTATGAGGGAAAGTGACAAAAAAAATAATCAAAAAAAAATTAAATATTATATATTATCAAAAGTCATCCACCGCAGTGCATTTACAAAGGGCTCTGAAGTGTCGCGGCGTGTCGGCATGTGTATCGCTAATATAATAATGGTATATACCTCCATTGATTCACCGGGTTACATTCACAAAGGAAAAGTTATTTTAAAGCTTCATTATGTGAGCTTTTATAACGACGATCAAGCTTATAAGCTTATATTTTCAAATATTGATTGTAGAAGAATATGAAACTGTGATTTTTGAGTAATATGTCTCTAGGTTATTCCAGTACAATTGTTATATTTTTTACAGTTTGCAGTTTATTATTTAAATAAATATTTTAATTGTTTTAATAACAATTTTCATTAATATTACTTTACAAATTGGCTGCTTGCCTAAAACTTTCGTAATGTAAAAAATAAACTCATAAATGTAACTGCACAATTTTTATAGAAATTTCTTACTAAGTAAACGATATACATTCTTTACTTAGTAACTTTCTTGTCTAACATTAAATTTACACTCTACATGTGCGTATAAAACATTGAATTGAAATATGAAAACCATAGTGAGCCGTTATTTCCTTTGAACTCCACATTGGGAGCATTTCACAAACGACACTGACCAATAACCAAATGATACCAAATTAATGCGAAAAAATGAAACTCCGACTCCATTAGAAACAAAAATAAATTGAATTACAACTCGATCGACATTTTCGATTGGGAGGCCTAACTCAATTAGGTAGGAGCGCTGATGGAAAATAAAATAAATACGGGGAACAAAAAAAATTAAACAAAAAAAAAGTCCAGATATAATTTGAAATATCTCCGTAAATGCAAAGCGCGAGTGCTGTTATTTTATTCAAATGAGGGCGAACTTTTTTCAACCCTTTCTCTCGACGCCATCAAAGTGGCCTGATATTCAATTAAAAAAAGAAGAGCGGGTACGCGACTGAAAATTAATCAGAAAAAAATGCTTTCAACTAGATCTACATTTTAATGAAATTTATTATTGACGATTATTATTATAAGCGAGCGCCTTTTGTCGTGATTGCGTTTGTAATTTTGCTAGAGTTTTTTTACATTACCATACGAACGAACTGTGACTGACGTCTTTCACGTTTTACGTTATTTTAAATTTGTAAATATATATCCCATGTACGTACATCTGTTTTTCTAACAGTTATTCATATATCATATGTGGTACGGTACCTATATGATTTTTTTAATACGATTTTATATCAGTAACAAATATATCTATAATCTTGCAACCTACCAGTTATTGGTTGAACACCAATTGATACACCATTGTTCGAATGAACCCGATGCCTGTACCGGGACGACTAGGATACCGAGAAAACAGTTTTAAATGTGTTCCCATTGTGTCTATTTCAAACTTGGCACTTGTCGAGAGACCTCAATGCTTTTTTAATTTCTATAAAATCTTAAAAGTTATGATTGGTTATAGACTTTTCATATATACGATTTTCCGCTCTTTATTAACAAAATGAAGTTATATTCTCTGCACTCTGTCATAGTAGTAAGTATTTACTAAAATACGCGTGTTAAGCTCCGACGTATTCATCATTAAATACCCAACAAGCAACAAGTAGGGAAAGCGCAAAAGGCTTAAACAACATTGCGTTTTAATTCGTTGTTTCCAGTGATCAGTGTTTTTAATATTTTATTTATAATTTATATAATCTATATATATATATATAAAAATATATATTATATGTAAAAGGCGATGTAGGTATATATAATTCAATTTGACTTCATTAATATAAACAAAGAAAAATTGATTATAAGTTAATTATTATAAGTGTTAGTCACACATTTAGGAAATTGAAAAAATATATTTTAGAAAGCATATGAAAATTTGAACGCAGCGGGAATCGAACCCACGTTTCTTAAAAACCGTCCAAGCGGTCTGACCGCTAAGCCATGCGTTCGCATAACGCATGGGTACTAGAACTATGTGTTTCACAGTTCATTGATTTTAGCGATTTTGTACACATTTAAAATGAAACTATTACTAGTAACTAATCGCGTATATTTTGGTATTCAAAAATACATTATAGATAAGTTTCGAACACTTTACAGTAGCTTGGTGACGAGTAGAAAGTCTAACTTGACCGTCACCTTGAAACGCCGGGTTGTTTTATTTTCATTCAAAAAAAGTATTAAAAAAAAAACCTTATGGCTTTTCTTAATAATAATAATAATGAGTACAGTGACCCACTAGATATTAAGGTTGATTCACCAAACAAAATTCGACTCTTGGTAATTAAACTCCAATCACCTTAAAAATGTATGTATAGGATACTAAAGTATTGTCTTTTATTTCATTATGGACTAATTGTTTGGTTTGATTTGCTGAAGCCTTAGGGAGCTCATTATGTTTTTTTCTTTCTTGCATGCTGTATCCGCCTGTAAGTGTTTGTTACACTTAGACTAAGTTCCGTTTACTATGTTTCTTTTTTTTGCAAATTTACAAAAAAATTGTCGCAAGTATTGTAAAGCAAATGATACTGTGCCTCTCGTATTCACAGTAAACGTTTATTAAAACCACTTCGCAATCGCGATGAAAAAGTAATGGTTTCAGTACTTGCATGTCAAAAAACTAAAGTTTCTTTTTTATACATTTCGTTAGTTTATTGTATATAATTTAGAATAGATATGTGTGTGTTTGTTAACAAAAGTCAATGTCTCGTATTCGAGTGGAAAGCGGAGAGCTTCACGCTATTCTGCCTACAGCTGTTTAATAATTACAATATTATTTCTATATCTAAAATAATCGATTATATTAAGTTTCATAATTTTTTTTATTATTTGGAGATTAAATGCTAAAAGGATAATGCTGATAAGAGTATATATGGCATTCAAAAGTATATTCAAGATCGAAACTTTATTTTCTAAAACACCTTCCGACCATCTTAGATTGCTTCAAACTAAGCATAATTTAGAAATTATGAAACAAAGTGTGGCATTTAAAGCTTAATTATATTTATTGCATTTGTTACAGACTAATAATTAAACAATATATACAAGAAAGCCGAACTGAAAGCTAAAGTTAGGTTTACCAAATAATAGTAATGGGACATATTTTTTAACCAAAATTTTATTAATCCTGTGCTATGGGACAGATATTTAAGCATATAAATAAAATTCATATATTTTGATGTGAAAATTCTTTTAGATTGGAATTATGCTATATGAAACAACTATTCACGAGCTTTATATCTATATTTTTTAAACATTTTTTAAAGTGTTATTCGCACACTAAGGAAATTGAAAAAGACATATTTAGAAAACGTATAAAAATTTGACGCAGCGGGATTTGAACCCGCATCTTTTGAAAACTCTTGAAACCGGTTTTCAAGAGGCGCGGGTTCAATTCCCGCTGCGGTTTCCAAATATGATACGAGTTTCTTATTAAAAGCAGCTTCACTCATGTATTGCAAAGCTTGGTAGGCAGACAGAACCAAGACGCGGCACTTTTTCTCGATTTTATTTTAAATGTATAACAAAATACTATAAGGTTACGAAAAATATTTTTTCTATGTATGTACATACTTAATATATAACTTAAAAATATTTTTCCCATTTATTTCCAGCTTCCTGCTTTTTCCCGCACAGCAGGATAAGCGGGAAAAGCCTAGTGTCAAGATAATGCGTTCTCTACTTTCCGCCCTAATTCCGAGACACTGCGTGTTGACTGACGGAACTCAACGCCGCGCATTGTTAATCATGTCACCAGAGTAGGGAAATGAAAATAACTGAAATACAATGATTCCCTCGAGTGAGCATCGAACCCACATCCATCGCGTATACAGTCATATCATCAGCCGTCACACTGCGCCGTGGTTACCTCTAAATAATATTTAAGCATATAAAGAAAATTCTTATATTTTAATGTAAAAAATCCTTCAGATTGAAATTAAACCTGTGTTATATGAAACAGCTATTGACCAGTTGCATTTCTGATAATAATAAGCTACTTATTAAAAGCAGCTTCAACCTCCTTCTCGCAAAGCAGTTCTCTTTTTTTCTTTGAGGAAAGACTGAAGACGTGACTAGCTAGACTTAAAAAACTTTAAAAACACCTTACGATAACTATATGTTACGAAAATTTATCATTCCATACATGTATATTGTATGTAATTAAAAATATTTTTACCCATTAACGTTCTATAATAGTATATCAAATATAACATTCTAAACATAATAACAAAGAATAATTTCAGTATGCATATGATGGAAAGTGCTTTTCCGGATTCTGATATACGAATTAATTGTTGATCTCCATAACCACGGGATGGTGTTACACCGTTACTTTAAATTAATGGTAGCAATAATATATTTTCAACGCATTAAGGACAGGAACAGGAAATATATAAGATATAGAAGGAATAATATATATATATATATATATATATATATATATACCAAACGCCAAACTTGCATACTTTTTTGGCCTTGTCATCGACCTCTTCATACATGTCTTCAGGGGGCCTCATGCTCTTTACGTAACCTACCTCCAGTATCATCGATACTGTATTCTCGAAGACCTTTTACAATAGTGCCTCTATAATGCAGCTACTATATATATAAAAGTTGTTTGAGCTTAATATTATATTTAATAAATTTAAAAATCAGTGCGAGATTAGAATAGAATAAATTATAAAAATCGGTAAATTCTATAAATATATGAAAATATACTCGAAACTCGATACATGAGTAAAGTTTAAGAGCGATTTTCAATATCAAGTACAATATAGAAACCAAGCTGCAATTTCCGCATACACTTTGTACTGTATAGAGAATATTCTGGTCACGTCATTAAGATTTCTAGGAAAATGAACGCTTGTCTGTCCTAGATTTGCAATTCAGGATTAAGCAAATAATATGTTTGTTTCGAATATAGGTTTATTTAGTATTTTTTCCATCATATTATAAGTCTTAAATGGAAACAATTTTTCAAATGGGTCCTAACCAAGAAATTACACACTGGGTAAGTTACAAAACAGTAGTTCACCCAACTACACATACAATTACACTTCGTGGTTGTAATTTATTATCTTTTTCTAAGTTAATAGAACAAAAAAACATAAAACGAAACAAGTGAATAAAACTCTCGCGCTGGTGTAATAATTCACATCGCAATAATTCGAGAGCCCATTATTATTCACCGACGGCGCGAAATGAGTTCGTTTTTATTCAAACGCCAGAATGATATAATTAAAATTTGAATACAAGATTAAGTCCAGAAAAATTCAATATCGCATTCTGTTTGTACGGAGGATCGGATTCTGGTTTTATTTAAAAAAAAAAGACAATTACAAATCTTTCTTAATGTATTTATAAAATATATTAAAATTTATGGTGATTAAATGTATTTAATTTAATTTCTAAATAGTTTACAGATTTTTTTTTCAACAAACTCACATCATATTTTCATCTCGTTCATTTATTTTCTTTTTCACCGCATACCATGGTTACTCAACACGCAATGATTCGGGCGGAAAGTCGAGAACGGAGTGTTTTGACACTAGATTCTCTCTTTTTGTAATGAAACTATTTCTAACCGGATTAATCAAGTATAATATTGGTATTCGGAAATACATTTGAGAACCCGACGTTTCAAACACTTTACTTTAGTAGTCCGTGGTCACAGGTAAAAACAGTTTCATTTCAAAATGTGTAATATTTGTGAAAATCAAAGAACTTACTATTTTGTCTCTGCCTACCCAGTTTTGTGTGAAAAAGCGTGAAGTATAAAAATTTGGATAATATACATATGTATAAACATATATAACTACAGTAGTAGTGGTGTACTACACATATTTTCTGTATCTTAACGCATACACTCAATTCGGACGACAGACATCGGGTGGACGGCACATAAATCGGGGAGGCCGGCCCATAATGGCTCTCTCAAATCTAAGCCTGAGCCCAAAAGCCGGATTTCTACCTCGGTAATACACTTAAAACGGCTGAGCTTAAATCATCGTCATCGTTTGTTGAACAAGACTCCCGGTCACATATCAGTCGGTGACGGCCCTATCTCCCCAACCCACCCCCAATAATTTTCACTATCCCACTCTAGGCATAGATTTTAACTTCCATAGTATGTTTAAGTTGTGGTTTGAAAGCTTGTTACGTAAACGTCAGACGTGTGTAGAGAATAGATATGTATATATATATATATATATATATATATATTTGTTAAATATTTTGAATTTGTTTCCTTTTAAAAATTATGATACGAATGATGAATATCTTTTCTTTTCTTATATTTTAATGGAGTTTTTGTATTTACAGTAAACACAGATTGTGTTCCATAAAAAAAGTTTTCTACACACACTCAAAATACACACGTTATGAGTAATACAATGAAAAAAAATTTAAACAGCTTCACGTGTTTTCCTGCACAGTGAACAGAACCTGGTGTCAAGACACTCTGTCCTTTCCTCCGGAATCCGAGACGTTGCGTGTTGACTGGCGAAATACAACGCCGTGCTTTGTCTTGCAACCAGACCTGTAAACAATTAAAATATAATCTTCCCCCGGAGTGGGATCGAACCCACGACCATCACGTATACGTCGATGGCATCTACAAGCATTTGTCTTAAAATTCAAATAAATCTACGGTATTCGAAATACACGATAAACTTTATCTAACCAGAAAACGAATGTCACTAATAACTTACGGACATAACTTTGTAAGAATGTATGTAGAGCAATATATATTATCATAAATTACAAATATATGTCGTGACAAGTTAAATGTTGAGACGCGTCCAGTGTTAATGTCTTTTAGTGATAATCTCGTGTTGATACATAATAAACAATGAAGGATTTAAGTAGACCTCGCGGTAGGAGGATGCGTGAGCGCATGCGCAGTGCACCAGATTTACGATAGAAATTAAAAGCAACTTGTGTTAGTTATATTTTTGTCAATTTGCGTTCAGGGTTGGTGAAGTTTGTATTAGTTTGTGTAGTAAATTAGTTTCTTTAGATGTGTGTAGGTTCAATATTAAACGAAAGGTATAAATAATATAATTATAGAAAATTGCAAAATTTGATAATCATTTTCATAAGAACAGAATTTTGTAGATGTTATTGTTTTTTACATATATACTTACATATATAATACATTACAATAAAAAAGGCCTCCATCTTTTAGGGTACACACAATCACACGTTATCACTTCATAAATCAAATATTGCAATTTATTAATTAAAACGCAGCATAACATAGTCTTATCTACTTTAGATTTATTCAGGCAGCATCGTGATTTGCGAGACATTATGATAAGTGGGCGAATGGCACAGGCAATTAGACGCATATACAGGAATTAAATATATTTGTAATGGACGTTTATACAACGTCAGACCGACGGGTTTGATGTTTTAAATATATTAATAATATTTACAACTAAACCTGATACATTGTAGACTTCTTCCATTAATGCTTGGAAGGAAGTGGAAAATAATAAGTAATTCGCTTAAAGCCTTAAAATACTAGAAGGCTTTTATTTATATGTAATTTTTGAGAATAAAATAATTTTACTTTACCACTGGTTTTAATATAAGTAAATAGTTTAGTTTCATGTCCATGCTTTGGTTAAAGAAATAGCCAGTCAATCAAGACGTAATTTCTCGATTACGGCCAAAAAAGTGGTGAACGGAGTGTCCTGGAACTCCTTTTTCCTTACTGACTTTGTCTGTGCCTTGTCGCAGAGTAAGTAAAAATAGGATGGAAATGCACGTAGATACTTGCACATTGCAAAATGGAAAACAAACTTAGACATAGTAAATTGGTGAACTGTTTGACGTTCCATAAATGTAGCATGTAACTGAAAAATACATATTTAGAAAACGTATAATTTCATAGATAGCATTCGATTCGATTGTTCGTAGAATAATCTTTGGGTAGCAGAAATTTTTAAAAATATCTCTACAGAGATGCTAAAAACAAATGTAAGTTGTAATAAGCGTATAAGTATTTCGACGTAGCTGGATGTAGAACGGATGGCATGGGATGTAGAACGCATGGCATGATGGCGCGGGTTCAAAACCCGCTGCGTTAAAATTTTCATAAGTTTTCTAAATATGTATTTTTCAATTTTATAAGTATGCAAATAACATTTGTTAAAAATAAAAAATGTTAAAAAAGTATGTAACTTCTTATTTTGAATAAAAATATTTCGCTTTGACTTTAACTTAAATAAACTTTGTCAAGTTTGTATTAAAACCGACACTATAATTTTTATTTTTTATTTTTAAGTATTCATGACGCTATATTTACTAATTCCTTCAATTTATCAACATTATTCGCTGGAGATCACGGAATATAGGAGTAGTTCCAGCGCCTCAGACTAGTGGTGGCGCTAGAATGAGTACTGTGTGGGTTTTAGTGGGTACTTTCTAGTTTCTGGTTTCGGCATGATTGGAGTCCTCAATCGAGCCATATAAGAAATGACTAAGACATATTTGGAAAATGTATAAAAATTAGAACGCAGTGTGATTTGAATCCGCGCTTCTTGAAACACTTGAACGGTTTTCAAGAGGCACGGGTGCAAATCCCGCTGCGTTCAAATTTTTATACGTTTTCTAAATATGTATTTTTAAATTTACTTAGTGTAAAAAAGAAATTACTCGTACTAACGAAAAGAAGCCAGCCACATAAAATACCAGCTCTATATAATATATATTTCCCTATATAACAAGCCTTCGAACAAACAATTAAATTAAACAGTAGGAAGCTAAGATAATTGAGCTTCATATTTTAAAACAGCTCATATTTCTCTAACAAGTTGCTATTACGTAGTATTATCATTCTGTCAATACTGACAACCGAGTGCTGTCGCTTGGAGTTAGCGTGCGCACGCGGGAGCCGCACCATATACGGTCGCGATCGAACAATAACATGTAATATGATTTATTTAATAAATAAGTATGGTGAATTTTAAATTACTTCATTGAAAACTTGTTTCTAAATCTTTTGTTTATTATATAAACGACGATGTTGCAGCGCAGTTATCATATTTGAGATAGTTCTAGACTTTATTATCGGTAAAATAGATGTGGAAAGGAATGGAAGGTATATGAAAAAACATATATTATTAGGGGCATTTATCAATAAAATAGATAATGATTCTTAATTTTCTTTAATGTGTATATAATTTTCATTTCAATCGGTCCAATAAATAAAATAGTTACAAACATTTAAATTATAAAGCTTGTGTTTTAATTGAGGACGCGGGTTGGGCGAAACAATGGAATAGTTTCATCGTGTATGTAGTTTACGCAGGCGAAGCCGCGAACGGATCGCTAGTTTTATAATACAAATGTTACTTCGGGTGTTACTCAAAACCGGTTATCTCTACCTTGCAGACTAAAAAGACGAAAAATAGAGCGTATAAGTTAATTTAGAAATAAAAGAGATTTATTGTTTTTTGCTGAATAGCAAAGTAAGGTCAGTCAGAAAGAACGTGTAGTGTCACTCCGTTGTCTAATTTTCACCCGAAATCGAGACATTACGTGATATTGTGACAATTAAAAACTTATATTTTCATTCTCAATAAGTATTTTCTTGAAAAAAATACTTAAAATTGCTGCATCTAACTTTCACTATAACAAACCACTATTAAATATTCACTACGAAACACTTACAAAAGTATAAAGTTCCTATTTATAAACTAAAACGAGGTTATTCGTTTAAAAAAGAAAAGATATTAATAGAAGTAACAATAAATGTATTTGAATGTACAATACAATCCGATAGTCTGATTTCTCAACGCAATTAAGCCGCCGATAAGCTAGTAATTATGTATGCTAATCGTGCACTTAATACTTCTCAGTTATGCGCCCCTGGTACCTCAGGCTCGTTGCTATTAATTATATTATAATTACATATATATAGATAGAATTTTCCATTAAATTATAGAGGTGCTGGCTGACTTTTAGTTTTTTTATGATATATAACGGTATAGTTTATGTCAAAATTAACTGTTTTAATTAACTGTCAATGTCATTTTTATTAGAGTATGAAGTTGACGTTTTGTTTCTTCAACGGTTATTTTGGTGACTAATGTGAATAGGTAATTAGGCTGTATTTTGTTTGAGGGAATTATATAAAACCTTTGTAAAAAATAAATAAACAACAATGTTTAATTTTTATACAAAAACAATGTATATTAGTTTTAAGTCTAGTCTAGTAATATTGTAAATTTTAATATATATTGCGTTTTCATTTCAATATAATTGTCGTGTAAATTATAATAAATTAGAATGTTTCAATTATCAAGAACATTTGTGCTTGGCAGAATACCGTTGCATATGTTGTAATAAGAAACATTTAAAAAAAAAATCGTTCCGTAATTGTCAATTTTTTATATATATTGATCGATTCTTAAATAAAAATAATTGGTACCTATAAACATAGTACTAATATAAAAATACACGTTTGTAATTTTATATAAATTAAAATAAATTGCATTTTAAATTGTAAATTAATAGGAAAAGATCAAAATTACAATTAAAACATAAGTTAAGCGGCCGTGGAATTTATGATAAATGAGGTCCGATACAAACTTAGTCCATTAAGCTACCGTTGTCGATACAAAAATATAATGCACTTTATAGAAAATTCATTCGCAACATCATTAAGTATGTTAATAGTTAAGTTAATATACGTGTTCGGAGATAATTCCTCTCTCATGCAAATGTTAATTATTTTATACCGATAACACCGCTACTTAATGACAAGTTAACTCTGCTAAATATAATCGATTTTCTGAGTTAGAATTATTATTAGAAGTAAATATAGGCAAATGTAAAAAATAAGAGCGTCCATTGACAACATGGTACCAGCGCATCTACAGTTATTTTGGACAAGAAATGAGACGCGGAGACAGCAGTCCCGTAAAGTTAATCGCTGGGAACACAGAAGGCAAGAGACCCAGAGGTCGTATGGCCAGCAGATAGTCTGATCCACTTAAAAATTCTGACTCCCAAACCTTATATACGGTTGCTAACATTACGACTGACAGGAGCTGTTGGAGACAGTTCGTCCGTTCCGGATTCACATCTCACCATGACCACGATCTTCAGAAATAAAAGGGCCGACCACAGAGAGAGATATTTCTATCTATATCCTATAACATATGTCAATTTGTCAAGTTTTTGCGGTTCTTTGTGCGTATATGGAAAACAATTATTTGTATTGAAAATTCATTCAATACAAGTGGCCCACAAATTACAATGCTTATTTAATTCAGATGTTTATTTAGGTAAGGTTTACCGGAATATAAGTAAGTATTATTTAGTTAAGTACTTTAAAAACAGTTTGATAATGATAAAGTTGATAAAAATCAATATTGAGTAAAATAAAACAGAAAAATGTAACATACAATAAAAGAAAACAGCCAAACAAAATATATTCACACATAAATACTCAAAACAATTACAAGTGTCACTCGTATAAATATATTTATAAAAATTATAAATATTTATTAAAGCAGCCTCCACAGTGCTCTCAAAACATTGTACGTACCTATCAATTTCCATTCAATATTGTCACACAAATTTTACGGAGGAAGTTTGAAACTATACGATATCCATTAAAAATTAAACGTTACCGTATTAATACATCTGCAACGATCAAACGCGGCCAAAAATAAATTAAAATTTAAAATAAACGCGAATACAACGGTTCTAATGTACAACGTGGTAATAAACATTTTCATAATAAAAAAAAACGTTTTTAGAAAACGTATAAATAGTTTAACGCAGCGGGATTCGAACCAGCGCCTCTTGGGAACTGTCCAAGTGCTCTGACCACTGAGCCATGTATTCTAGTGAACGCAGTGGGTTCGAATCCAGCTGCGTCAAAATTTTTATACGTTTTCTAAAAATATGTTTTTCAATTTTCTATATGTGTGATTAATTAACACTTTAAAAAATGTTATAAATATTTTCATAATAATAGTTATGTATGTTAATGAGAAAGTGGAGAACGGAGTGTCATGACACCGGGTTCTTTCTGACTGCTCTGGTACTCATGAATAGAACACTTCGCATAGTCACATGCCTGATTAACTGCAATGGTTTTAAGCTAAAACTATTCATAATATAAAATTTACCCCGAGCTGATAAGTCTGTCTACGGCTTTGAATTATATGGGTTTTTAAACAATGTCTACTTAGTTCTTATATAATATGCAAGAGAGTTGTAAAGACAAAAAATAAACCAATAATACTTCAAAAAATAAATAATCAATACTTTGTATTATATGAAATATTACCTATATCTCACTTCACTTTCACTTATCTTTTATTATTATATTATTGAATTATATATATAATGCAATAATCAAACAACTAAGGGCTAAATTTAAAAGCACTAAGCTAGAACCTGACTAAAATAACTAAACTCACCTCTATAAATTAACCAAGCCGAAGGCAAAATTCAACCAGCTACCCCATTCTGTGGCACACGCATTTGTAAATTCGCGTATAAATTCATTACTGTAGGTTTGGTAAGTGACAAGCTGACGAACACCGGAAACGCATCGCAATGCATTGACTCCCGTTCAAAGAATTCATTATCGAGACCGTACGCCGGTTATTTTCGAGCCATTTGCATTTTTTGCACAATTTTGACAACTTAAAGGGTAATATTTAGATATTGTTTTGTAATATTGTCACGGAAGTGTTTAATGGTAATTCAGTTTTAGAACGTTTTATATATTAGCGTTATTTTTCTATAATTAATATAATTCCGGCATTTTTCTAGGATAACAGGACGAAGTATGGGGAATATAACTTCGTTTGTAATTCATTATTTGCATAAAAAAGAACAATGTGTTGAGTGACGGAGTTCAGTGTGATAAGAAAACTTGGTACAGTATTTCTAATTATTTTTAACATTTTTTTAAAGTGTCATTCACAGAGGGAGTATATTGTGAGAAAGTGTTATTTTATAAAACGTATAAAAATTTTGAACGCAGCGGCTTTCGAACCCGTTCCGTTCACCAGAACGCATGGCTTAGTGGTTAGAGCACTTGGACGGTTTTCAGGCGGCGCGGCTTTTCGTTTTCTAAAAAAGTGTTTCTAAATTCAATAATAACGTAAACAAATTCGATCATACATTTCATATTCCTAAGCATATGCCAATTCTATTACGTGTTGTTAAAATATTTCAAATTTGGAATGGCCATAAAACGAACCATATAGGTTCGTTTTATGGTCGTGAGCTAAAATCGAACATATTAACTTGTCTCTTAACAACTGAACGTATCAATTCAATTTGACTGATTTAGAAATTTTGATTAAATTATATATATTATACAATTTTATTCCATAAATTTAAATATAATCATACACTCGAACGGGCATCAAACCCATAATCAACCCGTGACAGACATACACTATCCCACTATACATATATAAACGCAATATTTACAAACATACGGAAAAAAACAATCCAAATACTTTAATACCTACCGTAACATCTAAATAAAGTAAGTCGCACCAACAATTCTTGTTAAACCGTCGCCTGTCGGAGGCCATTAAAACATGCAGTCATAAAGGGATAGTGGCCATCAACCGCAAAAAACTATCGGCAGAATAGAAAAAAAAATGTAAAAATTTTGTGTACTCAAAAAGCGCAGATTGTCGCGGTTTCGGTCCCCGTGCAACGTTATTAATTCTTGGGCAGCGCGTCCGTCCGACCGCATCCGACAATTGAAAAATAAAATAACCATCATTCATTTGTATATGATAATACTTATGTTTTGTGATGTAGCTTCATTGCTTTATTTGTTATCAGTCTATTGGTGTTTTTTTTTTTATTATAGCTATTTTTAGAATTTGTTCAACTTATATTTAGAAAACGTAATGTTGCAGAAACGGGCTATTCGCGCAATCTATAATTTAGGCCCGAAAGAATCCTTAAGGCATAAATTTAAAGAAATATATATATTGACAGTTGCGTCTCGATATATATTTGATTATATAAATATATTTAAAGAAAAATATTATTGATTTTACCAAAATCGATGATGTACATAATATTAATACTAGAAATAGGTTAAACTTACCGCGCCTGTAACTCTATTGTATAGAACTCGGTAATTCTTTTATGGGATAATTCAAAAAAATCAGAAAATTAAGAATAATAAAAATAATTTTATGACTGACTTTGTATAAAAATTTGAATGCAGCGGGATTAGAATCCGCGTCTTCTAAAAACCGTTCAATGCGCGGAAGAAGCGCAGTTTCAAATCCCGCTGCGTTCAAATTTTTATACGTTTTCTAAATATAAGTTTTTCAATTTACTAAGTGTGTGAATAACACTTTAAAAAAAAATAAAAAAATATATTTAGAATTTACCGTAAATTAACTTAATAGTCTTGTTTCTTTGTCCTTTTTATAAGAGACCAATCTCTATCTTTTGTTCTACATACAACCTGATATTCGCGATGTGATCTGAGGTCAACTGCTACGCTTGGAATTCATTTAGTAAATTTTTTCATTCATTTCATATCATTCATTCCTTTACCAAAGAGAAACATAGAAAGAAGTCATTATTTTTTTTAAACTATTGCGTTGATACTTAGGTACATACCTATGTTGAAACAAGTATAGCTTATTTATTAAAATACCTGCTTTGTTGTTGGACATAATAATTTTGTATATAATATATATATATAATATATATATATATCTTAATAATATATGTTCAAAGGATAATTCTCATAAAAACATATTAGGGAAATATTTAAAAGTTACAAAAATTATACTTTTAAGATATGATTCAACTATACAAAAAATTCAACACTTTGAATACTTGGTACGAATATCGAATCTGCACCTATCAATACTATTACCGCCTGATCCCTCCCGACGTACACTTTTTCGCTATTTTGTAAATAATTAAGTTCAAAACCAAAAAACGTCAACAACATTCGGCGTGGATATTGAATGCGAAACGATTGACGCTACTTATATTATATATAATAATTGATTTCGTATAAATTTTACATTAAGAGAATATCATTTTTTTTTTATTTTTACGTATTGCGATGGGTGGTCAGATACTGCCTAATAAATTATATGTCACATTTGTCCTCTAATTTACGTTCAGAACATTTTGTAATGTTTTAGCACTTACGAACGTACTTTGTCTTGTTACTTACGGTCAGGAATATTATCCTTAGAGGATTATCCATTGTGTAGAATGTGGTAGTGTTACATTATATATATATATATATATATATATATATATATATACTCACATATATATGTCAAAGATCGTGCAAAGTGGAGGAGATTGAGTAGGAAGGCAGACCTAGGTCTAGACCGGAATTAATGCCAAGAAGAAGGAGGAGACTTACATACATACATAAAACATAAGTATAATATGAATGTATAATATATAGTTTAATGATAATTAGGACTGACAATTTTTTTTCCATTAGATACATAATACCTTTTGAAAATTGAAAATTAAATGTCCTATTTTTTTATAAGGTATCTTTGCTTGTAAGTCAATTTCTACATCTCAGCTTCGCGGTCTAACTGACTATTATATTTATATATAGGGATTTCACTGAAAAGTATTTGAATATCGTTAAAAAAACACGCTATATAACATTTTACAGTAAGATCCACACAGCGGTGTGTCTAGTCCAAGTAGTAGTCAAAGTCCAAGGCCAAAAAAGAAAACTGAGGTAGCAGTAGTAAGTAAGATTATACAAATTGAACAGAAACTAGCTTATTTAAATCTTAAGCCTGTACAAATTTAGTTATAAGTAAATAATTCAATTTTATTGTATATCTATAAAGTGCTATTGGGTGCCAAGTACGATTAATTTTATTTAGTTTTACATTTATGTTTTTGTTGGTATAAAATTTACAACAGATAAGTCTCATTGATATTATCATTATATAATAATGAAATTTATTAATGATAAGTAAAAGGTTTTACTTTTAGTTCTATTAATAATATTGTTATATACTTTTTTTAGTGTATAAGTGGAAATTTAATTGGCTGATGTATTATTCATATATGTTATGTGTATGTACTTATTGTAACTGCTGTTTGTTTTCTCAACTGTAATAAAATAAAAATAAATAAAATGATACTATAAATATAGCATATTTTCTTACAAAATGTTTCCACCTCAAGATTGTGTTTGTTTACTTTCACAAACACCTGACGATTGTAACCTGATTATGAATGTTTTAAACTATATGCAACTTGGCATCGACTTTACCAATAGAAGTATAATATATATAGAGCTGGATAGAAAAACATACTTAAGATATTTAAATATACTAACTCCCTCCCTCCACTTTACGTCCAAATAGAAAACTTACATGTGATGTTACAATACTCACATTAAGTTCCGCCACTCAATAAAATGTCTCGGATTATTGCGGAACGTGGAGAACGGGGTGTCTTGACACTAGCTTACTTTCTGCTCTATAGAAACAAACACTGCGATTTGTTAAACTAATTCAAGTTAACAAAATGTTATTTGTAAATAAAAAACAATGTCGATCTCGAATATCTATATAAATATGTATACGTAAAAGCAAAAGGTCAACAACCGTTTGACGTACAAAGATGAAATTGACAGGAAGGTAGTTTAAATTACAGTTAGTAGGCGTCCGCTAAAAACGGATATTTCAACAGGGCTAGATTAAGGAGGTCTTAAGGCTGTCGCAAGTTTGTATGAAAGTCTATCTTTTTTGCTACAAACATTAAATTCGGCAGTGCTCATTACTACGTAGAGGAAGTCGCGGGAAACAGCTAGTCGAATTATAAAAAAGCCATGAGAAAATCATAATGTACATAGCAATCTTATAGGGGGACTGACTGAGGGCACGTCACTATTACTATGACAAATGTAGAGCGCAATTACGCAAAGCGAATAATGTCGGTGTGTTAGCGTTATTTGTTTTATTGAAATAAACGTGTTCCACTAAACTATCGTTGGAGATATGAGACGTATCTGTGTCCTAAGACAGTGGGTTCAAATACAACTGAAGTGCAAGATGCATATTATGTATAGTCTATGATCTGTACAAATGGAATACCCCTTTAATACAACAAATAATTGCAGAAGTATAATGATTTTTCGCATAAGTTGAAATTTATATGGTGTAGAAGTACAGAGAGCCTATATATTCTATAATTATACATTAATAATATATGAAATGAATAAAATAAATATTACACACTACCATGTGTATGAAGTGTAAAAAGTGACATAGGTAAAGACATATTTAGAAAACGTATACAAATTTGAACGCAGCGGGATTTGAACCCGCGCATCTTGAAAATCGTTCAAGTTTCCGGTCAATTTCTTTAGTGTGCGAATAACACTTCTAAAAATCTTAAAAAAAGTGACATAGGTACTTGTTTAGATCCATGGAGTTGGAGATCCGCGACTCGTTGTGCGTTCGATTCCCACTCAGGGGAGTGATAATGTCCGCCACTTAACACGCAATCTCATGAATTATGGCGGCGATTGAAGAACGGAGTGTCTTGACACTAGGTTCTTTCTAACTACACTGCTATGCGGGAAAAGCGTGTGGTTGGAAAAAAGCGTGAAGTAAAACATGTTGCTAATTATGGCGCGTAAAGATATAATTCTATATCTATGGTTATTATATTTTTAAAATGGGAGAAACGGAACGACTAATTGACATACAGCGTGGCTCAATATATTACCCCCATTCCACTATTGCGATTTTTACAATACGGTACTTTTTAAAAAGTAGTAGCTCTTTTGAAAAACGTTTAACGGCAATCTTGTTATCAAAGCTTTTACTTTTATAATCAGATTCGGGTTAATTCTAACGGCGCTCGACATTGGCAATAGTTTACGAAATTTAATTTCATTTAAAGTTTATAAGATTACCAATTAATAAATATTATCGATCTATGAACCACAATCATTGCAGATACCCTTTCTCTAAATACAACTAACACTGCAATTGTAAAACCTTTCCTTTAATGATAATTTACTTATAGCTTTCCATACAATAATATAATATCAGAAGCAAAGAACGCGTAGGTCGACTAAAACGGTCTCTAATGCACTGATTAGAATGAATTATGCAAGACGCGAGTACACAACATGACTCGACCAGTCTTGTACCTAGTCTATAATCTTAGCGCAGTCGTTTCATAAGGGTGCGCTGTGGGAAAGGCGGAGAGTCTTGTGGAAAATAATTCTCTTTTCTTTTAATTTAAACTTATACATTTCAATTCAAATAAGTTTTTTTATTAATCAATGATAGAATCGACTTGCCTTAAGCTTTAACATAATAGAAATATTACACAGTCAAGTGTCGCGACACTAACCTCTCCCTGACTATCCTGCGATGCGGGTAAAAGCTTGAAGCTTTTAACAAAACTTTTACAATAAGTTTGAGTTATGATTTAGTCAATTATTATTATATTATGAAAACAAAAAAAAGTCGTCGCCTTCTATAATAGTTATATATACAATATATTATCTTCCGTTGCACTCACTTTACATAAAAAAACCAAGGGATTTAAAAAAATATATATCGAATCGAATCATCACCTATACGCTTCGATGGCGGTATAAAATTTACAAAATATGATTTACGATATTATAAAAATTACTAAAAATTTTAAAAATTATAATGACTGATAAAGCTGCTGTATAATATCCATATAAGTTTTGGCCTGTCTTATATAAATAAGCGCCTATTAGGCCTACTTTGAATTACAATATTAGCTAATTTACTGACCACGTAATACTATTGCTGTAGCCTGGTATATCAATTATATTTCACTTACCAACGAATATTACTACAACCATTTACAAGTCTACTTTTACTGTGGTCCAGATAGTTTAAGTATTTAATTATAATCTTAATGTCTTGTATATCTTGTGGTCATATCGTACAATTGACGATTTCATAAAATCATCGACAATAGCACGAAATGAGACCATTTCATGACATGACCTTATACTCGTAGTGTTGAATCATCGACAATCGAAGTTTGGTGATATCGAAAAATAAGTCGTCTTCATAATATATCTAGAATATGTGCGTAATATGAACTAATCAATTATGTATGATTTTAGCTTAAAACACTTTTAAGTTTTAACCTCGAGACCTAGAGAATCAATTAAGTAAAAAAGTTCAGACTGTTTTTTGTGACGCTGGGAAATGTTTTTAAGTTCACCGCCCGTGTGCAAGGTAAGTGCCTCGCTGGGATTTACAGGTTAAGCCCTTTGATACCCCACTAAAACCCAGCGGAGACCCTCTCCACTCCCATGAGACGTCGCAGGGTCGTTCGCGCATGCTACTACGATGCCTCGATAGACGGCCACAGTCACCTTCAGGATGCTCCAAGGTTTCTTCTAGACCACTTCCAGGCTAGATGAGATCATTACGACCCTCCTGCACTAGCCCCTGTAGGGAGCTGGAGATGCGGGTACCGCCATCTTTCACCCCCTGACCTCTGACGGCGGAGCGGGTCTGCATTCACGCTAGATTCCTGTACCCGCTCCGCGTCTTCTTTCAGTGCGATGACTGATTCGCAATACGAACTCATCATTCTATTTAATGTCGAAGTTTTTAGCTTAAAACACTTTCTACCTCTAGATAATCTATTAAAAACCGAACAATTTACCCAAAAGAAAACTTATAATGTGTTTTTAATTTATTCCGTGTGACGGAGAAGATAAGTCTAAGCGCAGAAGTTAAGTTTTAGATATATTATATTCGGTAAAATATATTGAGTTTAAATAAAAACATACCGACTTTAATAAAGTAAAGATAAAATATTTTTGCAAGAACACAATTTTAACGAATAACTTATAAACAAATAACTTCTTCCTCATTTCCTAATAAATTGTGTTAAAAGTAAAGTATGACTTTTTTACTAACAGCTATCATCTTTTTTTTTAACATTTTTTTAAGTGTTATTCGCACACTAAGGAAATTGAAAAAGACATATTTAGAAAACGTATAAAAATCCCGCTGCGTTCAAATTTTTATACGTTTTCTAAATATGTCCTTTTCAGCTATCATCTTGATATGAAAAAAATCACCTTATGATTTGGTCAATTTAGATTGATTATGAAGTACCCGTTCAGTTACCATATCGTTAAACGATGGGTTATCATTGTCTGGTCAACGCAATCTGACCCGAGAATTGAGCATTGCGTGAAATGCGACCATTTCATGATATTCTCGACTATTTCATGAAATCGTCAATTCTACGATATGGCTTCGACACATAAATTATAGATAAGAAAAAAAAGCCTACGGACATGATGCTATAAATATAATTTAAGATATAATTACCTACTAAAACATTATGAAACATTTTCACTATCAATGACATATACATTCTTCATTTGAAAACAATCAGTGTATTTTAATTTGTTATAAAAGTTTAATTTTAATCATAAAAGTTATATGATTTCATTATTTTTAGATTATTAATAACTTCTTAATTAGATTTGTTTTATATATTATACACATATTTTTTTTTATATTTACACTAGAAGTTTGCTGTTTTGTTACTGTGTGATTTTAATAGTTGTAATTTTAAGTATTTCTTTCTGTTTTTAGGTAAAATCTTGTATAAAGGCTTCATTTTAATTTTTTTGTATATAAATTAATTTTGCATTAATATATAGCTTATTGATTTTTACTGTAAATTTATATCCATTTTGCTTTTAGGCAACTTTTATTTCTTTTTTTTGTACATACAGTACACACATTTTATATTACATGTTAAGTTAGCCTTTAAGTGTGGTTTCAATATTGTATGAAAGGTAAAAAAACACTATATGCTATCTAAACTTCCTCATTAAATTAATAAATTATGAGAGCCAGAGACGGATACTAGAGGCCATTGTGGCACAGTGGGACGTCTGACTGTAAACGCGATTGGTTGTGGGTTCTTGATCCCCACTTGGATTAATGAATATAATATTTAATATCATTTGCTTCGCTGAGATAAAGCTCAGCATTAAGTTCCACCACCTTAACAGGTAATGTCTTAGTTTCATTCAGATAGTAGAGAACCCGGAGTATTCTGCCAAGCGGGAAAAGCGTGAAGCTGATATAAACTAATCGTGAGGCAGTTGAGGCGTGACTGACAGCACATGGTGGTTGTAAGTGTGAATATTCTTTAAGGTATATTTGTATTTCATATACTTATATATGTTCAATCCCCTATAGGTATTAGATGAAGTCCCGCATTCTTAACACAACACAGGAATTTGGTTAAATGGAAAATTGAACATTATTAGAAAATGTATCAAAATTTTAAACGTAGCGGGATTCCAATATGTGCCTCTTGGAAGCCGTCCAAGCGCTCTGACCGCTAAGCTATACGCTCTAAATCCAACTACGTCGAAATTCGTATACGCTTATTACAACTTGAGACGCTAACGACGACGAAATAAGAACTACGTTGCGTTAAAATTTTTATACTTTTCTGAAAATGTGACATAAATGTTAAAATGGTCCCTTAGGTGTTATCTGATTATTATTCAACACGCAAGTAGATGAAGTGAAAATGTAAAAGAAACATAGAATGCGTTAAAATTATAAAAAAAAGTAACAAATATTCAAGAAGCTACCAATATTAGTCTGCAAGTTATTAAATATTTGGTAGTAGCTGGTAGCCGAAATAATAATATAGAAAAGCTTATATGTTCTTCAATGTTTATTATTTTAAGTAGACTCCAAATACAATACAATAAAATGACTTTTATGACGTCACTTCTGTCTCATTTGTATGAAACATACGCAAAGTTACTAAAGGTGAAATTTCCAATATTACATACAAAAACAGAACCAACTAGCATTCCAATACATTTCGTTAATCTCAAATCGTCTGAGACAAAGCTTCATAAATAATAGAATAGACAAAAAACCGATCGTGACTTATTCATACGTCGCAAACAAGCCCTCTGTCAAGCAAATCTGTCACTTATTGTATCTGGAGGGCCGCTTTCGCTGCATTAACATTTTATTAACATTTCCCGTGCGTCATTAGGGTTGAAATTTGAATATCTTCGGATCGGAAATGCACAAATTAAGCGAGTGATCTGTTACCGTCTGTAATGAGCTGAAAGCTACGTAATGACGAGGACAACAAAACAACACTTGCTTAACTCAAACCGGGTAACGAACGCTGGTTTAATGTGGAAAAGGAATTTGCTTTCGCAACGTTTATTATTTATTCTATTGTACTAGATGTCTAAAGTACAGTTTACACTGGTTACTTAATGTAGAGTATTTGAAGCTTTTTTTATTTTATATTTAGGTACAATGGATAGGTATTAAAAACTATAAAGACATATTTAGAAAACATATAAAAATTTGAACGCAGCGGCTAAGCCATGGTTTTCAAGAGGCGCGGGTTCAAATCCCGCTGCGTTCAAATTTTTATACGTTTTCTAAATATGTCTTTTTCAATTTACATTTCACTTTAAAAAAATGTTAACAAAATTAAAAACGACGTCAATCGGAAAGTTTTGTATTGTTATATGGAATAATTCTTTTTTTTTACAGCTTCACGCTTTTCCCGCATAGCGAAACAATAAAACAAGAATTCAATTCAATATAAAAAAAACGATATATGGTAATTTGAGAATCCATGTTGAGTTTTCTTTGAAAGTGGGTTTAAATGGATTTATGTGGGTAGTCAGAGAAACTTTTCACTTTTCGCCCGAATTCGAAACATTGCGTGTTAGGTGGAGGGAAGATATTAAAATTAAAAAAAAGAAATGAATAAGGATCGAGCTCAACAATCACGATGGACTCTACATATTATTGTAAGCTATTTAAGATTTAAAATTTTTTCAGTTTAAAAATATATCACAAGTTCTCTACATTAAGTTTACTTAGCAACATTGCGTACTAAATGGCAACACTAAATACAACACTTTGGTCAACTAGAGCGGGGAATCAAATGAAATGAAATTTGAATTCACATCCGTACGACTGATTCATCTCAACCGAACAAGAACGCTAAACTTATAGCTAATACTACTAGCTATCCTGATAGCTGATAGCATAGTGGCGCAGTGGGACGTCCTACTGCAAAAGCTATTCATTGTGGGTTCGATATCCACTCGTAGGATTTAAAGATTTAAATTATTGTCATTTCTATTTAATATGCTCATATTATTTATTTAAATCTCCGCTCTGTATAAACAAAGGGCGGCGTTGACTTCCGCCACTAAACACGCAATATATCGAATTCGGACGGAAAAACGACAATGTCGCGTCCTGTAATCTATGCAAAAAAAAGGCGGAGCTGTATAGACATTACCTAAGTAATTTGAAAAACATTTGAACTAGAGCATCCACACAAAACGTACGACTTCAAACTCTATAAGTTGAGAGTGAGAAATGATTTAAATTATTTTTATTTCTCCGCTCTAATAGACATATATCTCGAATTGGGTCGGAAAGGAATGGAAAAAATGGCAAGGTGTATAAAAATTTGGCTAGTAATTTTTATAGAGAGCATCCACAGTAAGCAATACTTATTAATAAGGAACGGTAGCTCGCAAGTCGCACACAGCCGCGACGGCAGCGCGGACACGGCGAGCGACATTTGTAATGATACTAAATAGTTGCGCGCGGTAGGTGCCCCGTAAACGAGTAATGCATCCACCATTGTGGGACAGTGTTATATAATATTTTCGAAGAATGGCAAAAAATTGTGAAAAATATTAGACTTTTTTAGTTAGAAAGATTCGTAAAAAATGTTATTTTCTTATTTCAATTAAACTGAAAATTTTATAGGTTTTTGTAAGGAAATGTTTGGATTTTTTTTTTACTTTCTTCTGACCATGTCTATAGTCATTGCTTTTTATAGTTTTATTACCAAACACCGCGCTTTGTCTTCATAGTCAGACAAAGCACGGCGGTTGGTTTGGTTAGGTTTGGTCCTAATAGCAGAAGAAATTAAAATAATTAATTTTAGTTCAGTTCAGAGTAAAGTTAAGACCATTGAATTTCACTATTCAGCTGTAGATATCTTTAATTTGGTGGGAAATGGAGCCTTACAACTAGGTAAGTCACAGTTGAGGCCGCGGTGGCGCAGTGGGATCGCGACAGACTGCAAGCGCGATTGATTGCGGGTTCAAACCTCGCTCGGACAAATGATTATATTTTAGTCGTTTAATTTTTTCGCTTTGGTACAATACAAAGCGCAATGTGGGAAAAAGCTTGAAGCTAAAAAAAGTCACAGTGATTCTGCCTATATTTTGAATTGAACATGCGTGAAATTAAGAATAAAATATATAGTTGTAAATATATAAAGTGCAACTGTATGTGAGATTCATAGTTCTTCTTAATAAGCACACACTACAAACGAATCGCTAAACTTCGCCTTGTCTGCAACATTCGACAAAAACCAAAAGGTAAAAAGGACATTTAAAAAAAAACGTCATCATAATCGAATCCATCGCGGCATAGTACGAAAATAACACTATATACGCTATGGCCCTGGGTTCGATCCCCATTCGAGTTGATAATAAAGGAAAGTAGTATGTAAGTATTTTCACGCTCTTGTAAAACAATAAATATACATAATTTTGAATATGCATGGAGAGTGGAAAATTGCTTATCTTATTATCTTTGTCTCAAGAAAAAAAAACATTAAAAATATTTTTATGAAAAATGCATGTATCACACAAACATATTAGTTAAAACCGTCCAGACAATAAGTCAGAGGCACCTATCTGCGTAATGTCTCGGGGCAGCATTTACATATTTTAATGAGCAGTGCCTATCGCAGGCCGTGGTCTAGATCATAGCTGGAGGCATTCAACATGGCTAGTTTGTTCTTCGGATGCTGAGCTATTTGTCGATTATCGTGTAAGAGTTTAATTGCGCTGTATGTGCAATCAATATTTCTGCACTTGTGGTATTCGAGTTGTGAAATATGCGATTGTTTTAGAATAGGAGATGTTTCTAAAGTAGGCGAAATGTCCAAAGGAGCACCGATCCTTAACTTATTTATTTATTTATTTAATATAATATTTCTTGGACACTTGGAAGCTTGTTTCGCACCCTTTTTATTTATTCTCAATAAGCTTATATTAGCTTCATTTAAACTATCCATCTATCAATCTACAGAAGAAAAACTTGCAACGCTATTCGGAAATATTTGCACACGTGTCAATGTCAATCTGATGAAAATAATTCGTCCTTATAGTTTCTTTTTAAAGCGTTTTTATTAGCGTATTTTTAATTATAATTATTTACTTTTTGTTAAGTTACAAAGTGTAAGCTTTGTAGTAATAGTGTATGTATGTAATAATAAACGTTATTTTTGTACGTTGTTATATTTTGGACTCTTTTAGGAATTACTTATCTAAAAATAGATGTCTAGTTTTATCCTTGAGGTTGAGGATTAAAAAAAAATTTAATTTTTTGTAACAAAAGGAGCGGACCGTATCGTAAAACCACTATCATAAAAACACACACTTTGTATTGTTTTTATAAATAAAAGCTCAATTTCAATTGCATTCAGCACGTTTAAATGATTTAAAATTTTCAAATTCAATCATTGCTTTCTTCTTTCTTTACTACTCCCAACTGCAAAACTTCACAGTCACACAAATAATTACTTACAATTATCTTGAACACTTTTCAGTATTTTCTTTTAACTTTTAAATCATATCATAGAAAGAGCAGATTCGAATTCCGGTTAAAAACTCATCACATAATTCGAAAAAACTCTTGTTCGATATACAAACAAGTATTGTAAATAAAAAATAATTAACAAACTCCTAATTCCTCCCCCCACACACTGCCACCCCTCCCACACTGGTGGGATTGGTAGTGGGTGTGACAAACATCACCCTGTAATGTGCTACTGTTGAATTGCAAAAATCTCATTATGCTCTAACTGTCGTTATAGGAGTAATTAACTACCGCGAACTGGGAAAACTGTGGACACGCTGTATATTTAAAATTTCATATTTTATAATATGTACACGTTTTTCACGTTACTCTGTTATTTTAATTTTCTCCCGAGTAGAAATCTAACCTGCTACCATAGCGTTTTTGTTAACTGCCTGCCATCTACGATGGAGTCCCTATTATATATATCCATATTATTGTCATTGTAGGTATAAAAATAGTTTAATTACATACATTAATACTGTTAAGTCAAAATGGGTTTGCTCTATAAAATTGACCGAGCCCGTCGTAGGGCAATGAAATTATGTCTCGTCGACACGATGGTCATGAGTTCGATCACTATTTGGGAAAATGTTTATATTTAAAAAAAAACTTATAATATATAAAAATATATTCTACTATTTTTTTAATTTATGCGCTCTAGTAGCGACACAGACATAAACATTACACGCACCATCTCTATATAGTACACAGAAAACGGAAAAAAGAGTGTCTTGGCACTAAGAGCTTTTTGCCTAATTTGCGAAATACTGATAATACGTTAATCAAAAAATATCGCCCAACAAAACTACAACTAAGCCTATTCTAGAGACGTCGTAGTCGCGTATAATTGTGTTTCATGTAACGAGTTTTTTGGCGCCCACCTGCCCGCGGTGCAAGTTCATTTTTGTTATCTCTGCTCTGGGCCCTGTATAGATAAACGATACTAACACAACCAGGCCATTCATATTTCAATTTCATTCCAAACTTTTTGGTCACTACGATTGGATTTTAAATACATTAAAATGGCGAATGATAATAAGACGGTTTAATCCAAAGTGTTTATTCGTTCACCCAAACAGTGTTTTCGGTTTCCCGTGTTTAAAAATTAATGGTTATCTTGCCCTCATTAGAATTAAAAACAAGATATGTGATTGTGACGTTACATTCAATTGACAATATTATTTTGATATTGTATCAATTGACCGTCTATCAAGAACAATTCTAATAAATTTATTATATTAATTAATAATTAATTAACTATTACGATTACTTTACGATTATGTATAATAAATAATTAAGATTATATGACTGGCTGGCTTGGCTGGGCACATCATATGGCAGGCTTAGCACATGTATGGGCATCGATATATATATATATATATATATATATATATATATATACGTATTCTGTAAGATTTATAGAAAAAAAAGAAGAATAAACAACAATATGTGGATGTTATGGGTGCGATGCTCACTTGGGTGAAGTTTGCTATGGTAACAAAGAGCGGCGTTTAATCCTGCCGCAAAGCTCATGACGCAAAGTAACTAAAACGATAGAATGGAGAAACATAAAGTTTAATTAAACTTATAAGTACTTTATTGTCACAAAGTAAGATCAATCATATTGACATCATCTTCAAGATCTTCTGTATGTTCATTTGTATTTACTTCTGTAACTTTCTTCTTTTGTACAGGTGTGTCTATTTTAAATACAGGCAAAGTAGTTTTACGACGTTTATCTTTAGAAGGATTGTCACCGCATATTTTATTTAAACGCTCCTTCTGAAATAAATACAATATAAAAGAAGAACTATTAATTATAATTAATTTTGAAGTGACTCAGTCTCAGTTAAAAACTATTTTTATGATAAATGCCTATACAAGAGTTAAAAACGGTATGCTAGTCATATACATAAAATTAGTACACATAAAAGGTTTAACGTACTTAAAGGTCTAATCTAAAGTATTACACGTGAAATTTGAACCCGCGACTTCTGGAAAACATCCAAGGGCATATATTAGTAATTTGCTCACTTTAGACACCCCGCCTAAAAAATGCTAGAACTTTTGCTGTTAGCAGTTCTATACGAGTATAGGAACATTCTAACAAAGCTTTCATAAACAAATATATGAAAAAAAGAGAAGAAACTCTGGTAGGACTTGCGATACAAGTGTAAAGTGGCTCAAGGGGACCCTGTAAATTACGCATTGCTGCTCGGCTTCACTGTCCGAACACCTCTCTCTACCTAATCAAATTTGTAAAGAACTCATGCCACTGTCGATATACGCACTACAAATTAACTGATCATAACTATTAACTGACAGTACTTCTGGACAGGTTGTAGTATTCAAAACTATTGTCATACAAGAGTTACAAAAATAAATCAATATTATTTATATAATACGGATTTAGTACAAAGAAATATGTTAAAAAACTGCAAACACGATTTATTGTAGGCTTAATCGTCACTCGGAGGTGTGATTATATTTAAATTATTTACATTTCTTCGCTCTGGTGAGAGACGAAGCGTGACATTGAGTTCTGCAACTCATTCAGGCCGAAAGTGGAGTACGGAATGTCTCGATACTAGTCTCTCTGAGAATTTTGCCCAGTTAGTGCCATAAGAAGATATAAAAAAAAATATTGACGTTGAACGTTTGCCTTTCATTTAATAACTTCCTACATATCACAACAAATTCCTACATAACGAATAACTTTGTACGAAAATTCCAACACAATATTCAAATGATTTATAAATAATATATACAAAAAAAAAAGAGCAAAACCAATCTGATAATCCGTTAGAACTGTATATCAATTAGGTATATCATTTCAACTTGAAAATAGCAGTTGCATAAATAATGCTTCATAACGGTGTTAGTTAGTGATTCAGATACGAATTTAAATTAAAATTGCAATTAAAACACACGGAAACCGATTCATTATTTCGAAATGAATATGGCTTTATAATTAGGTGCGAAAATAATGTCAACGTCAAACATCATTGCCGTTTTCAGTTAATTTCAACGCGCTGTTTCTTTTGTCTAAAACATATATAAAAAGAGCTAGCTTCAAGCTTTTTCCAGTCGGGGACCTAGTGTTAAGACAGTCCGTTCTCCACTTTGCACCCGAAATCGAAACATTATACGCTAAATGGCGAAACACAACACGTCGCTTTGTCTTGCCAGCGCAAATAAACATCAAAATGATTTCAATACTCTCATTTCCCAGAGCGAGAATCGAACCCACTACAAATCGCGTTTAGTCAGACGCTATCCGACTGCGCCAGGGTGGAATAGTACACGTATATTTTTTTTATTTACACATTTTTCATCACCAACACTCTTTTATTTTATTGCAACGCTTTTATCATTCACATATTATTGTCCCACTTCGTTTACCTTCAAATATTACACTAGTGTACATCCGGTGACAATACAAATCTTATCCTATATTCGATGTCCTTGCCAAAATTACCAGGATAGCCAAAACTATTACAAAATGAAAAACATATTTTTAGAAAACGTATAAATATTTGAACGCATGATTTGAACCCGCGCCTCTTGGAAACCGTCCAAGCGATCTGACCGCTGGCTTAACGGCTTATGCGTTCTAAAAAACGTTAAAATGCATGAAGAATAGTAATATGTCATTTCTGCTCCCCACTTTCTGACGTTTAACATATATTGTGTTGCAGAACCTTATGATTAAACCTAACTATTGGCTTTGTAAAAGACATATTTAGAAAACGTATAAAAATTTTAACGCAGTTGGATTTGAACCCGCGCCTCTTGAAAACCGTTCAAGAGGCGCGAGTTCAAATCCCACTGCGTTCAAATTTTTATACGTTTTCTAAATATGTATTTTTCAATTTCCTAAGTGTGCGATTAACACTTTAAAAAAAATGTTAAAAAGATTGGCTTTGTGTTCGATTCCCACTCGGTGGAATGATCTTAATTTAATTATTTTAATTTTCACCGCTCTGGTGAATAAGTCAAAACGCGACGTGAGTTCTGTCACTTAGCAAGCAATGTTTCGAATTCGGGCAGAAAGCGGAGAACGGAGTGTCTTGACACTAACGAAGGGAGTGGTTCCCTCTAACTACCCTGGTATGCCGACGCACTTTGCCCGTTATACCACACAAGTCACTATAAAAAGCAAGTCAATAAGTAAAGCTTGTTTTGAAATTAAACTATTTTTATCCGGATTAAATATACGCGATTAATCCGGCTAAAAATAGTTTCATTTCAAAATGTGTTGTAATCGCGAAAATTAAATATCTTATTTTAACTAAGGCTTATTACTCTATAGATGAATAAATGTTTAAAGGATAAAAGTGTGTGGAAGTGATATCATACGAGTTTAATGTAGATTAGGTTATATTGTTTGTAATAAAAAAATTGCAACTTTTATGTTTGAAAGAGCAACTGTTGAGTTTCTCGCCGGCACTTCTCACCAGAACTGCCGAGCCGGTGGTAGTTTTATTTGCATTCGATGGTTCAACAAAATAAAAAAAAATTAAAATAATGTAATAAAAGTCTATTATACTATAAAATAAAAGATATCTATATATATCAATATATAAATAAAGAATATTTGAATCCACAACCTACGCTTCAAGTTATAGATTTTACATATCAAAATCACAAATTCAATCTATATAATAAACGAATAATGACTAAAAAAACACATTTTAAAGCATTTTCTTTTTACCGTTGTTCTAACAAGGGTATCAGGTTCGTAGTCACTTTGAAAATATTATACTGTCATCAGATATGAACCTGTGGAAATTTTGAACTAAATCGCAATACCAGAAGTGGGCCACAATAGCTTTGCAAGACATTCTTACATTGATATATACATACATCAATGTAATATTAATTAAATAATACATCATACTTACTAATGAAGGGTTTCTTCTTATTAGTAGCTTTACATCATCTGCATTTATTGTAGAGCGCTTAGCGTGTCTGTAAAAAGGAAAATTTTACAGGTATGGTTTGTCATTATAAATTTTCGTATACCTAAATATACATAACAAATTAGTTTATAAAAAACTAAAATTATCTCACATAAAAATATTTTACAGATATATTTGGTATAACAATAATAGAGGTGACGCAAATAATACGTGTATTAGAGTATTAGCTTCAGTTGAAAGTGTACCATTGCCCAATTTTATAAAAATTGTGAATGATTTCTTCTTCATTACACACTTTATAGATACCTAAACAATAACTGATGCAATTTCTAATAACACAAAATTAGCTTACACATTGTTTAATTTTACTAAATTCCCAATTATTTACTATAACGGCAGTTTAAAATGACAAAAATAACTTAAGTTGTCATACTTTGCGAAAGCTTCCAAATCTGTGGCATACAGGGCAATCTTTGAGATGACCAGCTCCGCAATAATCGCATTTGCAGGCCTCGTGATATCCAATCCCATACAGTGGCAAGTTTCAACGCAAACGGCACGTACGTCCCTGTGTATTGCCGTACGAACTTTCTGGAAAATTGTTAGGATACCCGTAATAGTTTTAGTCGAGAGTTCTTTTAATTAGTGTTTTGTAGTTTTAAATACACAAAAATTGCAATATGTAGTAGAAAATGATATTAGTATTTACAGCTTCACGCTTTTTTTACACAGCAGTCAGAGAGAAACTAGTGTCAATACTAGTATCACTCCGTTCTCCACTTTCTGCTCGAACTCAAGACACAACGCCATGCTTGACTGAACTTGTTCACCAGAGCGGAAATATAAAAATAACTAAATTTTGATCATTTCTCCGAGTGGAATCGTACCCACAACCAATCGCGAGTGAGGCTGTTCCACTGCGCCACGATAGCCTGGATATATGTGGAGGTTTATTTTTTATAAGTGATTAACTGATGTAAGAAAAATATTATAATTATAGTAGGTATAAGTAAAAATGTTTTAAGTTTTATCCACAAGTAGATTTGTATTTGTAAATATGAGCGCCATCTTTGTTACATAAACAGAACTAAGAAGAACGTACAGACCTCATCCATCACATACAAAAATCCTTATCTCTATAATAATTCTATAAGATGGCAATGCAAATTTGAATTCAAATTAACAAGAATAAAACTATTCAAGTAAATAAATTAACATAAATTAAAAGTAATAACATCTCGACGGCATAAAAACAATCAACATAATTAATTCCAAATTTGCTTTATCCACAGAAGTTGGAAATTTTTTTGGCGGGAACATAACTTTCGCCAAATGTCAATTGTTATTTGCTAATTCATAAAAATTACAACTAACATGTTAAGTTAAAACAATTCAAAGTGTTTTTAACCATTAAGTAATGCCTTTACATATGCATATAAAATTACCTCACTAGCAGATAAGTTTTCGAATGCTGTCATTTCTTCGGTGTACTTTTAAAAGTTTACGTATTATATTTAATGAAATCAAATTAATTACGCCTAAATACTGTTAATATTTTGAAACATACTGATTACTGTGATGTTTTCTAAACCTTTATTTACTAACTAAAACGAACATAGCATAACCTTATATTTATTAATAGTAAAACATAAATGTCAAATTATCAAGGCCATGTTCAATTATGAATGCAGATACAAAATAATTGAACATTAAATCAAGTTATATAAATAATATGATATATATTTTATGATACGATAAATTGTAATTATTGTTTTCAAAGTTGATCTATACATAAAATTAATACACGTAAATAATATTTTCTGTTCTTTACAATTATTATATTTTATTATATCAGTAGTATTGTAAGTGTACCGATATATGATTTTTAATAGAATTATAAAGCACTTATGATTAATTATCAAATCAAAAATCTTCCTACAGTTAAAGGTATATATACTTACCGTACGTTATTGAACTTTAATTTAGTAAAAACTTGTATTAATAGTGCATACAAATTGAAAAGTAAAGCCTACTTGTGTATTTTACTTAAAATGTTAAAAATGGGACTTCAAATGAAATAAAATGTTTTATTAAATTTAGTTTATTGAGCGCTCTGTATTAGTTTACACAATAACAATCCAACATTATTACAACCAAGAATATATTTCACTTACATTTGCAATGTTAAAAATATTTAAAATTAGTTTCTTCATAATATCAACTTTATCTAAATTTTCAAAATATATTTTTATTTCTTACAATACATTTTTATTATCTGTTGTCCTAAAAGTGTCTTACATTATAGAAACTTTTGTTAATAAAGGCGTGGTTATAATATAGTATACATAGGATTCAAGTCTTTATAAAATTTGAACAACGAAATTTATTAGTTTTGTTTATTAATTTTTTTTTTGATTAACAAAAAAATTAAATAAAAAGAAAATGACTAATGGATACATCCAAGGTCATTGACTTTTAATAAGATAAAAATTGTGCTTGCAAACAGTCTCAATTACTAACTAAAAGTTGAGATTATATTTTAATAAAAAGAAACAATTTTAAATAATCTTTTTTATTTCACACCATGCAAACTTTGAACATGTGTATATATAAAAAAAAATGAATAACTCTGTTAAAAAGCTGGACAAGAATATTTGAAATGGTTCATTTCTTAGCTCACATCATTTTGTTTTTAATTGATAATATTCCTTGAGAATATGTTATTTCAAACCTTTTGTTTATTGGCACTAATAATTTTTTTTTTTGTTTAGGAATTTGATATGATTTATATATATATTACAATGTACAGATATACACTTATTTTGTTTGAAAATATAATTTAATCTGTTCCATTTAGACTTTCTTTACAATCTGTACAACATCTTCATCTGAGAGGACATGATCGATACCAACTTTCTGCGGCTGGTGTTTCACAGATGATCCCCATACTAAGGCACTGAAAATTAATATTATGTTTATATATTTGTAATACTTGGTAAATCTAAATAACACTAAAATAAAAGTATTGAAAATAAAAAAAAGAGCAAAATGGCATAACATTATAGTATTCACAAAAATATTTTGTGTGCAGTTCACATATCATAGAAGCGAAACTTCAAGAGATACTTGAAGAGCAGAATACTTTGGGATTAATTTATTATATAATATTGTTACAGAATTCAGAAATTACTATTTCGTTATATTATATTTTATTGAACATATAATTATGTTCATTACGTATAATAGAGAACATTGTATATATATATATATATATATTATCTAGCAAACTCTTTTTTTAGTGTTACCTTTTCGTTTTATCAATTTCAAATAACAACAATTGTGAAGAAGCTTCACTTCAAATAAAGAATAACTATAATATTAATATAACAATTTCAAGTCATATTTTAAATTTTTAAAGTGTTATTTACACTTAGGATATGAAAATGAAAATTTGAGCATGGCTTGCATATAATACAATACATTGCAGTATATTTGTATTTTGCCACTTAACACTTATAAGACTTTGTATATAGTTTTATATAAGATTATTAGTCGCAATCGCAAATTTTTGAACTAGGCATATGATATTTATTAATATCCTTCAATGTCATAAATATAGTATTGCCATTTCTTTAAAATGAAATGATTTATATATAAGTCTTAGGTGCTTGCACATGATATGCAAGAGTCACAGATTTAATACCTAGTTTTTTACAAATATTTATATATAATTTTAACATTATTAGATCATTATGTAACAGTGGGATAGGTGTGATTGTAATAGCATAGATTGTGGGTTCGAAATCCAATTTAGACAATGTATATTAAAATTATTTTAGTATCTTCACTTATATAAGATAAGATCAACATACAATGTCATAAATTTGTGCAGATAGTGGGGATTGGAGTGTCTTGACGCTAGGTTTTCTCTGCCTACACAGCTATGCGAATACTTACTATTTAAACTCTTTAACAATAGATCTATGTAGTTTGTTACAAAAGTCTTCCACACTAGTCCTATCCATGTGCAATACAACTGGTGAATTGTAGTCAGGTAATTGTCCTTTGGGCTTTGTATATATTCTAATTAGTTTAAGATACTCCCACATTTTTTCTAACAAGTCATCAAAATTCCACTTATGATGTGCCGATATGGGCACACAGTGCGGGATTTTGTAAATTACATCCAGCTCTTCTATGCTTATTTGATCTGAAAAAGAAAATAAAAATATACTATTATTATTCATCATATACAATATACATACATAGAAATAAAGGAATAAGGAGGCTGATTTTAAGGAGTGGCAGCAATTCAACTCTCCTGAAGACAGATTAGAGAACGCAAACGCAAATAAAATACGTCGATTAAGAATGTCTAAAAACGAAACGTGCAAGATATTTAGCATCCATAAATTTCCTAAAAAGATGTCGCGATAATAATCTTGTACCAGTTTGTGTAGGAATCGCTTCGAAAAAATACATCAAATATTCCAAAAAGATACTCAACTCGACTCAGTTAAAAATAGTTTCATTTCAAAATGTCTTAAATCTCTTTTTTTTTAATGAGCATTATTTTACTTACCAATTTTATTCAACAAATAAATGCAAGGCACATATATTCTATTGCCTTCAATGACATCAATCAAGTCATCACTGTTAGCGTCAAAGCGTAGTGTTATATCCGCATTGTGTATTTTGTATTCAGAGAGGATTGTCTTCACAGTTTCAACGTCTAGCTCGGTTTGTGGACACTGGAAAGAAATAAAATGCTTGTGTGAGTAAAATTAAGGAAAAATATTGTATTAACAAAACCTATGTTATGTATTAAAAACTATCTTTTATTCATATGTCAGAGACATACTTAGACCTACCGGACGCCCAAGGAAGCAGTGGCTGAATGTCGTGAAGGATATGAGGGAAAATAAACTGAGCATCTACAATTTTTTTTTAACTTTCTCGCTTTATCCCTATCCAGGGTTTTCAGAGAACGGAGCATCAAATGCTACAGTCCCTGCATACTTGTTTCGCTTCGTCCACCGTCATCAACCTCTTCATACTCACCCTCCGGAGGGCCTCATACTTGACCTTGACCTTCCTCCAGTATCATCGATATTGTGTTCTCGAAGGTGAATCAAGGTCTCTTACTGCTCACATTTGCGTCATTCTTAAGTATGTTAATTCTCACATTCTCATTCTCACAAATAGTTTAAAGAAAATTGAAGAACGATTTGAAATTTTACACTAAAGAGGATGTCAGAATGATGTATCATAAAGTATAATACTTTCATTTTTCATTACTCCGAAATCGGATACAAGTTGTCATACAAATTGGACATTAGCAAGTGATTGAAATTAATGTAAATTTACTATAAATATATAGACAAAGGTGAAGCTAATAAAAGATTCTTAAAAAATGAGAAGTTTTTAAATTATTCTTTTAAAAATAAAAAAAAGCATCTTTACGGTTTTTCCCGCATAGCAGTTAGACACTCCATCCTATACTTTCTACCCAAAAGGCATAAGAGGCATAACGTGTTGAGTGGCATAACACAAAGACACGTTTTATCCTACCAGAGCGAAGAAATTATAATAATTTACATACAATCATTCCCGCAAGTGGGAATCGAACCCACAACCAATCGCGTTTAGTCAGATGCTGTCCCACTGCGCTACGACGGCCTCGCCTCATTGTATATTCATTGTCATTAAGTAATCTAGTCAGTACAGTTTTATTCATTATACAATAAAACTGTACTTACTTAGTAATTGATTGAAAAATAAAGTAGTCCCACTGAGTTTGTTCCACCAGTTCTTCTCAGATCTCAGGCATTAACTTTAGTGAAACGGTGGTAAATTAAATTATTTGAAGTTCAAAAAATGAAGCATGTAATTTCTTATTTTGAATAAAATTATTTGACTTCTACTTTTGACTTTAGCTTTCGCTGAACAAGGCGAAGATATATAAAAAGAACATTATTTACTCTACATTACATTATATATATCATATATTTACATAACAAGCAATCATAGCACAGCGGGACAGTGCCTGACTGTTAACGTGATTGGTTGTAGGTTCCATTTCCACACAGCAAAATCATTGTATTTAAATTATTTTCTATTCTTTGCTATGGTAGGACAAAGGGTAGTGTTTAAGTTCACCACTCAGAAAGTAGAGAAGGGACTGTCTTCGCTCTGACTAAACTGCTATGAACAAGCATAAAGCTGTAAAATTATTTACATACAAAAAAAAATTATCGATCTTGTAACTTCTACAAATAAAAAGCCACGTAAGTCAAATTATTCAGAGAATAAAATATAATATACAATAATACTCACTGTAGTGTTTAAATTAATTCCACCTTTGTCTTTCTTTCTAAAATGTATGTTTGGAGGCTGCTTGTTCAATCGCAGGCCAAAGCCTTCCAATTCATGTTCTAAGAGTTTCTTGTGTTGTAACGGTTTTAGTACATCTAGTACTATGAATACGAGACTGCAGGTGCGAGCTACGGCTATTACTTGGCGACCTCGACCCTTGCCGTCTTTAGCTCCTTCTATGATACCAGGCAAATCCAGTAACTAAAACATATAAAAATATATAGTTATAACTGTCTAATTACGTATAGACTGTCTAACTGCAAATGTGATCGATTGTGGGTTCGATTCCCACTCGGAATGATTTCATTCAAAATATTTTTATTTCTTCACGCTGGTGGCAAGACAAAGTGTGGTGTACAATGCTGTCTGAAACTCAACACACAGGTTGTCTCAAATTCTGCTGAAAGTCTGCTGTGTAGTGTGCCAATTTGACTAAATATGCAATGGCTTATAAAGTCACATGTCACTGTCACACTGCACCATAATAGCTTCAAATAATATTCATAATTAAAGTAAATTACTAGTTATAAAAACATTTACATAAAAATATTAAAACAAAATGCTTGTATATTTTTGATTCTGAAGATTCAGTTTTTATGCAATAAGATGCTGAAAATTATCATCTTATAATTATACATTATAATTATTATCTTATATTAAATTAAATATTTAACAGTTTATGGTGTTAATGCTAAGCATTCATATAATTCCAATTTTGTGACATACCATACCACCATCATTTATGTATAGTGATTGACAGTTTCATTTCAATACAGACAGTGGGTTGACAGAAATTTATATTTTAAATGTTTTTCTTGATTTTTCTTGTTAAAAAGAAATGTGTTATTAAAATTGCATTTTTATGTACTAAAAATGCAGGTATTGTTGTAATAAAAAATTTAATACATAAATAAGTTCACATATTATACATGTACGGTTTCGTAGCAAAAGTATGTATAAAAAAAATCTAAAGTTTGACCAAACTTCATACAATTATAGTATTGGTTTATTTGTGTAATAAAAATTATACCTGAATTTTAGCGCCTTTATATTTGATACAACCAGGCACTGTAGTCAGCGTTGTGAACTCATATGCTGCAACTTCAGAGTACACTCCGGCCAAATTGGACAGCAATGTGGATTTGCCCACAGATGGAAAACCAACAAATCCAATTCTTGCATCTCCAGTTTTAGCAACATCGAAACCTATGTAAAAATATATGTTTTTTCGATTTATACAAAATAAAAAGAAATGAAATAAATTACTGTATATTTCTATTTCATTAACAGCTGTTGATCCTCATTGTTGACTAATTTTTTAAGATCAAATTATAAACTTAATTTTCTGTTATATATAGAAGACTTTATTATATTATATACAAGGAGAGGCATATATATAAATATACCTTTTATAAAATTGCACTGTTAGTATTATAAAAAGTAATATTGTTATATAAACGATTTTTTTACCTTCACCGGTACCACCGCCACCGCCTTTTGGGGTAATTAATTCACGTCTTAGCTTAGCTAATCGCGCTTTAAGTAAGCCCAAATGAAGAGCTGTAGCTTTATTTTTTTGCGTGCGAGCCATCTGGAATACACAAACAACTTTTTGAAAAGTACTAAGAAATTAACATACAAAAATCGTCTCAATAGAGATGAGTGTTTTTTAAATATTTCTTATTATTCCTAAAGTAATGTTAATATTTCTAGAAAACAGTTATAACCTCTATATTTACAAACCTCAGACTCTATAGCCGCTATTTTTTCCAGTATAGTACTCATGATTGCAGATTTTATATATGTTTACAGAAATTTTACTGAGTTATAATAATATATAAATTAATAGTAGCTTATATTATACGTGTACTTAATACAAAAAGGAAGCGTGTCAATCTCCCTCAATCAGTCGGCGCGGAGATCACGAATGACATTTGATAGTGATGTAATCAAAAGTCAAAACGCAGTTTTATACGATTATTAAATTATATTATTTATGAATTAAAATGTACATTTTGTATATTGTAGACACTATACTTATTTCTTTCTTACGGTTTTTTCACTATACGGTAGGAATTTTCGATAAATAAATAATAATGGAAAAAAACTTTTACTCTTTTATTAAACGTACCCATAACCTTTTTATTACTTTGTGAGTTTTATAATAATGCATATTGAAATCGTTAAATGTATACATTGTGTGTCAAGAATGAAGCATAAACAAAACGTTTTAATTCGTCTCTAAAAGCGACAATAGAGTGCGCTATTCTAAACTTACTCCAAGCACCTAACAGATGTCACTAGCGAGATAAAATAAATGGTATCAACCACGTGGAAATAGCTTTCTGTAGTCTGTAGAAGAAACTGTGGAAAACCGTGTGGAGGTTTGAACAGGAATACTTCAGTGCAATTTTGCGCGCCCTTGTGGCTGTGTGTCTCGTAGCACATACCTTATAAGTTTACGAACTTGGCATAACGTATTTTTGCCTTCGACATGAAAATATATAATACTTAATTGTACTAGTAAATAAAAATAAAAGTGGAAAATGTTACTTTTTAGATTTATTATTTTAGACGATAATGGCTTAAGAAAGTTATAATAAGTGTATTTAAAGTGCGTTTGTAAATTAATCATATGTTATATAGTATAGGTAAGTAATAAAACTTTTATTTTAACTTACAAATATATGTTTTTGTTTTTCATTTTATAATGCTGAATAAAATATTGTTTTTGTTGGTATTCATTAACTTGTGCCTAATAAATAAAATCCTTTTCTAAATAGGTTCTATTAATAAATTAGTTTAGGGCGTTCTTTAAATGCAAATATGAATACGTATATTCTTTTGTATAGATTTACTGTTCGATATTCTGACAAGCTTTACAAAACTAATATAGATTAATGATATAATCATCGACGACAATTTACGTAAACAACTATATAACAACCCGTTACAGTGTACCTTGTTGTAATTAATCTTCGAATTTTCTTTTCTTTTCAGATGAAAAGCAATCAAAAGTATTAGATTAATATTAAAGTAATTCTATCTTTAAACTTAAAATGAAGACTGTAAAATATTTTGGTGTTTAAATATAAAATGTCATCCGTAGTGTCGTTAGATGGACGGGATAGGCCGGGATTGTTACGACGTGTGACCGGGAGTTGCGCACGCGCAGCTTGCACTCAAGTAGGCTTGGTTATACTAGTGGTTGTTTATGTGTTGCTTGGTGCTGTTCTGTTTGAATACTTGGAGTCAGGACCTGAGGTGCAGAAGAGGACCGCGATACAGAGATCTAGGGAGGAGTGCCTGAAGGAACTTTGGGCAATAACAGGTTAGTTCTATAGATAATCTGTCTATATTCAGTGTTTACGCGGATTAGCTAGATAAGTTTTTAAATTTTTTTCTTATATTTTCACGAAAACTCATATCCAACAGGTTATATACTTATAAATAAACGTAAAATATATATAAGTTATGTATTTATAAAGGTATAAAAGTACAAAAAACTATTTAATAGACGAATGGTAGGTATTATTCTAAAATACGCTTGAGGGAGGATATTTTATTTTACAAATTGTCTTCTATAAGAACTCTTTGATCTGAAGAAAATTAAGTCAATAAAAGGAACACCTAGGACTTTATTGAAATTATATTTTTACATTTAGTTCCATAGAAGTATTGTAAAGGAATATTGAAGTCGTAAAGCCTTTAAGTTGACAGTTGAACAAAATATGAATAGCAATATTTTTTTAATTCTTATTTTTGAATTGCCCATATCGATGTTAAAATGGCACTACCTTGCATCCCCCGACGCTTCCGATCAGCATCGGTTAAGCACTTATCACTTCACCAATGCCACATGCTTCACGAAATTGATCGGTAAAAAAGATATAAAATTATATTATTTTAGATTGCGAGTTAAAAAAAGAGAGACCTTTACCTATAACAAAACAGTCAATTATTTACAATATACGAGTATACATATCATAGTAGGTTAATAATGAATAATCCATACTAATATTATAAATGCGAAAGTAACTGACTGTGATGTCATCACGGCCAAACCGCTAAATCGATTATGACGAAATTTTATACAGAGATACTTGAGGATATTGGGATGAACATAAGCTACTTTTTTTTAGCTATTCTTAACCTTTCAGGAATTTAATTGTTTTACGCAAAATGCTGCTGAAAATACGGAACAGCTATAGTTGATGCGGGTTAGTCGATAGTATGATATAAAGTGTTACCTTATAATTTAATACATTTACCTGAAAATTACATAGAGGACTAAACACTAAACATTGCTGGGACGGGGGACTTTACAGGGCATGATATTAAGGGCCAAATTATTAAACGCAGGTTGGTCTGTCTGTCTACTCATTGCCTACGATTTTTTATATATTGTAGGCAATGAGTAGTCACACATAGTGATATGTGATGTGATTGAACTTGATCTATTCAGATTATATTAAAAATAACAATAACCTATTGATATCAACCTCCATCTATTGCCAACTAACAGTCAGGCCCTAAAAATGCCACGACATCACTTTTAATAATTACATCCCTATATTTTATAGGGATTTTATGGATGTAACATTTTGGACGGACAGTTACGGTTTCTGTTACGGATATAAAAAAACAAATTTGGAATTTCAACAAGTTTCGGATAAATTCAGTTTCGTTTCAGAGCAATGTTGAAATATTTCGGCCACTTATATTGACCACGGATATGGGCAGAGATCAAATGAGAGCTGACCTCTGCCTATATCCGAAAGTTTCTGAAGCTTTTATATCGTTACGGATAGTTTTATATTTCAGATATCCTATAGTTATAGTTAGGGTTATGGAGCGCTATAATACCTTTGATATTTTTATATTGCCACTATCTATTTATACAGTACAACATTTATAATCTAATTAATATACGTATTGTATTTGGAAAGTCAACTAAAATCTGAAACTATTCTCGTTCTCATTATCGCAAAATTTCACCTTCACAAACGCCAACCCTTTGAAGGCTCGAATGAGCCTAAAGTGAAATTAATTGGATTCCCCGCGAACCAACAACTATTGGGTTCAAAATTATTAATAGCTGACAGATGGCATTGACCGCTGTTTTATTGTTGTCTTGTATAATATTCATAATTGAAACACTTATAGGATCTCTTTAGGTAGTTACATGAAACAATAATGCGACGGTTTTCAGCTCAAATACACTTTAGTAAATTCTTGTGGCTAAAAATATCCATTCTGTACTTTCTTTGAATTTTAGCTACATTTCAGCATTTGCTTTTGAATATATGAAATAAAGAGGAACAAAATATTTCACAAAACTCACTTTCAAATTTATAATTACAAACCGTTTCAAGCTCAATACAAGCTATTGAAAGGTTTGATCCGAGCCAAAATTGATATTAATTGAATTCCACACAAAACGTACACAATCGTTTTCAAAGTTATTAATGGCCGACAGACGGCGCTGACCGCGGTGTCTTTGTTCCTTTATAGTATTCATTGAAATATTTTGATTGCTCTAATTTAAATCAATTTAGAATCAATGGTGGAGTATCCTACCCATTGCTCATAGTATGCAAATAGCATCCATTGACCCATTAGTCCTTCCTTCTGCGGTTCTTGCCTAAGGTAGCAGAGATATTCAATTCTGTGTCTACTTGACTGACTGACTTGAGTATAAGGTAAACAAATATAAATTGTAATAAGCGTATAAGAATTTAGACGTAGCCGTATGTAGAACGCATAGCTTAGCGGTTATAGCACTTGAACCGTTTTCAAAAGGAGCGGGTACAAATCCTGCTGCGTTAAAAAATTTACACGTTTTCTTAATATATGTTTTGATATACGGGGTTTGATATATATGAGGTTTTTATTGTATGAGGCCAATTTGGCGCAGTATCACGACGTTTGTAAACGCAATTGGTCGTGGGTTCGATTTTAAACTTGAAGGAACGAATATTTTAAAATTATTTTAATTTTTTCGCTCTAGTGCCTAAGACAAGAAAATTAGAGAACGGAGCTTCTTCACTCTAAGTTTTCTCTGACTATCTACATTTGGGAATGTCATTGCGCTGCCGTCGTATCTGACGGCTGTATCTATTTCCTTGATGGAAATCGACTGCTCATGCTGATGTAGTTTAAATACTATGACGGTAATGTATCAAAACGAGGAGGAAATAACGAAAGTCAGTATTATGACAGTTTTCCACAAATAGAACTACAATGTGTGTGTACTCTATAAAATAGTACTGAAAGCTTCTTTAATAATGTTCGAAATGGTAAGTAACAAATAAGCTTTTATCGTAGAAATTCAATTTTTCTAGTTGTATAGTTAATTTCGATTGTATTTGTATTACTTTCGTGTGCACAAAGCAAGCGCCTTTTTATAATAGATCCAATATCCTTTTACCGACATGTTTTTGTACATATTGAATGTTTGTTTAAACGTCTTATAATATGTTTTTACATGTTAGACTGCGGAGATTGTTTGCGGCTGCAAATTTAATTTGTGAATTACTATACTAAAACCATTTACATATATATTCTTTTCTTAAACGTAATACACAATGCAACCTTAATATTTTTAACATTTTAAAGTGTTAATCACACACTTTGAGAACATTTTGGCAAACGTATAAGAATTTGAACCTGCACCTTTTGAAAACAACAAAAATAAGTTGTCAGTGCGCTTGGACGGTTTCCAAAAGGCGCAGGATTGAATTCTGCCGCGTTTTAATTTTATACGTTTTCTAAAAATGTTATGCATCCTTAAGTTAAATATCTGGTTTTAAATTACATTTAATAAAATTCCGTATGATACGGAAAGTGTTAGCTAGTTAGTTCGTTTGTTACAACGATTCGAGGGTGCCAGTTGAACAAATCACTACACAAATACAGCAATTGTAAGTGATATATTTACATGAAGTGTTTTCTCTCTACTTTCCTAAATAGAGAAGATGCGTCAAAATTCAATATTAAATCAAAAGCTGACTAAAAAGCCCAATAGTCTAATTAAGCAAACCCCGTATAAGTCTAATGATTCGGAACGGAACAAGCAACGACGATAGATATTTTCATTTAATAACGTGATTTCATCGTTAAGAATAATGAATGTAAACAATTCAATCTTCAAATAGCAAGCTTTCTTAATGAGGCTTCATTATTGGTGGAAATAAGAAATTTTAGATAAGGTGTTGACTCAAGCTTGAGGCGGTGATTGTGAGTTCGATTTCCATACAAAAAATATCCTGGTCCTTTAGTTTAGCCAGTCAAATTGCGTATTATATATATATACATATACACACAAAGTTTCAGTCTACCCTGAACAATATTGAAAATACAAAACGAAAAAAAAGAAAATTATTATATAAATATATTTATATTAATATAGAACTTATGTAAAAAACAGGTATTTACATGCTTAGAATAATTTGAACCTAAAACTTAAACATATAGACTACAATAAATACTACTATCATTAATATTTTAACTAAACATATTTAAAATGTCAAAAGTTTGGTTAAATAAGTCTATTAAAACCATTAGTATGTAGATGGGATTATTCGCAACGTCGTTTCTGCGTTCCCATTAATAGACCACGGTCTTGTCAAGAGGAATCGTCAATCCTCATTTGTCAATATCATTTCCATTGCTTTGATGTTAGAAAGCAATACCATCGGTCTGTACATTATCAGCAGCGACAGCCTCACACATATAATATTATATTAACATATAATTTAAAAATAAATTTACCTTTTGTTAATTTTACTACAATTTATTTTATATAAAATCAATATTTTATCAGCGTCACATCTCATGGGCGGTAATTCGAATTCAAATAATTAAAAATAATTCTATGTTTCAGCCCGTTTGCATACTTTTTTTTTCTTCTGGGTATTGCATTTTAAGATCATCCGAACGCAGGCAGATAAACTGTCCTACGGACCGATAGACCGATAGCCCGATACTACCTACTAAAACCCAGCGGAAGCCGTCTTCACCCTTAGGATTAGGATACCTCGCAGGAGTTCTCGCGCATGCAATAACGACGCCTCGGTGGACTTCCCGCCTATTGCGGACCCTCGTAGCCTTCAGGGTGCTCTCGAGTTTAATCTAGAGCACCCGCATTTTCGATGACTAGCGGGAGGATCACCATGATGAACCTCCCACTGTAGCTCCTCTAGGGTAGAGGGAGTTGGAGATGCGCGTACCGCGTTCTCCTCCCCCTGGTACTGTACTGTATACTTGATTTAACTTTAATAACACAGATTTATATTTACTTTGTGCATGCTTATTTTATGTAGTGTAAGCTGTTATTAACTGCGATTTTATTAGAACCTAATTATACCAACTAGTAGCCCGATTGACGCATAAAATACGAGTTACCATGTCAACGTGTACGTCATTTAATACAAAGGTGTATGTCAAACAAATGGCAATGTATATAATTTATATTTATTTTACTAATTTAAACTATTTCGCAAATGTATAAGCTGTATTAAACTGTGAAAAATATTGGCTATTTGAACCTCTGTATGTAACAATATTTTATGCTCCCCATAATTTTGGCAAAAAGTGATTTAAATTTTATTTGATTTTTGCTTAATCATTTATATTTTTTTTATTCGTACTCTAAAAATAAAATACATAATTAGATGGTCATGGAAGCCTATTCTTGTTTCACCTGTGTTTGTTTGTTTTTACGTTACTTTTGCATTATCGGTACGTAGAATGATACTAATGATATATCATTTCTTTCTCGGTTCTGCCTTACAACGTAGCAGAGAGAGAAGCTCGGAGCAGTGCTTTGGACTTGCAACCCAAATGTGGACTTAAGTGACTTTTGACGCTTACCTCCGCTATCCTTTCTTTTTCTAGATTGTTCTAGATAGGCCGAAATCTTTAAGTAGGTATATTTTAGAGACGTTTTCTTGTTATACCTCTTGCTACTGCTTTTATTGCGTATAAATTAACACTAAACCTATCCGCATAAAGCTGCAAATTCGACCAGTCTATATTAACGAATACAAAACATAAGCACTGTATTTTATATCTTGTTTTACAGCGAAAAGCCTTGAGGCACATTTGAGTATTTACGATCGTCGGTGTAAGGGAACCATTTCAAGTAATTCAATCAAACAGCGGAAGAAGGCCGGTAGTTTCGGACACGAGTCAATATTTAATTTAACCGCCAAGAAAGGCTTCCCGGAATCATTGATTCACTTGTTGCTGAAATTTAGAGTTATATGGCATGTTTCGTGTTGGATAATTTATGTTTTATTTTTACTACTTTTACTTTAAGACCGAGTTTTAAGACCATTTTTTTTATATATATATAAAACTCCTCCGTTACTTACTGACTGACAGATAGCGCACTGAAACTCAATTGCGAAATCACTAAACGCATATTTAAGATATCGGCATAATAAAACTTAAACAAAGTTGCAAAATATCTAAAAGATATAACAGTATGTCTTAGTCACTCACTCGTCTTGCACCAAATAAATAAGGGCGACAATAAAATAATATACTCGTATATACATATATCTTCTAAGATGTGCTCTAGCACTAGTTGTGTAAAATTAAAATATTAAAAAAAACATAGCTTTTGTTCTGAAACAAAACAGAGGCGAGAACCGATCGTGCCTAAGCCGTTACAAAACAAATCTCCGTCAGCTTCGGCAATTTGAGAAGATTTAAAAGATATTTAGCAAATCTGCATTAGCATGGATCATTATTGTAAACGTTGGTGTCGCTTACACCTTAAAACTTTTTTGTTATATAATTGCAACAGAATTTTATTTTATATAAGAAAAAATACTAGGTTACTCAATATAGAACATTAGAAATATATAAGACTTCATTATTAATTTCGTAGCTGCATATAACCAAAAACTATGGTGTTCTTGAGGCATTTCATAACTGTGTTACAAGGATGTCTAATACTAGAATAATGCATTACTTTGTTATTAAAACCAGTTTTCAAGAGGCGTTGGTTCAAATCCCACTGCGTTCAAATTTTTATACGTTTTCTAAATATGCTATTTTCAATTTCCTAAGACGTGTGCGAATAAGGCTTTAAAAAATGTTAAAAAAAATTTATACTAATATAATTAGTAATTTTTTGAATCTTAATCCTTAGTGAGGTAGCCAAACACTAAGGTAGTCAAATACTTCTTTCGCCTAGTCCACTGTCATCAACCTCTTCATACACGACCTCCGTGGCATCCTCATGATTTCTACGTGACCTTTCTCCAGTATCAGCGATGTGCTCTCGAAGGTCAACCGAGGTCTCCCCTCTCTTCCTCTCTTACCTCTCTCACCTCTATCACCTCTATCACCTTTGCTTTGCTTCATATACCTTTCTTTCATCACTCGTCCTGGCTACGCACCCAAATTATCTGAACACGTTCTTCCATTTGTTATTAGTATTTTTAAAACGCTTTATTATCTATCTATCTTTCAATCTGAGAAAGCCATTTGATTTGATCCAGATGCAATGAGAGTAAAATATTTTCGTAGTACGTAGCCTATATATCCTTGCCAGGACGGTCAGCTTAACATAAAAGTATTTATTTGATTTTTAAACTAACTTGTCATATAATTTATGTTTGACATTGATACTAAAGTGAAATCTAAAGAAAATGATTTCTGTATTCCAATCATAGGTTGATCATACCTTTATGTAGGTTGCAATGAAAGGAATTCATACGACGGAGGCTGATTAAAACTGTCGACATGTTTCAACGAGCGCGCCAATCTAATCTGAAGACATCGAACCACCTGCATTGCGATTATAACGGAATAGACAATGTGCAGATTCGTACAATAGGAAAGAAAGTAAACGATACACAATTATCACGTTTTATTAGTCAAAGTCAAAATCATTGATTGTAAATGCGATATCAGTTTGTGGGTCCGATTGTCACTCGAGGCAGTAACTGTATTTAAATTATTTTCATTGCCCCGCAATTTAACTTAACTTTGGCTTACTAGACAAAACGGCCGCGGAGTTGCTCCACTCAACGCGCAATGTCTCGATTTTTTTAAAATGGCAAATGGAGTTTAATGATTGTCTTTGATTTAGCTGCTATGCCAAATAAAGTGTGATGCTGAAAAAAAATGGCTCCAAAACTTCGTTAGCTGTTTATTGTTTTCTGTTTAAGCAATATTTTGTTCTTAGTTATGATAAGCACATAAAAGTTCAAGTTCCAAGTTTAATTGGGTAGCTGTACATTTTGTTGGAGTTGACAATGTATTTTTTTATTTTGTGATAATAATGTTTTCTTTACAAAAAAAAAATATAGTTTTTTTTTCGTTTTTACAAATTTTCTTTAATAGTTTAGATAATTGAAAAGATTGAGTACCTAGTTTTTGATTTAATATTTAAAATTCTAGTAAAACAGGTGACGACCCGCAACTTTGCGTGAATTTTATGATGAACTTTCCACCTTTTCCATTTCTGTCTTTCGTAGCTTCGACTATAAAACTAATACTCGTTAAAACGAATGAAATTTGGAAGTACTATGCTTTATCAGTGAAGTTCTAGTTCTAATAGTAGTAGTACTGTGCAGGTTGTGCGTTGACGTTATTATTTAAAAGGAGTTCTCTCCGGTCCGGATTTCTATGAATGAATGAGAACTTACCGATCTAGTAGGTACATGATATTTGTTTTAATCATATTTTTTGATAAAACTAGTCAGACTAGACCTATGAAACAATCACAAACATACATTATATAAATATTACTCGTATGAAATACCAATACTATATATACCATACTATATATACCAAAACAATACTATATAGTCTTTACTTACCTGTATTTTTTCTTTATACAGTACCTAAATTACACTGTGAAAGCATTTTTACTTTACAACCATTAAATAATTTAGCCGCGACGGTTGCTTCATTGAGCCGGACCATTCTGAATAAATGATGCCAAGTAATCTTGTTTTCGTATAAAGCTATTTGCCATGGCACTTAATGGTTAGGCTCTTTGGGATAATGGGGTTGAAAGTTCTATGATTTTTGTAAATCCAATTCCAATTGTATTATGATAAAATACAGCTAAGTTATGACTTTGGTTACCTAAATACAGTACTTAAATGATATGGCAGCTAGAAACGCGATGCTCACATTTTCAAATAGATAGATGGTCTAGTACTTGTGTAATAAAACTTTCCACTATTTCATGTCCTCAAAGAATTCGAGACAAGAAACTTAGAGAAAGGAGTGTCTTGACACTAGGTTGACACTAGGTCCATAATAGTGATGTATTTTTCGGCCCCACAAATGAAATTAAGCGTTAGAAGTATAAAAGTAAGTTAGTAAATACAAAAAATTGTTAAGTTATTTATTATTTATTTTGATGGCAATCTAGTATAATCTTATAAATTATACTGCTCAACTTTCCGACCTTTTGTGAGAGTATCACAATCATTTATTTTATTTGCTTCTATAGAGCCTTGTTTGAAACAGGGTTTGTAAAAGATAAGAAATCTAATCCATTTAAAAAAATAAGAATTTTATTTAGTTTCACCTGATTACAATAAAAAAAATTCCATGTTACCTTTATATGAAGCTTTTATTGATGATTTAATTGCCACCCGTCTGACTGTCTTTCTATCGAATATTTAAAACTTGACTGAGAAATAATTACAGTATGCACAGACTGTTTATTATAGACTTTTTGCTTTTGACAACGTACTGTGGCTGTGATTATCCTTTTTTTGTGGTTTTATGCTTTTACAGCATAACAGGGATGAGGAAAGATAGGTGTAACTTATTTCGACATATTGCGTGTAGAGAGAGTGTCGGCGCGCTTTGTCTAAACAGAGTGGCGCAACTTTAAACTTACTCTTAACTTTATAACTTTAACTATAAATTTAAATTTATAATAAATTAAGTTTGAACTTGCCCCTTTCATCGTTCCCCTTTACTTTCGGCCACTGTCTCATTGCGTTACAATAGCCTTGTGCAATAGAAACGTGTAGGCAAAGTGATCAGAGAATAATTTAAGTGTTCACATTTTCACCTTTAGTGTGAAGGGACCAAAGGATAAATTATATTCAAAATACAATCCACCGGCTTTAACTTAGTAGCTTGCGTGTAAAATGTTTAATAATAATGAAAATATAAAAATATCCTTTGTGTGCGTTTGTATGGTAGCATTTAATATAGGTAGTATCATGAGACTTGTCGTGTAAAAAGCTTTTAAATTATATAGAATCTCTTTAAAATAACGTTCACTGTAAGCTTTAATTACATTTTTATGATATATATATATACATTATTAGTAGTACACGAGTTTTTTAGATTGAAATAGCGGTTGGAATTTTGGTATTAAAGTCCGTCAATTTTAAAGTTACAAATATGTAATTTTATTTCTGAATTATTGATTAAAAATCAGTAAATACTTATTTCAGCAATTGTAAATATTCTACCTGTAAGTTTTTTAAATTACAAGGAGCATGTATAAAGTTATGTCGACCGCAAGAGGGGGGTCAAAATAGCGGTACAATATTTGACTTTATGTGAAGCTAGTAAATCATTGTCACAAAGATTGGTAGATATTACACACAAGTATTAGATATTTCGGTAAGTGTTGCGTTTGTTTGCCGGGCTTACAAATTCTAAAATTACATTTTTTTTGCTATTGCTTCACGATCTTTCATAGCAGGGTAGTCAGAGAGAACCTTGTGTCAAGACACTCCATTCTCCACTTTACGCCCAAAATCGAGGCATTGCGTGTTCAGTGGCGGAACTCTATGCTGCGCTTTGTCTTAGGCACCAGAGTGGAGAAATGAAAATATTTTGAATATATTCGTTCCGCCGTGTGGGATTCGAACCCATAACTAATCGCATTTACAGTGAGACACTGTCCTGGACTCGTACTTACAGCATAATGTATATGTAAATAAAAAGTACGAAAGTTTTTTAAAAATATTCTTTATATGCATCCTCTAAATAAACACAAATTGTAAACACTCATAAAAATGTTCTCTCAGAATGTGAGCAAACGAAATAGCTGACAAAAGCATGAACATGCACTAGATAAGTTTTTGCCAGTAACGAGACGCATTCTTTGTGTATGCGGTTACATCACACCAAAGGAACTTCAAACGTATTAAGGTATTTGAATTACTTTAAAGTATTTGAAAGGCTTTTTCTCTTTGATAATTGTGTAAAAACAAAGAATCTGCAGAATTAGACTTGGATTTACGTAAAATATTTTTGGTAATGTGGCGTATTTGAACTGATTTATTAGTACTCACGGTGGAGTTAAGTGGTGTTGGTGGTGGGTGGTGTAGTTTAACTGCTCATAAATAAATGTAGAGGATTCAATTTTTCAAGCATTCCCTAGGTGTAGTTAGGAAAATGTTTTGTGGTCAACGTGCGATCAAAAAATATTCTAAATAATTTCTACGTAAATACCTCACGCAGACAAAAATTAAAAAGGGAGAAAAACTCAAATGGGATTATCTAGTATTCAAATAAAAAGTACATTTGTACAGGTTTCATTAAAACTATTGTACTTAAAACCTTGTAAAGTAACTTGAAAATGCTTAACACTTTATTGAAACACAAAAATGATTGATTTCTATGCTCTTTAACTATATCGTCAATATTTCTCAACACTACCTAAGTGTTATTGAAATTTCCAACTCACCAAAATAATTACTCAAAACAAACAAACCTGTCGCGATCCATATTGAGGTCCCATTAATATGGTACAAAGTTAGAAATTCCTTTCACAACTAAGCTATTTGAAGTTTAAAGTATATTTTCAACAAAGAAAAAATTTTTAGTGAAATCTGTTAATAAGCAATCAGTTTTCTGATTTTGTTTATTGTCCTATATAATAATCTACGTATTCTTCGTAATCAAATTTTTTAAAATAGTCAAGACTGTCGTTTAATTATTTTTGGGCCTTGTTTTTGGTTTGAGTAATTTGACTTGTTATCTTTGATCGAGCTAACTGATTTCAGTTGTTGTTTTGGGACAGCCGTAGTATCTTCAGATTAGTTTTCCTCATCTCCTGTAGTTTTTTCTGAAGAAATTGTTTCTGGTGTTTGGTTCTCCGCAGTAGTACTCTCAGTCTCAGCTTCAATTGTAGTCTTAGAAGTACTATTGTTTTGCAATTCTTTATCAGGTTTTGAAGTAGTAGTGTTTGATTGAACCGGTAGCGGCGAAGGCTTCAAACAACCTTGAGGCTTTCTTACTTCAGAATAAAGTGTGCAAATTTTCATTAAAAGCTCTTCTGGGGCCGTGTCTTTGAGAATTTGTCTTCTTGGTAAAAGTAGAGTGGGTGTTGTCTCGATTTTAAGTTTTTTGAATTCATATTCCGCCTTTTTTGCTAGATTTCGAGCTTTTGTTCTAATACAATAATTTAAAAGTTTATTATCCCACGGAAGCGCTTTAATACATTCTGTGTCTCCGTTTGCTTCACAGCTAAGATATTCAGCTTGTAAGTAAGAATTTCGTGATAGTTGTATGAGACCACATTGTCTTCTACCAGATTTCTCCTTAGAGTCTTTAAACAGAAATTTAAAACTTACGTCTGTTCCTACATTTTCAACGATCCATGGAAATGTATTTTTAAAAAATTGCACATCATTATCATTTTTGAAGTCCGAATATATTGTAATGTATCTGTTGCAGTTAACCAACGATACTGCCAATACAGCAAAGGCCAATAATTGGTATGCCATCTTTAATAAGCTCACCTCAAACAAAATAATATTTCTTTCATAATTATATTTTATACCCGATGATAACTTTTGCCGAGGTTAACATTCCTAGTTTTATAGCCATTCTTTAGTTTTTATTTTTATCTGAAATATGTATAATAAATATTTTTGAAACAGTTAACAGAAAATTGTTGTAAGTAATTAATAAAAAAAATATACAATACAATATTTTAGTAAACATGAAATTACATATATTAAATTAGTTAAATTTAACCAAATCTCTACATTCGTAGATACAGAATTAGTCAAACGAATTGCGGTCAAAGCTCTATAATAGAAAGCACTTTAGGCAAAGCTTTAAAAGTAGCCGGTAATTACTCAGAACCATGTTAGTATGTGGTATGGAATCATAATTGTAAAATAAATCTGGGAGAATCTTATTTTACATTTTTTAAAGTGTTAATCGCACACTTAGGAAATTGAAAAAGACATATTTAGAAAAAGTATAAAAACTTTAACGCAGCGGGATTAGAACCTGCGCCTCTTGAAAACCGTTCAAGAGGAGTCCATAAATATTTGTTGTTTTTTTATATAGGGAGGGAATGAGTATATTTAAATTATTGTCATTTCTCCGCTCGGGTGACAATACAAAGCGCGGCGTTCGGCGGCCTAGTTCTGCCACTTAACACTCAATATCTCAATGAATGTAAGGAAGTGGAGTGTGGAGTGGTTTGACACTCGGGTTTCCCTGCTTGCAATAAATATATGTTTTCAATTTCCTAAGTGTGTGAATATTATTTTAAAAAAAAGCTAAAGCAAATGTTAAAAAAAATACGTATCAAACGTTCCACTGTGTGTCACTGCTCCACAGCTAATTGAAGACAGCTTAAATTTTTACTCTGAAAAAAAAAAAACACCAAAGTGGTCGTTAATTCAAATCTTCCATAATAACATTCTTATTTAAAACTTTAGAATCTTATCAAAAAGGTCATTCGTATTTCCATAACGAAAGTAGTAAAAAACACGCATCTCATTACCGAAGCGTATTTTTGAACTATACTAGTGGCAGTGGATCACGAAAGGGCATTTATTTTGTGTGAAAATATGATAATAAAGCTATTATATGCAACCGTTACATGACTGTGGCATATTATGGGTTTCGTCGAGTTGCGAGATTAAATATTACTTGAAATGTTACAAGGCTGATTTATTGCAATGTTATAGAAAAGCAATATTAGTTTATTTTTGTAATATCGTATTGAATGTGGCAGGGTTTCTTAGTGATTGATAGATAATCTTTGGGTAGGGAATGTATGTGTATATAACTTCGTCGCGGCCGTAGTTAGTATTCAAGAGACTGGTGTTCGAATTCTGCTTTAAATAAATAATGCATTAGAGATAAATTAAGTTAATAAAATATATAATACACCTTTTACTATTTATCTGACACACACTTTTATATAAAACAACGAGTATTTTACACGTATTACTTAGTATTTATAATTCTATCTTATTGACGTTATTAAATTCTTTTCTTCTATTATACTTTGAAAACATATTAAAGAATATTTTTAGAATATTATTTATGGTACGTTTGTAGAAATAATTAGTAATCATTTAAAAAGTTTTGGTTATCTTGTGATCAAGAACCTCATTTCCAAGAGAATCAAGAGTAATATTAAAAAACAACGAGTTAAATTTGCTTGAAGTGTGTTAATTCGTACAATTATTGAGCTCTAATTTTCTTTTAAAATTATATTTAATACATCTATTACCTATTCATTGATTTTCTATATATTGAAGCAAACAAGTACTAAATAAACGATAAATCAACTATTTATCTTTTTTTTCTAATAGCAATGAAGTAAAGATAAAAAAGTTTATATAGAAAATAAAATTTTCTAAATCACTCCCATTTAATAAAGCTATAACTGAACGAGGAAAACGCCCGGAGTAATATGTACATTAGAAGTATATCAGGGGATGCTAACAACATATTCCTCATAATGATATTTTACACGAGAACGGAAGCTTAACGAGAATTTAGCGACGCACTAATGACTAGTAATGCATTTTCAGCTGTATCTAAACTATTAAGAAACTCATTAAACTTTTTAATGTTCATAAATATACTTAAGTATTTTATTTTTCTTATATAACTTTGTTTTATAGCTTCAAGCTTTTTCCCATATAGCCGAACAGAGACCGAATCTAGTGCCGAGACGCAATATTCTATGTTTTTTGCGTAAATTCGAGATATTGTGTGTTGCAAAGCAGGGATTTGAATATAATTCAAGTATAACCATTGCCCCGAATGATCGAATTGAACCCACACACATTGTATTTTGAGTCAGACGATATGTGCGCTACGATGGGCTCAATAATAACAATTCTTATATAAGTAAATAATAATTGAAATAATATTGAAAGATAAGTGTAATACGAAAGATAATCAATATAACATTGACAACTCGATTAGAACATTTCACGTAAATTTGTGAAAGATTTATTCATAGCTGAAATTTCCTTTCAAGACTCACGGGCTTTGCTGGCGGCTGTGACAGAAAGTGCTCATTCATTAATGTTTCCGCTTTGATCATTCGACCTATCTGACCATTAAGGTGTTTAATGGGTAACGGTACTCCGCCGTTAATTAGTTCATATTGGTGCACCTTAGAAGCTGGATGGTTGGTTTCGCCGAGACTAAAGATACCACTTTCTGATACACAAATTAATTATTATATACCGTATATATTATTGATAAATAATACACCTAAGTATATGTCTATCTTATAATGTTATTTGAAAGAAGTCAGCAAACAAAAGCATTCTTACTGCATATATTATTTCTAATTATTCTTGTGTAATAATGCAGTGGTATGAAATATGACAGAACAAAGCCAGAGAAACTGAGGGAAGAGTCGTTTTAAAACAGAATTCCGTCGAAATTGGGGAAGTCATTAAGGTGCTACGAAAGGGAGCAATTAGGAATCTAGGACAGGGCTGGACGGAATAATGCGCCTTACTTATTATGAAACTCTGAACAATATATAGGATATCCGTGTGATATCTTCATAATATTAATGGTTTAATTATAATTGAAAGTATTATGTAGTTTCAAGTAACAAATGTTTTATATTTCCATCGGGTTTTGCCTTTCATTGTTTAAATTATTTTCCGTCTTACATATTAAAAAGGTTCGGATCGTTTCGGAAATTGCAATCTTTTGGTTACCTCTAAATGTATGAAAAGCGACATTAGTTTTTTAACCGGCTGATAAATTGATGGATCAATATGATCGTTTTAACGACGACTTCTTGGAATTCCATTTTGTTTAAGAACTGCATATGTCGGAATCCAATGACAAAACAATATTGTAATAGAATAAACCTGATGCTTTTGTCAGCTACTATATATATATATATATATAAAGACTTTATTAATGCTTAAAAAGCCAAAGAAAAGACACTTAAAATTATTTTTTTGTCTCCATGGTAGCTTCTAAATCAGTTTTCAAAATCTCGAACATCCCGTTATATGACCGCAATATACTTAATTCACATCTCCAGTTCCAATTCGATGGATGATTTGCAAATATAATTGGAGTTACACATTTGGCCAATCTAACTTCGACTTTCAGATTAATTGAATATTCTGTTTTATCGATTTAGATATTAAATGGCTTGCGAATATTGAAATTTGCAAAATAATTTGTTTATATTTGATTGTTTCTTTTAATAAAACCTATTTTATTAGAATATTTTTTCTATTAAGATTACATAGCATCATACAAACTAAACCTGGTCTTCCAAAATACTCGTAACATAACTATTACACCATTTATAAATGTGGAACAAAAGGTGCAAGATTTTTTGTCAGGCCATATTTTATTGCCGGCGACACGCGTTCCCAGTTTTTCATAAACTTTATAAATTCGTGGAACATGCCATGTTTTTCTGCTTTATGCTACATTAAGATAAGTATAAATATACCTGCATCAGTAGAAAGCGCTTTGTATCGAAATTTACTGGTTCGTAGTTTCAAAGAGCAGATTCAAAATTTCTTCTGGGCAGCTTTTTTTGTTATTTTTTTGTTTAGTTAAAATGAATATGAAGGTTACCGAGGCCAACGTGGTTCATTGGGACCGCAATCTGACTGAAAATGAGATTGGTTGTGGGTTCGATTCCAACTAAGGGTAATGATTATATTTTAATTATTTTCATGTCAAAATGTCACTTTAGCAAGAAATTATCAGCGTGATGTGCATTGACAAATAAAAATTCAAGATGTAACCGGCTGAACCAAAGCCGTCCAGCTAACATATTAGAAAATAGCAAAAACCTCCGTAACTAAAAACTATTCTACGTGATAGGCAAAGATCTGGAAAATCTGACAAAGAACCATAATAGACCAGCTAAACTAGTTTCAAAATTCAAACAATTCAGTTTTTGTTAAGAAATAACAATCACTTTTCGTTCATTAAACTTTGGGGCCATCGTGCTGTATTGGGGTAGCGTCTGACTATAATCGTTGTTAGTACGATTCACACTTAATGAAATGGTCTATATAATATAAATATATTGACGAATATGGCAACGATAGGCGTTGAGCCAAAAAATACAAGTTTCTGAATTCAATATGCAAAGTCTCGAATGCTGACAACGGAGTGTGCCTAGATTCGTTTGCCAAAAGAGAAAAGCGTGAAGTTGAAAAAGAAATACAATCGTCTAAAGACTTAAAGATAAAAAAAATACTACTATTTTGTGTCAGTTTTTATGTCAACGTGTAATAAATGGGATTAATCCACACTGATATTATAAATGCGAAAGTAACTCTGTTTTTCTGTCCGTGACGTAAACCTAGCCGAACCACTGAAGTTTTACTGGGAATTTCACTACACGCGGGCAAGTCGCTAGTCCAATAAAATTTTAACTAATGTATTGTTTAAACGAAAAACATATTAACATAGATATATAGCTAATAATTTAAATTTGCCAAATTTACAGGTTTTTTCCAGAAAACTTTTGCCTTTGCCTTTCCTTTCTTTTATAATGTATGTAAATGTCATACATAAGTAATATTACTTAAATTTGTTTTTAAGATTCCTTTGTATTGCTGAAATATAAATGTGAATCTAACTCTCTCTGTCTGTTTCTGTCTCTGTCTGTGACGTCATCACGACTAAACCGCTGAGTTGATTGTGATTACAGTTTATATATACTTGAGGGTCTTGGGGTGCACATAAATTTCCTGTTAATCCCTTTTTTAGTTTTTACAGGGATTTCATTGTTTTATAAATAAACCGCCGAAAACACAAAACAGCTATAGTACACGCGGGTAAAGCCGCGAGCGGATCGCTAGTAATCTATGTATGAAATTGTTGAGTTTTCGTTGTTGACATCATGTAGACTAGAACAAGGTATATGACACACAAAATGGCATCTGGCATATCTGTTTTCATTATCATTGGTATTAGGGCTACGTCATTCCATTACGAAGGCACATATTTCAGAAATTTTTTACTACCTTTAAATCGTTAGAATGGCAATAAAAAGTTTACTGCTGTATAATAAATTACATATTTTACAATTTTCATGGATAAAATGTAAGATTCTACGTGCAATTACTTTAGGCAAAAACAAATTTAGTAACACTTTTAAATTAATTAGGTACTTGTAATGTAATAAAAGCCAATGGGGTTATAAAGATTTTGGGAGCCTAAAAAATAAACACAGCTAATCTATTAATCAGTATGCGTATTAATTAGATTTACATCTAAAGCAGGTGTATATTCAATGTACTGTAAAGTTCAAAAATACATACATACACGCTAAGCCATGCGTCTACTTGTAGAACGCTTGTTTTCAAGAGGCGCGAGTTCAAATCCAGCTGCGTTCTAATTTCTATACGTTTTCTAAATATGTCTTTTTCAATTTACTAAGTGTGCGAATAACACTTTAAAAAATGTTAAAAATATATAACCTTTCAGTTGTTTATATAAGACTTCAAAGATCATTTTTTTTAGCTCCAAGCTTTATCCCTAACTCGTCCAGTCATCGCCCTCTTCATACACGCCCTCCGAGAGGTCCTCATGCTTTTTACGTGGCCTTCCTCCAGTATGATCTATTCTTTGATCTTGAAGATACAAGCCTTAGAAGCTAGAGGATCTTAGAATCCTATATTGTGATTTTATTTACACCATAAACTAATCAGTTATTTATGAAATAGATAAAACAAGAAAAGTTTTGTTGTCGATAATAAGGCCATTGTAACAATAGATAGGCCAAAACTTTTTAATAAGTCAACAGACAGTAAACGAACAAAGAACGGAGTGTTTTGTACAATAGAATTTTTTTGCTTACATTAAATACCAGAAAAAGTGTAAACTGATGTAGTATGTAACTATTAATTAATCCAGTAACAAAAATATACTATATACTGTAAAGTTATTCACTTCACATATATTTGTTATACATTTATGTTATGATATATAGTAGCTAAGTAATAAATTTAATTGTGTTTATTTATTGTACAGTACTTGTATCCCGCTGTAATACCTTCACCCACTTCCACAGTTTGGCTGGAAGAAATCTCTTTTAGAGATAAGTCCACCGTTGCTAACTTAATTTATTTGATGTGTAGTGTATTGTTTTTCTTAAGTGCAATAAAGAATATATAATATATAACTATTTTATGTATAGAAATTCTTTATTAATATGTGCTTGCGTTACTTATTAAGTGGCTGGCTGACAGCTCGCAACTAAAACCTGCTGGATCAAAGATTTTTGAGATTTTTCAAAATGTATAAAGGAAAAATGTAATTGTGTTTTATATTTTACAATCGAAATTATAGAAGATTTAAATGAAAATAATATGGTAAAGGTCATTTAAGTGAACCCAAGTAAGTAGCGGCCGACAATTCATTATTTATAATTGCCATTTAACGGACCACTTCACTACAAATTATATCAGCCAAGTTTATTTCTACTGCTTACCGACGCGTATCCTGCTTTTATAAGTTTATTTATTTCATTAATCTGTCACTTCGTTTAGGGCAGGCATAGCAGAGGGCTAAGTCCAACATCATTCTAAAATGCTGCATTTTTCACACAATATACAAATGTTAAACACATGTTGGATGCAAAGTCCTGTTCATTCAGTCCCTGTAAGAATTTCGGGAAACCTTCATTTTGTGCTCCCCATCTATACTTATATTAAAAAGCTGAAGAATTTTTTTTGGTTCTTTGCTTGGACGCGCTAATCCCAGAAACTACTGTTTCGAATTCCAAATTTTTGTGCTGCATCATCCAATGACAGCTACTATTCCTGACGCTGCATAAACGGTTAAAGTTTAGTAAGTTTTTGTCATAAATTAGGAATTCGGATAAAACAATATTAATATTATAACATTTGTCTGTCCGTCGTTTGTCCGTGTTGTATACTCATCAAACTAAAACTGCTGAATAAAGTTCAAAAGTTAGTAAAATATTCATAGTGTGTGCTTTTGACTTAAAATTCTTAAATAGTCTCTACTTGAATAAAATCGATCAACTGTAACAAAGGTTTTTATAACGTCGTATATTTTTAATATAGCGCTTCACAAAAAACTTATTAAGTTCTGGTATTTACGCGAACGAAGTCGGGAGAACAGCTAGTAGAAGATATGCGCCAAATTTAAAGCTTTGTACGCTCGATAGTTCTGATCTGATTACTCCACAATACTGACTGGACTGGACTAAATAATACAAAATCTCTTATATTTTTTCTTTATTTGGCTATTAATAATGATAAACTTTAAAATCCCATTCAACAATGCAAAATGTTTAATTACGATATTGTTAAATATTTAAAAAAAAAAAAATCGGTTTTTTTCACCATATTCTATAATCCTATCAATAAGCTACACACTATATGGGATTTTTTTTAATATAGAGCTTCCTTATCTCACTTTATCTGCTTGCAGTGGAAAGCTCTCTTCGATTAGATTCTGGCGATGAGCCAACCTTCGAAACCAGCTAGGCCCTTTCAAATATACTGTGTCCCATATTGTAATAACGTAGTTTGAACCAAGATTATTATGTGCAGTTTTTGTACTAGTCAACTTTGCTAGTGTCTGTTTTTGATGGTCAATGAGGAACTTATTGAATATTAATATTTAATTTGAGGCCATCGTGTCGCAGTGTCTGACTGCAAAAGCAATTGGTCTATTTCCACTCGGAGGAATGAGTATTGTTATTTTCTCCGCTCTAGCAACAAGACATAGCGCGGCGTTGAGTTCTGCCACTCAACAGGCAATGTTTCGTAAAATTTCGTGTAAAATTCGGACAGACAATGGAAAGCGGAGGTTCTTGACACTAGGTACTCTGTAACTAATATTTAACTTTTCAATATACTCAGATGCTTCCTTACTAAAATGTCATTAGTTTTAATTTTAAGAGAACATCAGACCACGAAGTCTTTATAAATTGAATATGTGATATTATATTTTAGTTTTAAACTTACACTTTCCCTTTGAAGAACCTGAGATAAACATAAGCTTGAAAGTCTTGCTACTTGGTCTTTATAATAAACATTTTGCGATACAAAATACTTATACAAAATTTATTTCGAATAATTTCTTGTTAAATTAGCATTGAGAAATCATTGTTAAATCTTTACAACAAATTCTTACTTATTATGAGGTTTACTATAGCAATTTTCATTTTTCTTATTAACTCTGATGACAAACTCGCTATTCATTTTGTGAACGCAAGTTTATTTTCGCTTAAATAAAAGTCAGACTAAGGAATTATAAAACAATTTTTATTTTCTTGCTAGCTATGCCCGAACTTCGGCATCAAATTCTAAAATAAAAGTAGCCTAAGCTACTCTCCTTATTACATCAGCTATCTGCCAGTGAGTAAAGGCGTCCCGTAAAAATTGGTCCAGTCGTTATAGAGATTAGCCGGAACAAACAGATGTATGTCTGATACATACAGACAGACAAAAATTGTAAAAAATTTTATTTTGGTATTTACATACAAATTAAATTGTAAACTCACAATTTTATTTATTTGTATATATAATATAAAGAGAAAGAAATATAAAGAGACAAAAGATAGATTTCACAGTTTTTAAAGCACATGCTTTTTTCTTTTGCATTTTAATAATAATAGGTATATATTATGTTTAATAGTAAAATAATAAGTTATTTTAAATATTTTCTTTCTGAGTATAACAATTGATTTTCTATGCCTCTTTTATTAATTCTTATACTTATATTAATTAGTTATTAGAAGGAGTTCTAATATAATGACTGAGATACATTTATAAGTAAATTTATAGGTAAATTTTTGTCTCGAGTTGATTCGATATATAGTATACTAGCAAACCACTCGTGGCTTCGCCTGCGTAAACCACACTACAAAACTATTTCGTTTGAATTTATAATTTAAACGGCATTTGAATCAGTTCAGCTCAAATTTGTAATTTATAAGGCATTTGAATCAGTTTACCTCTTTCTAAAATTAGTGTTTATTAACAAACAGCTAAACAGAAAAGAAAATTAAAAATCATAGTTTTGGGTTCTATTGCTAAATGCCCCCAATTATTTTTTTCATATTTTTTCCATGTACAGATTACATACAGTTACATTTTTATTGTGAAATATCGTAAATCGCTTGACGTACGAAGATGTAATTCGGCACGGACGTAGTTTATATTAGTAAATGGCTGCCAAGAACTGATTTTGAGGCAGGGTCACATTAGGGAGAGTTCTCACTCTCTCAATTTAGTAAGGAATCGTTAATTGTTTCCTACAACCTTGAAATTCGGCATAGAGATTCCCGTTGCTGCAACCACTAGTTTACCATATAAATCAAGTTTAACCGTTCTTGAACGGTTTTCAAGAGGCGCGGGTTGAAATCCCGCTGCGTTCAATTTTTTATACGTTATTTAAATATGCCTTTTTAATTTCCTAAGTGCGCGAATAACACGTTAAAAAAAAGTTAAGAACAAAAAAAGTTAATAAAAAGTTAGACTATTGAAGCAATAGATTTCCATAGCATAACAATATGGCTATAAGTATGGAAAGAAAGCGTGCTTCAAGGAGTATTGATTATAGCTGTACTCTGAATTTTCTCCTTTTAATTTTCAATTAGGTTCCATATAGACTTATTGAAGTAATTTATGCGGGAATATTAATTTTTAAATGTAACAATGGTATTGATGAAACTTTTGTACTAACATACGTATTGTAGGCATACATTGATTTCCGCCATTTTAGTGCAGTAGAGAGATACTTGATAGCAAATGAAAGTTGAGGATTCATTTTGATTTTAAAAGAACTCTCAAGTGTAACATATAGGTGGAATATAAAAAATATTACGACAGTTTACTGAATTGCCTGTAATTTTGTCTGTGAATAGAGCCCCTAGAAAATTCTAAATCTATGCTTGTAAGAGTATGTATGTATAACTTTAGGTATTGTTAATTTACTTAACTTGTAATACATATTTCTTTGTTATTGAAAATTGTATTGGTGGCTAGATATTTGTTTTAGATTTTTATATAAAATAATAAAATTAATTTCGATATTTCTAATTATCTTTAAAATACAAACAGAAGTCAAAAGATTTTAAATATTTGATAATATTCAATTTTTTTATATTGACACTTAATTTTTTTGAAATGATACACGAGTTAGATATAAAATCTTTCATACTTTGTGGTGTCTCATATATATATAATCAGGTTATGGTTTTAAAATTAAAGAATTTCTATTTTTAAACCGTTAATCTTGCCTCTTAAATATAATTTAACTAACCAATCTCCATGGTGTTTTTTCCATGCTATGTGATATAAGCGAAGCCAATTGTGCTTCACTTAAAAACCCTAAAATAAAAAAATATAAAACAGAAGAGACAAGTTTCATATTTCAAGTGTTTGTAAAACATACCTTATATAAAGTATATACTAAATACACAAATAATTCATTTTTGGTATAAATCTCACTGTGGTAGCACAAGCTAATGGTCTAAACTCATGTCACATGGTACAGTACCAATTAGTGTATTAGTTATCGCATGCATCCGGCTAAGCGACCATAATGCATATTAGTCTACATAATTCCTTATTAATTGTACCTAGGATCAGATCAGACAAGGTTTTTACAATGTTAGGCTGCCAACGAACACTAGGTATGTTTTACATTCTCTCAACTTTGTTACAGGTTAGTTTTTTTTTTCAATATAATCATTCTCCCGAGTGGTTATCGAACCCACAACCAAACGCGTTTACAGTCAGATGCTGTCCCAGTGTGACACGACAGGGTATTTTTTTAATTATTTTCATTTCTCCATTTTGGTATATAAGACGACTCGATTTAGGGGGAAAGTGGAGAACGAAATGTCTTGACACTTGAAAACCGTGAAACTAAAAGAAACAGCATCACAGTGGTATTATTAATAAACAATTAAACAGCCAATTGTTACATTTGTAAAATCATAATTTATTTTTATTTATATTCATTCTTATACATTTAATAAAATTGATTTATGGTTTATGTGTTTTATATGAAAATATATATGAATTTGACGTAACATTTGTTACATTCAACAAATTATACCTTCTGGCAAGGGATATAAGTTTTATGCTATGAAATATTGTATTGTCATTGGAGCCAAATTTTCAAGTAATATGCTTTTAAATGTGTATGAAGGTAATTGTGGCACATTGGGAAACCATTTGACTGTAAGCGTGATCATTGTTCATACATTCTGTACTGGGGATAATAATTATATTCAAATTATTTTCATTTCATGTTCCGGAATAATAAAGCGGGGTTTTGAGTTTCGCCACGCAATATATTGTAGAATTATTGAGCTTAAAAAATCTTTCAACATATAAAGATATACTATATATATTTTAAAAAACAAGCTAATAAATTACTCTAATAATGATGTCTCAGTTGATATCCAATTTTGTTATAATATAATATTTTAAAATAAATATTGAGTTGCCATTAAGCCAGATTGTTAAGTACGACTTTACAAACGTTAATGGTTACTGACAGGCCATTCATTATAGACACTAATCTAATTAGCTGTAGCGCCTCTCTTTATGATTTTAATTAATTTTATCTTCTAAATTTTAATTAATCCAACGATGTTTACTTTATTTGTAAGTTCGTTTGCCTTTAATCATTATTATGTACGTAAAAATAATAAGCGCTTGGTACTGCTTTTTTGTGAGGTGTTGTCAAGACGATAAAAATCAAAACATGTCTAAACTTTTGTATATTTCACATTATAATATAAGGAGTGACATCTTTACCTTCTTATTCTTTTATATATATAGGAAGCTTATTTTTAATATACAATTACGAAAATTGAAAATTGACTAAAAGAACATAATTTACAATAAGTTTAATCTCAAATTATAACGTGCAACTAATAAACTTGCAAGAAACAGTAAAAAATGAATATAAAGAAAGATTGTGTTCTTTCTAATACCTATTGTAAAAGCCACAAATCAACAATCATACAACAGAAATACTAAGGCGAGGGCCATCAAGACAACTAATTCGTCACACGTCGTCTCTACGACTCGTGACCTTGGCCCAGTGTCTTCGCCTTGACTCTCTTCTGTGTTTTACTTGCAACGAAGTTTTAATTGGACATTCAAAATTCATAACTGCTCTGTATCAAAAGATACACATATATATGTTGTATGAAACACTGTCAAGAATATTAAATGTTTAAACAAATATCTATATCACTGCAAATTGGAATAGTTTCTCTACAAATTTTACAAGATTATTAGGGTTTATTAGGTAAATATGTAACTTTATAATAAAATGTAAGTAGTTTATTTTAGCACCCTTCTTCTAATACTCTTTTATAGTCATGAACCTTGAAAATAATAGGTATATCGGAATATAAAGGGAAAGTATCTTCGATCTGGTCTGATGATGGAACCAGAAGAGCCAGAAACTCTGGAATGATTATTAGCAAAATTAAAGATCTTAAGCTTATCATTATAATAGCAATATTGATAAAGTACATGTATTTTACTTGAATATATATATTTTTTGTATTATTCGAAAAATACATATTTGGAAAACGTATAAAAAATCGACAAATATAAGTTGTAATAAGCGTATAAGAATTTCGACGTAGCTGGATGTAGAACGCATGGCTTAGAGGTCATAGCGCTTGAACGGTTTTCAAGAGGCCCCGCTTCATATCCCGCTGCGTTCAAATTTTTATATATTTGCTAAATATGTCTTTTTTAAATACATATTTATTATATCTCTGCATTCCATTTTCCACTTATAGTCCAAATGATGGGATCACCTCATGAATGGTGAATGATTAAACATATTTCAAGCAATCAAAAACAAACCAATTCATGCCAGTAAAACGTCTTGGTTATACGCTATAGTGCAAAGGGCGTCGCCTTATGAATACAATAATTTGTATTATAATAGCTATATATCTATTATAATACAAATTAAGTTCTACAGTAACAAATGTATTTGTTATTTACCATTCCATACATAATTGAAGAAGCTTACAATATTTTTTATTGAAGTACAGTACTTTGAGAAAGTTGCTACGGCTTATCAAGGCCTTAATTTATAAATCAAATTTCCAATATATTGGAAAAGAACCTCTTTTGGAATGTTTTGAACTTTGAAATTCTTGTTTTTTATTTTGCAATCGGAAAATAAAAAATTTCCTCGTCGCTAAAGATTTGCAGGGAGACCGAGACCCATCTGGGCCCTTAATCTGAAACTCATCAAAATATTTTCGTATGTACGTTCCCTTTTGCCCTCGTTACATACCAATATTTTTCCTATATAATTTCCTATATATGATCTCATGCAAAATGATTGCCATAGTCATATATTTTGCACTTATACCATATATGAATGCTTATTACATTGATCCCAACTACGCCAGCGTGGCAATTGTAGGGTACCTTGACTGTCAGACAAATCCGCCAGTTATTTTACTGGCGGTTTCGTTATCCGATAACTATTACCCTGATAGTTTGACAATTACAATATATTTTTAGAAAACGTATAAAAATTTGAACGCAGTGCAATTCGAACCCGCGCCTCTTGGAAACCGTTCAAGCGCTCTGACCGCTAAGCCATGCGTCCCACCTCCAGCTACGTTGAAATTCTTATACGCTTATTACAACTTATATTTGTTGTTAGCATCTCTGTAGAGAGATTTTTACAAATTTCTGCTACCCAAAGATTATTCTACGAACAATCAATCATTCAGTTTCCTTAGTGTGCCTTAGTTTTCCATTAAAAAAACTACAAACGTAATAAAATAAATCTATCAAAAAATCAATCAATCAATCTTAAATATTGGCTTTCCTTAAATTAATATATATATAAATATAATTAATTATATATATAATTAATGTCGTTTTTGTTTTTATACGTTCTATTCTTTTTATTGAATCGCAGGTAATATATATATATATATATTTTCTGTTTCCTTGTAAAGGTTATGTTTTCAATTAAATATCATATCGATTAAAGGCGTATTTACACGCGTTGAATATTTAATTGCGTGAAACATCTAATTAATACGTAAGTATACCAAATTTAGTAGATCTCTATACCAACTTTGAATATACAAATTTGAATCCCGCTCCGTTCAAATTTTTATACGTTTTCTAAATATGTCTTTTTCAAAATTGTAGTTTACAATTATCGCTTTTGATCAAATATTTCCTAACTAAACGATAGTGGCGATGTTAAATTAAATATATACTTACATAAACTGAGCCCGTCAAGTGTGATTGTTTTACTATGAATAATAGATTATACTTGGTAATATAACATGTTTAGAGAGAATGTTCATAAAAGCTATTAATTATACCAAGCTTCTGTCACATACAATATAACTATCTCTTTTGTTCAGTGTTAGACTGAGACACGAAAATACGATTAGCTTCAGTTCATACTTTTTCCACATAGCAGGGTAGCCAGAGAAACCCTGGTCAATACACTCTTACTTTTCGCCAGAATGCGAGACATTGCATATCGCGAAACTCAACGCCGCGCTATGCCTTTGTAAATAAGATTAAAATTATTATAATTATTATGGTATGATATTTTGCGGCGTAGTCCAATAGAAGAAGAAGTTACACTTCATTTTCCAATATCCTCGTAAATAAAAACATTATTGAGTGTTGAAGCTAGCTATGTGATCAAATTAGAAATGTACGTCTCGTAGGTTTTTTAAAATTACTGTTTTTTCTTATTAGTTCCACAAACAACATGATAACATTTTTCAATGAAACTATTTTAACCGGATTAATCGCGTATAATTTTGGTATTCGAAAATACATTTTAGAACCCGACTTTCGAACACTTTACAGTAGTCCGTGGTCACAGGTAGACTGAGGTGGCATTTGTATGTCATTTTATACAATTATTATCTCAAACTACCGCCCACGATTTCTTAGTTGCCATTTTTCAATCTAGTTAAGTACAGCCAGTTGCATTTTTTTGGATACTTTCAAATTTAATAGGGATTTTAAACAAAATATATTTGTTACATTTCATACATAAAATAGCGGAATCGCCAAGAAATATTATTATAGCTATATACAGTTTTTTCTGCTTAAGTGATTAGTTTTACCAAATTGTTACTAAATCAATTAATATAATAAATAGTTTCCTATATTAAAACATTTCCGTATATTCAGATTTCCCTATATTTTATATTATGTACACATAATAAGCTGTCAACTAATTAGACGAGCTTTCTATGTGAAAAGCTCGTCTAATCTACACCTTATGTAGAGTACGCAATTAAACGACGGCACAAAATGGCTTAAATAGATCCTTAATTCAAGTCTCCAAGTGTAACATGTCACGTAAAGCAAACTGGAGGCAAAGTAAATCTGAGTATCAAGCTCACCTAATTAGAACTAAGCAAATTGGAGGATTGCATACTTAAGACGAAATTGGCATATCCTTGTATGTTTGAGGTGACTTTAGAAAATACTGTTTGTATTTATTTATGTTTATCTTGTATTTTGTTAGCTGATAGACTCTATCGTAAGTACTCAGAGAAAATGTAGTGCCATGTCACTCTTGTTTTCTACTTTCCACCCGAATTCGAGACATTGCGTGTTAGGTGGCGGACCTCAAGGCGCTTTGTCTTGTTTACTAGAGAGTGTAGAAATTAAAATAATTAAATAACGATCATTCCACCGAGTGGGAATCGAACCCGCAATATATAATGATTACAGTCATAAAAAATTGTGTCATGATCTATGTAATAATATTACAGTAAACAAGTACACAGCCACTTTTTTATCTCTAAAGAAAATATTTGATTTAATATTAGAATATTAAGAAATATCATATCCTTAAATAGCAAGCTAAAAGCGGATTCTAATGAAAAAACATTTTTTAAACACTGTAAACTTATTCCTTTTTGTGTCAAATTTTACTCATCTGTTCTACTTGACATAACTTTTAAGCCCTAGAACATACAATAATTTTAAAGGCTGGAAATGTGATATAGAACTGTAAAGGAATAAAGAAGTTATCTTAAAAAAATTACCGTGAACCAAAGTAAATCAATGGTCTGACCTGATAATCTGTCTCTGGCTTCTCGATTAACTCTAAGACTATAAAGTAGAAAATGTTTTTGATATATTTATAAAAAATCATCTAAATTAGCTTAACATTAATAAACAAACAAAATATACTTTCCGGTAGATATCTACCTGAATCTTCTGCATCTTCATATATATGAAGATGCAAAAATGAAAACGAGACCGAATTACATTAATAAATTGTTAGTGCCTAGTGTTTATTTGAAATTAGTATAGTTCACCTGTCCTCGCATCAACTATAGCTTCTATATAATCCGTCGACATTTGTGATGAATGGTGAATACTGTGTTAAGTCGCTGAGGATTAACGATGTAGGCTTTAAACGTACCGAGTCATCGTAATGTGACCTATTTCAGAAGAGAAAGCGATTTATTTTTTACATGATTAAATGATGTAAACCTGTAAAAGGTTGTTAGAATTTTATCTCAAGCTTATATGTTAATTGATAACTGTTAGTATAATTAGTATATTCTCTACGAGAATCAAAACACGGAGAGGTATGAGTTACACTTTCCGTCCAATTTTGAGATATTCCGTGTTGAATAATGAAACCATCAGCGCCGCAATTTGTGTAACAGATATAGGAAATGAAAATAATTAAATATAAACATTATTCTCGGTGTAATACAAACCCACTAACTACCTTTACAGTTGTACACTGCCCCAAAGCTCCGCAATACAATTTTTCCCAACACGATTTTTTCTTTAATGACATTTATGTAAGCTTCATCAGATATATCCATATATTAAAACACTACTATTATTTCGCCTCAGCTTATTACTTGGGGCGATGCTAAGCAGTGTATCCTGACATGTTTATTATGTGTGTAGATGAACTGCGAAAATTGTAAAAAACGATACGACGGGTGTCCCGTCCGTAATGAGTTGTTATATCGTACAAGCTAAGTACCACCGACACAAGTGTTATTTACGCTTTGAAACTGATTTAGAAACGAAATAGCAGTAAATTGTGTTTTAAATACAAATAATAATAAATCTATATCAGCTAGTTATCAAAATGGTATATATATACATAAGAAAAAGATTAGTAATAAAATAAAATAAATTAAAAGCTATGTCTAGAAAAAAAACATAACATTGTGAAATTAAACTATTTTAACCGGATTAATCGCGTATAATTTTGGTATTAGAAAATACATTTTTAAAACCCGACGTTTCGAACACTTTACAGTAGTCCGTGGTCACAGGTAGGCTGAGGTGGCACTTGTCTGTCATTTGATACAATTATTATCTCAAACTACTGCCAACGATTTCTTAGTTGCCTCGCGTACTGCCCTGGATTCTTGTAAAATGAGCTGACTGTATCTTGCTCTCTGGTGTGATGGGATTGAGACTTCAAAGTTTTCATTATTGGTTTGAAGTGCCGTCGTTAGGTACATATGTTATTGTGTTATACCTTGTTATTGGTTTATATACGTTTTACATAGAGTAAAACAACTGACATAAAATTACTTTACGCATATATTCATAATTACCTAACCTATATTTATTTATTTTTTCCACTAAAACAATTTTTTTAGAACCCCTCCACGGGTGAGTTCTGTGCTTTTTGTATTCAATGAAGTCTAGCTATCTTACTTATATCGTCATGCCATCTCATAAGCGGTCTGCCTTTGTAGCGTTTGCCTTGAGGGCCAGACCACCCTTTTGGTCCATCTCTCGTCCTGCAGTCGCGCTTCCTGTCCCACCTATTTCCATTTTAGTTTCATAGAGAAAAGAAAGGCGTTATTGTATTGTTATTGGATTTGTACAAGTAGTGTGTGCAAGCTTTCAAGCGAATCGGACAGCAAGAATTTGGTACAAAATAACGTTGCAACATTTTCTAACATTGGTTGATAGATAAAAAGAAAAATAGTAAAATCTAATAAAAGTGTGTTAATAAATAACATACCTCATTTTTATTCATTTATAATAAAATATAAAGTATATTTTTATATTTTATTTTCATTTCTCCGCTCTGGTGACAAGGCAAAACCGACTAACTAAAACTAGAGCTAAAAACTAGAGTTCCGTCACTCAACACGCAATGTCTCAGATTCGGTCGGAAAGTGGAGAACGGAGTATTTTGACACTAGGCTCTCTGCCTTTTTACACTTCGCGGATAGAAGTGTGAACCTGAACTGAGTTATATATATAGCAGGAGTTGAACCTGCGCCGCATGGAATGTGCATTTAACCCAAATAAGACGAGATATACGAAAAGAACATTAGTTACCGATATTTGCAATACAAAGACTTGTAATCTGTACGACGACTTAGCCTCATGTATTATCAACTACTAAAATATAAATTATATTTCGTTTCTTTTAGTTCATATCTAAAAAACAAAACGCTAAGAAAACAAGTCATTCGCATTCCGCCGCAAACTCAAAGTGTCAGCATCAATCACATTTACAATCTGTTCGGTTAATACTTGCAAAATGGCAAAGTAAATAAATCAGTTGACAGCCTATGGTTGTTCTCCCTCATAAATCTAACCCTTAATATTTATCGTTGGAATACACCAAGATTGATGCTTGTAGCCTCTTTACTAATTATTGATTTGATATCGATATCCAAATCGATATCGATACAAATTAGCTAAAGTTGTTAGATTATTAATTTTGTTAATATCTTTTGGATATATAACGTTTAGTCTTCATTAGACATTGCGTCGTCTGTGATAATAATCTTTAAATAGAGAAACTTTGTAATATATTTCTATAGAGGTCACAATAAAAGCGCTAGAATGTGAAATTTACATGGAATTTCAATTTAAATTTGCCTTAGTAATAACAACAGGAAAACAAAAAGAAGTGTTTTTATTTATTTTTAAAGTGTTATTCACATGTTTAGGAAATTTAAAGTATTTTTAGAAAACGTATAAAAATTTGAACGCAGCGCGATCGAACCCGCGAGACTTGGAAATCGTCCAAGCGCTATGACTGCTGAACCACACGCGTCCGCGTCTACGTTCTTATAATCATATAAAAACATTTCTTTACATACGGAGAAATTCTCTACGGAGACGCTAACAACAAATTAAATTTTTTATACCTTTTCTAAAAAAGCTTTTATTTAATTATAACTTATACCTACCCATGGCTTCCAATGATATTAGATTTCTTTGGTAACTGATCAATTAGTACCTCAACTTATCGTGCATATATGAAATAGCTAATGCAAATTTATACCTATAATTATACTTAAGATATTTTCGTAAAGTATTAGTTACATTTTTACAAGTTTAAACTTCTTTAGGCGCCTTGAGTACTTTTTCGGACAAAAACCTGCATTCGCGTCATCGTCACCGAACGCCTAATATCGAATATAAATTTATGTCAATAGTCGTATGTCGTAGCATATATTATTTCATTTAACATGAAAACCAGATTGTTGTTGATAGTTTTCATTGAAACATATGAAATTTCAAAGTTCTAAAGTTCTAAACTACTTTTCACTTCTATCAACAGTCCCTATAAGTGTTTTTTTATTTACTTCGATGCAAAGCATTTAAATTAACATAATAGATGAAAAATACATATTAAGAAGACTTATAAAAATTTGAACGCAGCGGGATTTGTACCCGCGCCTCTTGAAAATGGTTCAAGCTCTGTGCCGGCTAAGCCGTGCATTCTACATCCAGCAACTTTGAAACTCTTATACGCTTATTACAACTTATATTTCTTGTTAGTATCACGCGGGTTCAAATCCTGCTGCGTTAAAATTTTTGTACGTCTTCTAAATATGTCTTTTTCAATTTCCTAAAGTGCGATTAACGCTTTAAAAAATGTAAAAAATAAAAGATTAAACAATAACCACCCTTGATTGTAATGTCTATATAATAGCGTCCCCGACAATTGGATTTTGAAGGGACAAAACAATTTCCGCCTTGCAACTTTTCGACGACAAGGATTTCCTGTCATAAATGGTTTTAAAAATATCCTCATTTACTGTTTCTTGTTATTTACGAGTAAAACGCTGGGAGTGTAAAATGACTGTCACCGATATTATACGAGTATACAAGTTTATTTTTCTTTTTTAAATATTATTTGAAGGAGATACATAGAGAACAATGGTAGTTTTATATTTTATTTTCAGTTTTGTTTTATGTCCTCATACATTTCGTTCAAATCATGTTTCGTAGAAAAATTAGCACGCCATTTAATTTCTAATACTCCCGAAATGTAATTGTTAGCTAATGGAAATTATGTAAATAAATAAGGGATTATTCATCTATATATCACAAAAAAAGAAGCGTCATCCTTTTTAGTTTAGTCAGAGAGAACATAGAGTCAAGAGAGAACATAGAGTCAAGACACTCACTACCTCATTGCCCACTTTGTTATACCGGAGCGGAGAACTTGGAATATTTTGATGATAATCAACTCCCGGGTGTTATATATTGTTGATGTTATAAATTAATTAAAATTGTTGAACTGTAAAAATATGCAAGTGGATATTTTAACATTTTGTTCAAGTGCTATTCTTACACTTAGGATAGAAAACGTATATAAACGTATAATATATAAATGTAACAACAAAAATAAGTTGTCATAAGCGTAAACGAATTTAGACAGTCTTAAGAGGAGCCCAGGTTCTAATCCCGTTTCCTTTAAAAAAAATTATGCGTTTCTAAACATGTTCAAGTGGAGTTTGAAATTTATACGCAATATATTTTTATTTCTAATTTTGTCATTGAAATTAAAATTTACTTGTTTTACAAAAAAATGGCATGAAAGTCGCATATTTAATAGCTAATTTTTCTTACCCTTTCAGCCTTGACCAGCGATGCGGAAGTAGTGAATGGCCCTCACACAGCTGAGGGAGGTCATACACTACAGACGTGTAGTCTGTAGGTTAATTAGAGATTTCAACACAAGTAAATTTAAATTGTGATAAGAAAAAGAATATCCAATTTAAAAAAAATGTTTATTTCTATAAACGAAGTTGTATGTGAAATAGTATTTATATTTTTTTCCTCTGAAATGAAAAAGGATTAAACTGCCAAATTATCTTACAATACAAAATATATGTACAAAATTTGAAATTTTATGTTGCGACTAAAAAAATTAAAACGTTTTCTTTTCTTAAGTCAAATATTCAATCAAGCTAAGTAAGTTATATTTGTTTTTTTTATTAATTTTATTCATTGATATTATTGCTAAATATCGTCGTCTACAACTGTTTTATAATAAAACACTTTTCTCGCTTAACAAAATAGAAACTTTTAATTAAATAGTATGTAAGTTCTATATTTCATTTTGATTAGACAGATATGGTTTGTACACAGAAATGAATTGCTGACCCCTGCTGTGTATCCATAGTTTTTTTTTATTAATCAAATAATATGTATTTTTAACAATTTTAATTAGGAAATTAAAAAACATATTTTGTAGTAAAAGTATAAAAAATTTAACACCCGCTGTGTTCAATAATTTCAGCCAGCACCTCTTAGAAATCGTCCACTTGGTTTTTGCAAATAATATGTATTCCACTGCTTCTTTCAATTGTTGAGTTTCACCACTCAACACATGTCTCGAATTCCGATGGAAAGAGGACAGTGTTTTGACAAAAGTTCTTTCTACCACCCTGAAATGCGAGAAAAAGCGTAAAGCTGATGACAAAAAAAGTATACTGACACTAACTGAAACTGTATAATTTGGACACTAGCAAAAAATAAATTAAAAGTTGTGGCCGTATGTGAGTGTGTAATAATACAACGATGATTATAGGTTCAAATGCAAATCTTAAAATACTTTAATATATATTATTTTGACAAAATGTTGGTGCGTTTAACACATCTTAAGCGATCACGGTCTGTATAAGATATACAGATTATTCCGTATATAATGAAAATTAAATTATATTTTATAATAATTCCTGAAAAATTGAGACCGTGGCGTTGTTGGATCGTTGCGCAGTGACATCGTCTGAATGTAATTCTGTGGTGATATAGTAGTTTATGTAATAAGTATTTTTAAAGAAAATCTAAAATTGCTTTAAAAGCTCATTCTCCGCATTGGTGATAAGACAATCGTTTCAGTACCGCCACTTAACATGTAACAAAATAAAACCTTCAGTATAATAAATTTTACCTAGACAGGTAAGGCAAAAATAACCTGTGTGCAGAATTCATTTTCAACCCGATACGGCCGACTATTTGATATTTAAATGAGAGCGGTCACTTTAATCTTTTAATTTAAACTCCACATATGTCATACGGGATAAAGCAAGTAGAAAGATAACAACCGGTTAGGAAGGATTACTTTGGGAGTTTGGGACTGCATAAAATAAATATATATATAGAAGATTTACCTTTCAAGTGGCGGTATGAATTAATATTTGTATAGGATATTGAATTATATTACACTTTCATGATATATCAAGGGGTGGTTAATATATATATTAAATGCGTAAGTAAGTTTGTCTAGCAGTTTATTGTAAGGTATATTTAGAATATTTTTATATAAAATAATATATGCATGTGTGAGTTTGTATTATATCAGATTACTTGAAAAGATTTACGTCATAAATAAAAAAGATGTCCGCAGCTCAACATCTATTCAAGCGAAAAGCGGAGAACGGAGTGTTTTGACACTAGGCTCTGTCGACCCGTTACGTGGGAAAAGTGTGAAGTTGATTGCTTTCTATTTTTTACGCTGCAAGTAGCTGCCTACCTGTGGTCTTTGTTTGTATTTTATTTAAAGTCACCTTTCCAAAACCTACATTTAATACAATTTTTTTTAAATAAATATCTTAGTAGATGCAGCACTTCATACAAACCAATGATTTCGCAAGTCGACCTGTCTTATTTGTTTTATTTACAGTTATAAGTTACATAAGTTTAAGATTTCATTACCATTTAAATGAGTGAAATATCTAAAATGTATTCTAGCTAGTTCTATATGGCCTTTAATTAAGCATGGTGACAGTTAAACACAAATCACTATCCTAATGAATATATATATGAATATTTCGATGCGTTATCCAAAGACATGTGAACTTAAGTCATACTAGTTTCAAAATATTATATAGTTTTTGACAAATTACAGAAAGTATATTATCACTTACACAGTACTATTTACAGTAGCTCCAAGCTTTCACACTTGTAACAGGAAACCATGGGCTTTTATAGCAAGTATAGCAAAAATATACTGTATTTTTACATATATTATTTATTCTATACTTGACAATATCACTATTCAGTCACTTAATAATTTAAACAGTGGAACAGCGTATGACTGCGAACGCAATAGTTGTGGGCTCGATCTCCACTCGGGAGAATTGTTATATTTAACTTCTATACATTTCCCAGCTCTTATAATACAAAGCTTGGCGTTAAGTTCAGCCTTCTAACAGGCAATGTCCCAAATTCGGGTGGAAAATGGAGAACAGAAAGAAACCATTGACATTAGTTTCTATCTGTTTACCTATTTGTGGGATAAAGTGTGAATGAGCTTTTAAAGCAATTTTAGACTTTCTATAAAAATACTTATTACATAAACTACTAGCTACCCGCTCGTGGCTTTGCCTGCGTAAACTATACCCCTAAACTATATCGTTTTTTCGCAAACAGAAAAGATAATGAAAAATCATTAATTTGGGTTCTATTCTATTGATAAATGCCCCCAATAATATTTTTTTCTTTCATATATCTTCCATGTACAAAAAGCGATCAGTTACATTTTTATAATATGTGTAGATTTTTAAAACATACATTTTATGTTAGTTCGAACGCTTGATTAGGAACCTTTTGTGTTTAGGCCACCGGGTACTTATATTACAATATTATAATAATGTAACCGAATAGAGCTTTAATATCCTTATATTTAATTAGAGAGCTTTCAAATTCCACAATATATTAATTGCGTGTAGTATATATAATGATGTTACTGAATAATTAACCGTTATATAAATTATTTAATATAGTTTATATCTATTTACTCAGATTTTAAAGCTTGTTTCGAGATTTTGAGAAGGACAAATGATCTTAATTAATACATAAATATATATAACATATATATATTAATAAAAAAAACATACAAATATTACGAAAAATAAAACATACTATTATTATGTATATATAAATATTTAACGCAAATAAAGTGAAAGTAGAGTCCACATTGTTCACAATCAGTTCGTATATCTACAGTCACAACGAAAATAAAAGTATGTTTAGTAGTATTGTTTGTTTAGTTCTTAAATGAACGATATACAAAAAAAAAAAAAAATAATAATTTTGTCCAAAATCAGAAGTTACATGCTTCATCGTTCGAAGGACGTGTTTACTAAAGTTAATGCCTCAGACCTGAGAAGAACCGGCGTAAGTAACTCACCTTTTTTCAAACCAGTAATTTACAATTTTATTAGTGACATTAACACCTTTGAAATATACCGGAGCGAGCTTTTCATTCCCTTGGGAAGCTTTTAATGGTTTTAATTGGGAAGCTTTTAATGGTAATAACCATTAACACACAGACGTCTATTCGCAACTTTTTAAAATTGTGATATAGAACATTCTCTTATATTTAAAACTACATATTACATTTTATAAACGTTATTATAAACGTATCCCACACAATTATTGTGGTTATTGATAATTAATATACAATATTTGATTTGTATCCATTTCGTTGTCTAGAATTTTCACATTAAACACATTGTACTTATAATTTGCGGTGAAATTTTCAGTATACAGGGATTTTATTAGGTATTTAATAGAATATATATATATATATAGTAACGATATTGATTGTCGGTCTAGTGGTTGGTGATGCTGGGTAAATTAAAGACAGTGGGCTAAATTGCCATTCACATTCTTTTAAATGTTTATTATGAGGATGTGTGTATGTACTAGCGATATTTAGGCAGCTTCTTTCTCAAACAGCTGCGGAGCTGAACGCCGCGCTTTCTGGTGTGAACCTGACCGGAGAATTAAATATAATTGAAATATGTGTTCTGTGTATATTAATTGTACTAGCAAGCCGCACGCGGCTTCGCCCGTGTTTTCGCCGGCATTTTCGTAAAATAATTAAATTCCCGATGAAACCTACAAAAAAAAGGAAAAAAAACGTAGCCTATATTCATCCCAAGATCCACAAGTATATCTATATAAAATTTCATCACAATCGGTCCAGCAGTTTGGCCGTGATTACACCACAGACAGACATACAGACAGAGTTACTTTCGCATTTATTATATTAGTATGGATGTATGCTGCCTAGTTATCAATGAAATTAAACTTTCCAACAAACTAATTTCTACAAAATCCAATACAATATTATTGCCTTTAAACGTCAGTATTTTACAAACTTTGTCCTAAGACTGTTTCAACTTTGTCATGGCATTTAAGCAAGCTATAAACAAAGCACTGATGAATACGGACATGGAAGTTCCGGCAATTATTCAAATCGGTTATGTTCTTGCTACGTTTATTTGATTTTTGCACGACGTATTGTTTTGGCTACCGGTATATTTGCTAGGTTTCACATATTTTATTGTACCTTGTAAATACATTTATAAAGTTCAATCTATTTCTGGTCTGCTTGGGAATGCTGAGTATTATGTTCAGCCACGCAGCGCAACAACGTTCATAGAGAACGGTGTGCCATGTGCATAGAAGAAAACTTTGAAAATAGTTACGTCGAGTGACTATATATAGGATGGTAATTGTTTCATTCTCGCTAGACAGGTTTGCTAACCTGTTGAGTTTGATCAAAAAAGGAAAATGTGAGAGCTGATATAACTTTGGATTCTTCTTGCCTACAATCTTTCTACAAAAATACCCAAAAATTCATAGACACGTGAAGCTAGAAACAATTTCCCCACTCTGGCAGATAAAGCGCCGTGTTGAGTTCGACCATTCAACACGCAATGTCTGGAATTAGAATGAATAAAAGGGAAAATTTGTTTATCAACCATCAACATATAATTAATTTTATTATTAAAGTGTTATTCCCACACTAAGGAAATTAAGAAAGACTTTAATAGATGTTTAATAAGACTTTAATAAATTGAAAAAGACTTTAATAAATGTTAACAAAATATATATTTAATAAATAGCATTCTCTCTTGCCAGACGATTGTTTGTAGAATAATCTTTGGGTAGCAGAAATTTGTAAACATCTCTCTACAGAGATGCTAACAACATATATAAGTTGTAATAAATGTATAAGAATTTCAACGTAGCTGGATGTAGAGCGCATGGCTTAGCGGTCAAAGAGCTTGAACGGTTTTCAAGAGGCGCGGTTTCAAATCCCGCTGCGTTCAAATTTTTATACGTTTTCTAAATATGTCTTTTAACCATCAACATTCCGTTAAAATATAATTAACTTGATTGCCTTTTCATATATGTAATAGTAATTTAATAAAAAAATCCTATAAAATCGATTATAATTTTTAAGTTCCTATTAAAATCTGTATACACAACACTTAGCCAAAGATATAAAGCCTTGCGAGCTTTCTTTGCTTGACTCAAAAGTCATCCACATTAGATCGTCATCGACACGAGTGCTGCGGTTGCTGAGGTGCCCCCGTTTCAGCACTTAGGCGATTGACTGCGGCCTCGTAATAAGTAATCACAAAGACATTTCGTGATTACGCAGCTTTCTGGTCTGCTTTTAGCGAACACTTTAAATTTAATTTAGTTTAAATTTAATTTGGCGTTTCAAATTTTAAATTTCAAATTTAAAACACTTATTCATAATCGTACCTAAATATTAAATCCAGTCCAAATTAATTTTGAGTACAAGTTTTTACACTTCTTCTTTGACCAGTGAAAATGTCGTCATCGGAGACACGTGTATGAAAAACACTCTATATAGTCTAGTATAGAAAATAAATAGTAATAAACGTATATATCAAAATAGTCACGGTTAATGTAATAAAAATTGTCGCCACTTTAAATTCAGGTAATATATATTTTTTACAGCTTCACTCAGCTATGCGAGAAACGCGGCGCCACGGTTTGTCTTAAGTATCAGAGCGAAGATATGATAATATAATTATTCCTCCGAATGAGAATCGAACCAATCACGTTTACAGTCAGGACTGTCCCACTGCGCTGTCACACTTTAAATTACATACGTACTTCAAACTGCTAACTTGGGTAGGCTAGGTTAGGGCGCCGTAAAAATACTATACTTCTAAGTGCGCCGTGGGCTGAAAATTGTATGGAACCTGAGCTGTAATTATAAGAAAAATATATATATTAAGCTTGCGTGTAAGTAGGCACTACTATTAATGTAACCTATAATTTTAAATTTAAGTCGTCGTCCTTTTAGAAAGCATTGTTGCTTATAGTTATTGCATCATTTAGCGTTAATCTGTTTTCTGTATACAGAAACGGCTTAATCGATTTAAACGCAGTTAATATTGTATTGTGGTAAACTTTCCTTAACTTTTTGTGTTTATTTTATCTTAATCGGTTCATGAATAAATTTAAGCAAAATTTGCGATTTAAGTGAGAACGCGGCGGGTGAAATATATAAATAGTTTAGTCGTGTAGTTTACGCAGGCGAAGCCGCGAGTGAGTCACAAGTCATCAATAAACAATAAAATTCAATTTAAAACTTTAAAAAACTAGAAAAAAATTATATCTATGCAACTAAAAATATTATGTGTGCCGTCATTTCAATTTATTTTGCTTTTCATATATATAAAAGCTCTTAGTAAAAAGCTACAACTATTGACAACAATGTTTCTAAAAACCAAAGCTTTTTATTCATTTGTCGGCAGCTTTCTTTTACTATTTTGTTGTATACTACAGAAATATTATGACAGCGCGCGTGTCAATTATAATAAAGTAAACTTCGTGTGTAATAACTAAAGAAAGTATTATTAAAAGGAAATTTATTCGATGGTGTCGTGGCGCAGTGGGACAGTACCTATATGAATGTGTGCATTGTGGGTTCGATAAACACTTGAGTATTGAGTATAATTTAAATTTAACAAAGCGCTGTGTTAGGTTCCGCCACTGACCATGTAATGTTTTGAAATTAGAGAACACTAAATTGTCTCAAAACTAAGTTTTTTCTCTTTATATTTCTATGTACGGGAAATGGAATAAATATTGTTGCTGCTATATATTTGTAAAAAAGTATTAGCGTGTTATGGTTAAGTCTAACTAACTAATAAAAAGATGGGGATAATTTTAATCTTTATTAATATATAAAATAAAAATGTTATTAGTAGCTGTCTGTACAAGGAAGTTATGCAAGAAAAAATATTATTGGGCGCATTTACTAATGTAATAGAGCCCAAAATAATATATTTTCTAAATTTTTTGTTTGTCTATGCGTTCGTGCATGCTAATTTAAGACATGGCTGAACCGATTTGAATGCAGTTTTTAACTGTATGCACTCACTTCCAAAAATTGGACAAACATATAATTTCTTCCTTAGTCCTTAGACCAATTGAAATTGATTTCTGCTACAACACAGTTTATAGAAAATTGAAAAATTTGAAGATATCTTATGATAAGAATAGTAAAATATTAAACAAACTCTTGTATTGTGGCTTATTTAAAACAGTATATTGCTTTTACCAGGCTAACATAAAGACCGAATACTACAGTTTCTTTTAAAGCAGCTTGTAAATCATGTAAAATTTCTTCCTACAAAGTAAATACATATAAAAAAAATAGCATATAATATTTTCGATGGCATGCCTTGAATTCGGGCGGAAAATGGAAAGCAGAGTGTCTCGACACTAGGCTGCTAAAAATGATGCTGAAGCTGAAGCTGGAGGGCATGACTAACCTAATTTTAGATGATTTTGTATTAATTAACATACTCATATATTAAACGCTTAATGCAGCAGCAGGCTAATGATATATTACATTAATAGTAATTATTTATGAAAATCCTGATTATAGCGTATTACTCTCACCTCATTACCTAGAGTGTGTATATTAGCATTATTAATGAAATTAAGTTTTGATTGAATGTCAGAATAAAGCTTACAGCAGGTACAAATATTGTCGAACGTGACATTGTATATTTTGCTTTACACACGTTTAATTATGTAATAGGCGCCAAATGTGGATTTTTATACGTCTTCTTATTACTAATTCTACGGTACTACGGAACACGGGTCCTTATGATAGAAGTCATTCAATAATTCTAGTTGCACAGAGAATAATAAATTCAATAACTTATATCAGACTTGAATACTTCGATTTGGATGAATCACGACTAGAATAAATATCTTTAAGTACTCTTCACGCAGTAATATGTTTCTGTCATAAAGTCGTCTGTATATATTATAAAGCATTCGCCCTTGCCAAAGAATTTCTTGTAGAACAATCTTTGGGTAGCAGAAATATCTCAAAATCTCTTTACAGAGATGCTAACAGCAGAAAATAAGTTGTAATAAGAATTTTGACGTAGCCTGTTTTGAAGAACGCAAGGCAACATAGCGGTATGAGCGACGGACGGTTAACGGTTGTCAAAAGGCGCGGGTTCGAATTCCGCTGCGTTAAAATTTTTATACATTTTCTAAAAAATATTTCCCCCAGTTCGGATGGTACCCACGACGACTGCTTGTACAGTCAGATGCTGCTACATTGCGCCACCGTTGCCTTATCGGTTATGTTATATGAAGATAATTTCAATAATATACTAGCAGTAAGTTGTTACCCAAAATGGCAAGTATTTAAAAAAGTGCCTCATTAAACACTTTTAGTGTGAACATGAATACCAAGTGAAATGTGAGTTATCAAGAATTACTAAGTTCTCTTGGTACAGAAATGTGGTACATTTACTTTTCTAAAAATACTTTTTAATTTAATATTTATCTTTGTTTGTAAGTATAATTAATAGCAATTCTTTAAATAATAATGATTTGTTATGTTTTTTATTTGTTTTTAATTTTTACTTGTTTAGAAAACGTATAAAAATTTGAACGCTGCAGGATTTGAACCCGTGCCTCTTGAAAACCGTTCAAGGGCTCTGACCGCTAAGCCATGCGTTCAATCAGTGCTTTTATACGTTTTCTAAATATGTCATTTTCAATAAACCGTTTAAATAAACAGCAGTAGTTGTTTATAAAGTATCTAAGTACTTTTTTCAGCTTTACGATTTTTTCTCACATAGTAAGGTAGGCAGGGTAACCTACTCGTAGTGTCAAGACATTCCGTTCTTTTCTTCCCAAATCCGAGACATTTCGTGTTGAGTGGCGGAACTCAGCGCCGCGCTTTGTACTTTTGTCCGCTTCTTGTTAGAGTTTTTGTACAAAAAATCATTAAATGAATAAAATCTATCATTTCTTGGATAAACACCATACCATAAATATCATATTTTTTTAACTTACACATCTTAAGCATAATATATTATATGAGAAAACCCAGCGTTAAGACACTCTTATCCTCTTAAATTTCTATCATTACATATTAGAAAGAAATATGAAGCATTAATATGTAATTATATTACGAAAATATATAAATATTCTGCTAATAGTAGTAATGTATTAAGCAATATTATTGTCTAAACTGTGACATTGAATAAACTTATATATTTGTAGGCGGTTATATATTATTTTTGACCATCGAGATGCATTAGGAAAGTGTCTGTCTGCAACCAGGATAGTTGTGAGCTTAGTGCTTCGAGATTAGATCTACCTAATAGACAATATATATAAAATAGAGGTAGAGACAATATCTTTCTAATGTCATTGACTTCTATATTCCCAGCTCTGGTTATATAAAAAATTGCATACAGTTACATCACTCAACACGGAATGTCTCGGATTTGGACTGAATGAGGAGAACGGAATGACTTGACACTAGTCAACTCGAAAGAAAAAGCGTAAAGTTAAAAAATAATATTACTAATTGATTAGCGATGGTTAAACAACTGTTAAATAAAACTAATAATATGTTATTATAGGAAAAATATTAAGAACTATATTTCTTACTATAATTATTAAGAATAATAATAAAAGTTACTTATTTACAAATATACTACAACAAAAAACCCGTAAAAATTAACTACGTGTAAAAAATTAATCTGGCGACAATTTATGGCAAATCAAAAAGTCAAAAAAATCTAAAGCTCAACGTCAACGCCTTTACGAAAATGTCTAGAAGCGTTTTCCTAAATTAATGGAGTTGTGAGTTTCGCTGTCAATCATTTTGTGACGTGCGAATGCGCATGTGGGACATATTTGATTTTGTATTAAGGGCGTGTCTTTTAGCCGACGTGTTTAGTAAGAGGTTATTATTTGTTAGTATTTTTTTTTTATGAAAAGACAGCTTTACGCTTTTTATCGCATAGCAGAGTAGTCTGAGAGAATCATGTGGCAATACATTCCGTTTTCGACTTTCCACCTGAAATCGAGACAGTATTTAAAAGTCAACCGGCGCGACTCAACACTGCGCTTTGTTATACCAGAACGGAAAAATAACAGTAAATACATCACAGGCATGGAACTCAATAACAATCTAAATGAGTCCTTGACTTACATGACATGCTATGTTTATAAAAACATATTTTTTAATTTTTTTTTTTGTGTAATATGTTTTAATAAAATATTAATTGACGAATGCGGAGATTACTTACCAATCTAACTTATTACTCTTTTTATACCTTTTGCTCATTTTGAGCTTATTGTTTAACAAGATTGGGGAAACGTTTATTTTAAATATGACCTGGCTTTGAAATAATTACTTTCCATAACCTTATAATAAAATTATAAATAAAAATAGAAATATTTCTAAATAAATAATAAACAATTAAAAAGAAATTATTCATTGATGTTCAATATATTTTTAAAGATCAACTAGATTCTATTATAAATGTCACCCAGTGGCAGCTAACCACAATAGCTGCGGTGTTCATAATTTAACTAAAAGAAAAATAACAAAAAAGTAAAACAAAGTAAAACGTTTCACATTTTTCAATTCTATTTACCAGCTTTCAAGAACGGCAAATGGCGGACCTTATTCAATAGAGATATAATCTTTTCACTTTAATTTCGTTTAGTCCCTTGCCCAGGTACAGTTTGGTCGTCGAATTCAAACATGGACTCAAATCAGCGAAGCCAACGTGACTTGTAGAAGGGATTTACTGCAAATTACTTCGAAAAACTTCCCTATAAAAGGTTCTCAAACTTTTTTTATGATACTGATATGTTTTCAAGTTTAGAAAAAGTTTTCTTAAGAAATTACACTAAGTGCTCAATATTTCAGTTTCATTATGCTTGAATTTCAGTCAAATCATACATTTATCGTTTTTCTTTTTCTTTGTACAGCTATTTGTTAGTACAGAAAAGATTTTCTAGTCGTATTTTATAGCCTTTACTATTTTCGCTTTTAAGAGATGCCGTGTAGTTGGCGTAGGTTGGTTGTACAAAGTTATTTTTCTGAGGAAACATTTATAGGAAACTTTATCAGCATTGAAATGCTAGTGCACGTTGAGTTAAAATTCGTGTACAATAAGAGGAAACCAACAAAATGTCCTAAGTCATTGTAATATTGAAAAACTAATAATTTTTATGTGTTATTTAAATAATTTCATTGAGCATAGTTTTTATATCTACAGATAATATAATATTAATAAAAAGCTTAAGAACCTCATATACTAGTACTATTATCGTAAGAGCAAATGGAGAGAGCCAATTCTAAACATTTATCAGAGAACCTGTTCCGGGCAGATGGTCATTAATTCCGAGTCACCATTTATCTCAATGCCGAAGTAAACAATGAGAGGATATAAAAAAAGCCTATTGTGCTGTCAAACATCACTTGTTTATATTTTATGAATATTAAAATATTGTTCTACAATATATTAAAGTATTGTAAGTCTGAAACGTTTGTGGCATTACTTTATATTTAAGCTTTATATTTATTTAATGATTGCTATTAAAAGTGAAAGAATACCTTTAAATTCCTTTTTTTACTACAAATATCATCCCTTAGCAATCAACACGGGTTAGGTTATGTTCAAGAACTTTACAGGAGACAGAAAAAACTGTTAAAACTGAAAAAACGTCATATGTATTAAGTAACAATATGTTGTTTTTAATAGGTCATTTGTTTGCAAAGGGACGATATGCGAACGGAGTAGTACAAAATTTGGCATAATTAAAGTTTATTGGGAGAAGAATTGCAGAAAGCCAATTATATTCTTCATAATTATTAGAAGTAAATTATTTTAAATATGTAAGTATAATTTTGAAATTAAACTATTTTTAACTGGATTAATCGCGTAGAATATTGGTATTCAAAAATATATTGTAGAACCCGATGTTTCGAACACTTTACATTAGTCCGTGTTCACAGGTAGACTGAGGTGGCATTCGTCTGTCATTTGATACAATTATTTTATCAAACTACCGCCAACGATTTCTTAGTTGCCTCGCGTACTGCCCTGGATTCTTGCAGAATGAGCTGACTGTGTCTTGCTCTCTGGTGTGATTGGATTGAGATTTCAAAGTTTTCAGTATTGGGTCCCAGGTGGTACAAAATTTTCAACCGTCTTCTCTGTTGAAATTAGGGTGTTTTTGTATTTCAATAGCCTCGCGGATCATCCTTGGGATACATCTGTTTTCCCTGATGTAATGGTTGGGTTTATTCGTTGTATGCTCACACACAGCTGACTTCTATTTGTAAATAGAATACTTGATTGAACACTAGATATTCAGATTTAAGGCAGTGTTCTGAAAGTTCAAGATATTCCACAGGCATCTTGTTTTCCTCTAGCTTCCTCTTGACAATATTGATGCAGTGCTTTATTGATATACTGGTAAACAGCGACTGGACATCAAAACTGACCATGGTTTCATTTTTAGCTAACTTAAGGTCTTCTAGTCCGCTAACAAAATGGTATGAATACCTGACATGAGAGGTTCTAAAACGTATTTTCGAATATCAAATATTATACGCGATTAATTATGTAAGTATTATGTATAATTTTTGATTGTACTCGTGTTTTGCACAATATTGTATTCCCGCTCTATGTTGCCTTTACGCACTTCCACAAGTTGGCTGGCTCTTGGCTCTTTATGAAATAAGTCTACCTTTTGTTACCTTTATTTCTAAATGTATTTACCTTATTATGTGAACTGCATTAAAAAATATATATTATTTTAATAAAATATTTATTACACATGTGTTTGACATAAGTGATGTTAATGACATAAGTGACGGAATGACGATAAACGTTGCCTCTAATTATATTAAATTATCGCGACTCGATAGTCAGGTGAGGATATCGTGGTGCAGTGGAATAAAGTCTAACTGCAAACGCAATTTGTTGTGGGTTCGATCCCCACTCTAAAGATGCTTATGATATTTAAATTAGTTTATTTTTTTCGCTCTGGTGTAAGACACACCCCAGCGTTGAGTTCCACCGCTTAACACACAATGTCTCGAATTCAAGCGGAAAGCCATAGTCTGTTTGAGACTATGGGCTAATGTAAAATGTTTCAAGCATCCGGCTCAAAAAGCTCATTATTTTATTTTCCCATATCTTTCAAAGAACGGCTAAACTACTAATTTAGTAACACAGCACTAAGGTCTTTTTATCTATTGGCACTTAGTTTTTACCAGAATATATAATCTAGCTAAATATAAAAAATAAAACATAATGCTCATCCCTTACAAAGCACTTTAAGTGTTTGCTCAGCCGATTTCCCATTTCACTGACGGAGCTGTCAGTGTCCGCTTCAATATAAAGATTGCTTCCTTTTAGAATATTCACTTTTAACATACATGTTGTTATGCGTATTTTTGTTTTTTTTTCAATTGTTATAATAAACTAAAAACAAAGTTGAATATAAATTAGATTATATTTAAAGTTATATACATTTTAACATTTTCGTTAGACGAAGTGGGGCAAAAATAAAAATAAAGAGAATCCAAAGAGATTACAACAGTAAAGAAAACTTTGCTGAGAAGGATATGCAGAGAGACGTACTTCGGAAGGCACTTTAAGCAGTTACTCCATGCTTCGATGATACGGGCACTAATTTGAGTTTTATTAGTAGATCGGCGTCTGACGCGTAAAACATGCGTTTTCGTAGCAACGTACACGTTATTTTGTACACAGCTTATATAAAACTTATTTCAGTATGTGTAATATTTATCCCACCAAAAATATAAATGTGTAAGTTCAACATTAAGAATATGTGTGATCGTCGACACCAACTAAATATCTAAGATATAAATGGGTATTAATTTCTGCAAATAAAAAGTTTAATTATTGTTCTACAATAATATTCTACAATTACTTTATTTAGACAAAGCAGATAACTTAGGACACATTGAAGCCCAAGATACGATTGGCTAGTTTTTTTAAAACAATGTAACAAACATTACAACATAGTGTATTTATTTTTTTATGTTCAAAAATGCTGTTCCTATTTTTTTATTTTATGTACATACTGTAGATACAATAAGGTATCTGTATACAGTTCACTTTTAACATACATGTTTATCAGAATGGTAGCTTGGTATTCCAAGTTACCATTCTCTAGTACATCTGAAAGAAGATTAGTTTGATTTATACCTCAGTCAGTCAATGAATAAAATAACGACTTCTGAACGTTAATATCTCAATATCTTTTAAGCCTTCATTTATGAAATTTAGAATTCTAGTTAGTCTAAGAGACTTTAATACAGAAAGTAAAAAACATTTTTATAAGTAAGTCAGAATTTTGGCTCCCAAAAAACTCGTTTGTAATTGCAAGTGTAAAAACTAAAGCCTGTAAAAACTTGGCTGAACACTCTGTCACGTGTCAAAATGTTATTAATCCAATATATTTTTAATATTTTTGCACACTCTTCCGTCAATAAAAAAAAATCAAAGCTTTCTTTCCACGTATAAGTATAATAATAAAAAAAGAACACAGCATAGAAATAACAATTCAGAAAATAGTTAACAATTTGGCTGTCATATTTGAATGTTAGTCCATTGGTAATTTAATTTATGGGTTGGTCAAACGACAAATCAGGCTTGCAATCATTATGCAAATCACATCCAAGGCAAATGAATTTTATTCTATGCAAAAATAGCAACAGAAAACCAGTATTCGAGCACTTTTTTATGCTTCCATCAAATATTTGTTTTGTTACATTTGTTTGTACACTTCTGTGTATTGAAATCGTTGCGGCGTAGTGTAAAATATGATGAACCGATAACTTTTAACAGTGATTTTCTTATTTTATTATATTTTAATTATTAAATAATATTTTATAGCTTTACCTTTAATTCTTTAATAAGGGGTAGGCAGAGAAGAAACGCGGACTACAACACTGTAGTTTATCATATCACCCCAGATAACTCAAATTTTTTTTTTTAAATTAATATTAATATAACCACTCTTTTGAATAGAAAACGAACCCACATCCATCACGAGACACTTCTAACTAAACCACAATGCAAAATATTGCCTAAAAATGTTTAACATTAAAAAAATATATTTTGTTAACATTTTTTAAAGTGTTATTCCCACACTAAGGAAATTGAAAAAGACATATTAAGAAAACGTATAAAAATTTGAATGCAGCGGGATTTGAACCCGCGCCTCTTAAAAACCGTTCAAGCGCTCTGACCACTAAGCCATGCGTTCTACATCCAGCTACGTTGAAATTCTTATACGCTTATTACAACTTATATTTGTTGTTAGCATCTCTGTAGAGAGATTTTTACAATTTTTTTATTAAAAACATATCTCTAACAACATATGGGAAGTACTAAATTGTTTAAAATATATCGCACTCTGTCTTCATTAGGATAAAACCTTTCTTAACGGAATACGCTTGTTTTCCCTTGGGCTCGATACATGATACAAGGAACCAATATAGGGTCTAATCAATCAAGCTGGCAATCGGATCATTTATCAAAGCTCCACGAAGCTGCACCAGACCCCGTAATGTGCAAATAAAAATTGTATTGTATCATTAATTTGTAATGACTTGCCAACTTGCGTTATAATCATTGTATAAAATATATTAAAATATTATCTTTTATCTAATTTCCTAGTATAGCCTAATAATATTTTTTTAATATGCTTTCTCATTTTCTTCCACTTTTCAGCCTACATAAAATATATTTTTTCGAAAAATTATTAGAAAGAACCCGGCGTTGAATTAGGATGTGCTCCGTTTTCACATATTTTCAGAGACATTGTTAGTTAGTTGAGTGTCGATACCTAACACCGCGCTCTGTTTCAATAGACCGGTGAAGTTATTATCTAAACCAGGGCGATAAAAAAGCCGCACCTGCAAAAGAAATATCCAGGCTGGGAAAATGAACATTAGTAACAATATAATTTATTATATTATTTTAATGAAATTTACTATACTCTCAAAGTTATTCTCTCTTATATCTTACCTAAGACGTAAGGTCGAATGTCCTCTACATTAGAAGATAAAAGATACAATAAAATTAATGCTATTGTATCTTATATCTATATGTAGATATAGATATAAGATATAATATAATTAAAAAAAGACATACAACAAATATAAGTTGTAATAAGCGCATAAGAATTTCAACGTAGCTGGATGTAGAACGCATGGCTCAGCGGTCAGAGCTCTTGAACGGTTTTCAAGAGGCGCGGGTTCAAATCCCATTGTGTTCAAATTTTTATACGTTTTCTTAATGTCTTTTTCAATTTCTTTAATGTGCGAATAACACTTTAAAAAATGTTTAAAATATATAACAATATAATTATTTTGATCTTTATCTGAGGCGTAACTTAACGCCGCGTTTTGTTTTATCAGACCTTTGAAATGGCAATCTAAGTCGAAGAAATATAAGTTCCACACGTACACTTGTGAAAGATACTTAGACCTGGAAAATTAATATAGTATTATATACGTTTTTTATTAAATTTACAACAGATTTTATGTTATCTCATTTAAAATGTAGTAAAGAGATAAGATCTACCCTCTAATATTGGGTTAGAGATAGACCGGGATTAAAAGTGGCTTGTTGGATAAGGCTTTTGGTTGCGCAGTGCCAAATGTCATTAGGATTGATTGAGCTTTTTAGAATTCATGTGGTCACATGGAAATGTTTTGTTATCATTTTTATATGAAAACTAGCTGTGCCTGAAACTTCGGCCGTTTGGAATACTCAAATAAAAGTAGCCTAAGTTACTCCTTATATAACAACATCTGCCCACTGGCAGTAAAGATTCACTAAAATCCCGTCAAAATCAGTCCAGCTGTTCCAGAGATTAGCTGGAACAAACAGACAGACAATAATTGTTAGCAAAGTTATTTTGGTATATGTATACATATGGATTTAGTAAAAAGCGATTATTTTAATGTTACAAACAGCCATTTCATTCTTTAAATGTCTATAGTATATGTTTTATGAATAATTAAGAAGATTTAATATTGAAAAATACATATTTAGAAAACGTATAAAAATTTTAACGCAGTGGTATTTGAAACCGCGCCTCTTGAAAACCATTGAAGCGCTCTGACCGCTAAGCCATGCGTTCTACATCCCGCTACGTAGAAATTCTTATACGCTTATTACGACTTTTATTTGTTGTTAGCATAGATTATTCTACGAACAACGTTTGGGAAGAGAGAAAGCTATTTATTAAATATTTTATTAAAATGTTATTCGCAGACTTAGTAAATGAAATAACATTTTTTTTTAATATTTAATAAATAACATTCTAGTAAAATAATCTTTGGGTACCAAAAATTTGTAAAAATCTCTCTACACAGATGCTAACAACAAAAATAAGTTATAATAAGCGCATAAGAATTTCAGAGCGCTTGGACGGTCTCCAAGAGACGTGGGTTAAAATCCGCTGCGTTCAAGTTTTTATAAGTTTTCTAAATATGTCTTTTTCAATTTCCTAAGTATGCGTATTCACACACTTTAAAAAAAATGTTAAAAAATGTCTTAATATTTTTCAAAGCTGTTAAAAATCTTACGATACCGTATGGTATGAAATCGAACCCACAACCAATCGCGATTATGTTCAGACACTGCGCTATGATGACTTTTACATATTATGTTTAGCAATATTATTTATATACCAGAAAAATTAATAACGGATTTTTTAACGGTTTTCAAGAGGCGCGGGTTCAAAACCCGCTGCGTTCAAATTTTTATCCGTTTTCTAAATATGTCTTTTTCAATAAATAATAGATTAATTCTTTATCGGACAAAAATTATAGTTTATGTAAAGAGTAAAATTATAAAAATTATAAGTAAATATATATACTGCGGGATTTATGATATTTCAAATTTTAAGTACATATTAAGTTAAAATAGTATATAACCTTTGTTATTAAAAAGTAGATTGTTGTAAAGTATTTTGCAATTTCCTTTTTGCATATAATGAATGTAATTTTCAAAGTAACTGAGGAGAAACATGCCAAGTGACGTAACACTGAGTTATTGTTTAAACATAGCCTTATTATATTTGTTTTTTGGTTGTCATATATATATGACTTCGTTTTTGTTTCATAAATATATAAAAAAAAAATTTTTTTTATACATAAATATTATTTTCATTTCTTTAGCTTAACGCATTCTTCCGTACTTGTGGGAAATTCTCGAGTGGGAAATAAACCTACATCCAGTCACGATTACAGTTCGACCCTTTTCCACTGCGCCACGATGGCCTCAATCTCATATCGCTATTATAATAAGTCGCAAATATAAATATATAGTGCAAGAAAGCTAAATTATTTGATGTCTTCTCCTATTTTATTTGAAGAATACCTAATATATATAATAGAGGTGGCCTGTGTGACCTTTATAATGAGCGATAAGTGGCGAAGTTAGTGACTTTTCCCCTAATAATATTATAATAAAAATAATGTCGCGGTAAATACATTGAATACTTGAAAATGACATATTTTAGAAAACGTATAAAAATTTGAACGTTCAAGTTTAGAAAACCGGTGAAAGGTTTTCAAGAGGTGCGGGTTCAAATCCCGCTGCGTTCAAATTTATATACGTTTTCTAAAATATGTATTTTTCAATTTCCTTAGTGTGGGAATAACACTTTAAAAAATGTTAACAAAATATACATTGAATACTTATACTATACATTGAAATTGTAACATCAAACCATACTGTAAGCAAGTATGTAAAACTATTGCATAAAATACAGGTAACACCGGCCGCCTATTTACCAGGCGCTTAAATTCAATAAACTTTAACAAACAAACTAGTTTCGAAGCAGTATATAAGAAATTCAATTGGTTTCAAAGTTTCTCTTCACAAGAAACATTTATGTAGGACGTTTCCAATCATGAGATGTAATCTTTTCACTTTAATTCCACTTTGCCCTTTGATAGTCTCGCAGTTGGTCGGACTTAGAATCCGAATAAAGGACAAATCGGCTGACAATACGTGGCTTGTATAGGTGTTCCTTAATTTATTTTGACAAACTCGTCTAGAGAGAACTTTTAGAAAAAAGGTAGGCACTTTTGTGTAGCGATATTTCATTTAGGTGGAAATAATGGTCTAAAAAATTAAATTTGTATATATTTTATTTATTTATCGCCAAAGAACAAAATATATAATACATAGATTTTATCATTCGTATATAAAAATAAAAAAAAACAATTGTTGGAAATCACTGTTAATTGAATGTAAAATTTAAGCTTTCATGTTTATCATGTGTATATACAAGCCACTTCACCCGCATTGTGGAAATCATTTTTCCATTCCAACCCTTTTTGGCTTTTGAGGGGCATTGAGTTTTTCTTTTAATTTGCTAATCCGTGTAATTTATGTGTATCCGTGTATTTATAATCGTACCTTGTCGCCCTTTATGTATGTTGACTGGTAATAACATGAAAGAGCCCGCATTTGAAATAATATTTTATTGTTTTGGACAAATTATGTAACCTGAACTTTATATGAAAATAATTATATTTTTAAATTTAATTACGAAATTACGTGTTACATGCTGATGGTCATGTGTTCAAATACGATTATTTTGAATACACAAATACAGATAAAATATAATAGAGAAAATTACAACAAAATAGTATTTCTTATACAATGTGAAAACTGTATAAATTTTCGACCAGATGCGGACACACCACTGCTTAAGGCTTTTACCTGTAAATTATGTAGGAAAGAGCCACGATCGTTTGATATCTCTTAACATTCAGTAACCGTTTTGGAATTGTCAAAAATACCCCGTTACAGCAACTTTTGTTTATTTAAGTTTTTTATGCGGTGGACAGAGAAAAATTACTCAGCTCTCTACCTTTTGTACGCACTTAGGTTTCGCCAGTTTACTTACCACGTTTTAGAACCAAATTATATTTCAGACATTTATGGTACAAAAGACTGAATATCTTCAAAATTATCATTTTATTATTTTGTTACAAAAAATACTACTATCCTAATATAATGAAAATAAATTCATTAGTGTGTCGTTTTATAAGCTTGAAAATAATAAATTTCACACCCAACAAGCTGTGCACCTTTGGACGGAAAGTGAAGGGACGGAGTATCTTAATTCATAATCGACTGTCACTGTCTTTACTACGAAGAAAGTAACGCAAAGCCATTTTAACTTAAAACGAATAGTACATTTTTGGATACGATAGAAGATATTATAAATATATATATACGTAACTGCACTTACGTGTACATTTAAACAGCTTTTAAAGTGAAACTGCAAGCTAAAGAAATATACAAGCTTCATTTTTATTAATAATTTTCTTGGACGCTGTAGCAAGCTGGACGCTCATTTATCTATGAACTGACCCCTCTATTGTTGTTTTATTATAATATCCAACGTTGTGTATTATGGTCGTCTTTGTGTACAGATGGATGTCTTAGAACTTTACAAAGTAGTTATTATTTATTTACTTAGCTTTAGAAAAGCATAATGTAATATTTTTCATTTTTGTAGTGTTATTCTCACACTTAGGAATTGTTGTGTTTTAAGACAACGAATATCAATAATTGATCGTACCAGGACTCGAATCCGCGCCTCTAAGTCTTCTAAGCGTTCTGACAACTATGCCATACGTTCTGTGCAGCTGCAACGAAAGTCTTATACGCTTCTTACACCTCATTTTAAGTCCCTCATTTTCTTGCAACTGCATCATTTAAGCTTTTAAGCTATAACTAATAGCTATAACTTATCTTTCCATTTATTGAACCCACTCACCTAACCATTTCGTCAAACACTTCCCAAATACGATCACCTAGAAAACTTCAATAAAAGTTGTTATATCATCCAACCGTCTTTACTTCCTTGGGTGTCACAGGGGTCTTGCTCCAGGAACAGATATAACAAGCAGTGCTTATTCAGGCTTGGACATCGTTATCGATGCCTCCAGATTCGTGCAGAGTAGATCCAAGGTACGTAAACTTTTTCGACTAAACAGCTGGTTCAGGACCTTTATGAACAGTGGCAGAATCCGGGCACCTACAAGCCATGTACTCGGTCTTCGTTACATTAAGTTTTGGACCACCGTCCACCAACACCGTTCTCAAGCGTTCTGCTCCAGCGTCAGCTGGCTCTCGTCAATGAGCGCTATGTCATTGCCATTCATCATCAGCCATGGAGGCTGGTCCGAGATATAAGCCGAAACGTTGAAAAAGAACAGGGTAAGAGCTGAACCTCGGTGAACCCTTACCGAAATCGGGAAGGGTTATGTGGCACCAACAGCAGTCTTAACCATTGAAGCGGAATCGCGGTACATGTCTTTGATAATGTCAATATAGGCCTTAGCGATCTCTTTGGATCACATGCACAACTCTCCTTTTTTCCCTGTATGCCTTCATCTTAATTTTGAGGGCAAAAAAAGCGTCCATGGTGCCTGACCCTGACTGAAATCCATATTGACATTCAAAGACAGTAGACGCTAGGTGATACCTGAGGTCGATCATGCGCTTAGAGAGAGCTTCATGGTGTGACTTGTGATCTTAATGCCCCTGTAACTATCACAATGCTGTCAGGTCCCACCGCTTTCTGATTTTTCATGCCTCGTAGACTCTATATATATATGTATATATATATAGTACAAAAAATACCCCTTGTAAATAATTTAGTTCCAAAAGTTGAAAGTTGTAAATATAAAAACGGTTTTCCAAATGTTTATTTGACTCGCAATACACTAGAAACTACAGTTCTAATGCCAACATGAACAAAACTTTCTAAAAAAAAATCCAGGAGTTGATAATTTATAATTTACAAAAACGTTTAACCATTGAACAGAGATTGAAGCCTTTTATAATTGAATTAGTGATCAACATCAAAGCGAGCAGTGAATAGCTGCTTTTCAATGATTAAACAGAAATGTACCACATTATTGTATACATTATTAGAAATAATTTCCCAATCCGCAAAAATTATCAGCAGAATATTTCGTATATAAAACAATGTATCATTTCCAAGCTTTGTTTGCAGTTAAAAAGTACTAAATTAAATCTTTGAAGTATTCACTTTTATCAATTGATGAGTTATTTATTATCAAATTATGGTCATCGTTTCTTAGTTACTCGCCGTATGACCTGGTTTCTTATAAAATGAGCTGACAGTGTGCTCTTCCGCTGTGGATGGTTTAAAACTGCCTGCTTGTCTCCACGGCGACCACTGACTGGCATGTAGCTTGGCGGTTTCACAAAGTGTATTATCATCAGCAATGATACACGATGACTCCGTTATTAATTGTTTTATTTGAAATAATGAAAATCGAATGCGAAAATATGATTTGTCTGTACATGGAAGATAATATAGCAAAAAAAAAATATATATATTATTTTTATTGCTGTTTATCTGTTTGTCTCTGCGTTTGTGCATGCTAATCTCAATCTGATTTGTTTGGACCATTGTATTTTGGAACACTTCCCTTTAACAATAAGTGTCTATTTTATCCCAATGTAGTTTATAAATAAACTATAAACTTAACCAATTTTAGTGATACAAATGAGAACTCGGTAACGAAAAACGTTTAATTCGTGTAGTTTTGCGAGCGGGCCGCTATTAAGTTAATATAAAACGTATCTAGCTCTATTTGCTCATAAGCGTTTCTTTGGTAAATAGCAGCTTGTCATATGACATCGTATACAGTGGTCGCAATAGTTACGGGTCGATTTCCACTCGTCTGAACGGCTGAAAAGTGTGAAGTCACAGTGCACTGTTAATGCGGTAGAAGTCATAGGAATAAATAGTTAATATTTAAAACTATTATAATATATGTAATAGGCCATCGTAGCGGATTGGGATAGCGTTTGAATGAAACACGATTGGTTGTGGGTTCGATTACCACTCAGAAGAATGATTAGGTTTAAATTATTTTTATTTGTCCGTTTTAATACCTAAGCCAAAGCGCGGTGTTGAGTTCCGCCACTCAACACACAATATTTAGATTTTTGAGTGTAAAGTAGTAACGGAGTGACTCGACACTTGGTTCTCTCAGACTACCCTGCTATACGGGGCAAAAGGCAAAAATATATATAAATATATTAAAATTATAACATATTATTATTATAACTTTCATAACAGTAATAGTGAAACCTATTATTTCAGCTATGGAAAGCCACAGCAAGCTACTAATTCTATATAAAAATAAAAAAATCCAAATAAAATCTCTTAAAGCCAAAACATTTAAACTCACAATACTCGGTTTGTTTTATCAAATCTTCTCGAAAGAGGCATTTAAAGTACAGGGGAGAAGTGTATAACGCAATTTAATTCTTATTCCAAGGCAATAAGAGCTATAGCTCCGCTAATGAAGAGGCTTTTCCTAAAACGGGTGGTGTTACATTCTATGGCGGGATGAAATACTCATTTCATCGCGAAAAAGCTAAGAGGTTTTATTTTTTTAATAAAATATAAAGTTTCATTGCGAAGGAAAAGTCGCGTTTTACACATTTAAATAACGTAGGAGGCATTCAGAGTTTGCAATTTGTTTTTATATCATAAATTTTTACGTTTAGTTTTCATATGGCATTTTTGTAAGGGTCATTTAAGTTTTATCTCTAAAAATTTAAACCTTTTTGACGCGGTCAGTAATATCTATAAAATAGTATATCTTTGCAATGAAAATTACGAATAGTATAGTATTTCTTGTAAATAATTACCTAAGAAACATTAAACGTTGAGTTCGGCCACTGATATACATGCAATGTTTCGATTTCAGGCGGAAAGTGGAGAAAGAAATGTCTTGAATTTAGGTTCTCTTTGAACACCCTGTCATGCGGGATAGAGTATGAAACTGTAAAAAAAAGTAGTGTAAAAGAAAGTATTTTAAAAGCTAATTCGATTATTTTTTACTAATATTTGTGGCTTAGAGCGCCGTTACTAAATATAATGACTGAAAAAATGGTGTATTATTGTAGTAAAGTCGTAGTAGAAATATATAAATAGCTTGTATATATAATTAAAAGGAACAGTGATTTATAAATAAATATAGTATTGCCTAAAATAAAACATAAGTTATGAAATATAGAGATGGACATTTTCAATTACCAAAGCCTTACCAGTATATAGTTATTTGTTTAAGCTCCATAAATATTGACAAGATTTTACCTCCCATTATTTCCAATACACTAAAATATTGATTACACGCTTTCAATGAAAGTATTTTTATAATATACTTATACAATTACGATATTACTTATTATATGTAGATATTGTAACGCAATGGGACAGCGTCTGACTGGTAATGCGATTGGTAGTGGGTTTGAGCCCCACTCGGGGGACTGATTATCTTTGTTTTTCATTTCTCCGCTCTAAGTACCTAAGACAAAGCGCAGTTTTAAGTGCCGCCACTGAACACGCAATATCTCTATTTGAAGAGGAAAGTGGAGAGACCGTGCTAAGCCGGATATGCGGGAAATGCGTGAAGCTGATATTATTTATTAAACGAACGATATCTAATATAATCGAACGTTCCATTTATTCAGATAAATCCTAATCAAGCATATCGAAACCTTTTCCTAATACCTGAATTTACTCTTAGACCCTGTATCTAGTATACAATGTACAAAACTCGTATACATTATAGTCTATAGAGCCCAGCGTCCATGAATTCCATTTTATTGAAACGTCCTCATAAAATTGCGTGTCAAATGGTCCAAAGAATACGAAGGGTCTGTGTTGAACTTTTTCGTTTTTTCCATCTGAACCGTACTTATCCGATCTAACGTTTCAAATGGATTTTATTTCGTTCGAATGCGTATTCCTTCGCATTGATGGTTGTTATTACTACTACCTTTTTGTAAATGTCTTTCACATATAAACAATTATTACTGAATATTAGGAAACAGATATTGCCTTCATGAATAAACGATGGGCTACGGTTGGTGTTCATTAATAAAACTATTTTAATCTCTCAAACTTATGCTTTTTTCGCAAAATTAAGATTCTTGAATAGGCTTGAAAATACAAACCCAACTTTTTCCCACATAGCAGGGCTAGTCAGAGAGAACCAAGACATTCCATTTTCTGCTTCCCACCTGAAATCGAGACGTTGCGTGTTGAGTGGCGGAACTTAACACCGAGCTTTAACTTAGATACCAGAGCGCGGAAATTACCATATTTTTTTTAAAAAACGAAACAAGTGTTTTAAATTCAATTAAGAGACTGGCACGCAAACACACTTGTACCGTGCCTTCAACAAACGCACTTACAGACGCTGTGTGCCTATATATTTCTAGTCCATTGAAATGTTAAAATATTAATTTTTTTTCAGGGTCAGGTTTTTTCAGATGATGCAACTTTTTAATTTTTACATGTTAAAGAAATCCTTAAAGTAATTTTGAATCCCAGTTCGTGAGGACACAGCAGTCTTGCAGCTGCCATCTGAAGATACATTTGCAAGAAAGTTTTAATAGTTTCTCTGATAAGCTGACTGACAACTGAAGGCACTGAAATTTCAATTATATATTTTTCATAAGAAATTACATTTCCTACAACTTAGCTACTATAATATTTAGTAGTAGAAGGCTAATTAAGAATTTGAACAATAATAAAATTTTGGACAACAAATATATTGTTAGAACTTTTTATAGAGTTGAGATTTAAGAGATATTAAAAAATATCCTTTATACTAAATTTACTGAAATTTACTGTACTTACTGTTTAGTATTTACTTAACACCCCTCTGTAAAACTGATTATGCAGTATTTCAGTACTACAAACTATATACATATATAAACACTTTACACTTTAAACAAAGTGTATATGGAACACATGGTAGTATATGTATACGTTATATGTATTTTAATAATTTACTATATTTCTAACTATACTTAACTTTACTTCTTCTTCATTATATAAACTTTAACTTTATGTAATTTCATACTCCCATATAAATTAAAGGCGCCGAAAATTTTCTATTACGTATTGTAGTACAGAATATATAGATGATTAGACATAGCCCAATAATCTCTTAATTTATCCAAATGTTGGAAAAGAAATAGAGTATTATAATGTTTATTATTATGTGTCTATATGTAAGTTCTTCTTGAGGCCATCGTGGCACAGCGGGACGGTGTCAGTCTGTAAACGCGATTGGTTGATGGTGGATTCCCACTCGGAGCAATGATTATATTTAAATTATTTTCATATCTCTCTGGTACCTTAAACAAAGCGCAGCGTTGACTTCCGCCACTCAACACGCATTGTTTCGATTTTGGGTGTAAAATGGAGAACGGAGGGTCTTGACACTAGGTTCTCTAGGTATGACTACCCTGCTATGCGGGAAAATGCGTAAATCTGAAAAAAATGGTACTTACATTATAACTAGAAAACTTCTAGACGGAACTAAATAAACACTGTATTTTTCATTTGTCATCAAATAAAAAACAGATTTATATAAATAATGAAGTATATGATTTTTAACATAAACTTTTTTTATTTTACACTCAAAAATATATTTTTTTGTCTAAACATGTCGAAGCAATTGAATATGTCTACATTTATAAGACTAGACCTTTTTTTACTACTAACACACTGTTCAAAGAATAATATAAAATAACCCTATATAGTTATATATAGATATTTATAATAAGCCCATAATTATTTTTTTACAAAAAACACTAAATAAATAAATAAATGAAAATTATAAAAAAATACATAATAAACAATATTTACAAAGATTTTGTTTATTAAAGTCCTTTGAAATACGAGTACGAACGAGTCAGTTAATTCCCAACAAAACAGAATAATGACTATCAGATTCTCTTTAATAAGACTGAAGGGAATTTGCCCTGATTTTATGGCCGTCCGAGTAAACGCTCGTTTAGATGTAACGAGGACTATTTACAGATCTCATCATTGCTGATTTAATTTTGTTTTACATTTTTGTTATATTGTTTTTTATTGTTTGTCATATATGTTTTTTGTGTAATTGCTTTTGTTTCGTTGAATTAAGGTAATAATTATAAATATGTAGAATAATTGTATGAAAGAAATGCCAAAATATTTGTGAACTGTTGCGTCTTTTTAATATATTTTAGCAGCTCCACGCTTTTGCACGCCTAACAGGTAAGTCAAAAAGAAACTAGTGTCTAGACGCGCCGTTCTCCACTTTCCGCCCGATAGAAATATAGTATATTGAGCAGCGGAAATCGAGGACTCGCTTTGTCTTAGGTTCCAGAGCGGAACAACGATAATAATTTAAGTATAATGATTTCCCCGAGTGGGAGTCGAACCCATAATCAATCGTGTAATTTGTTATTTTTTTTAAATATTGTTAAATATTGTTTCTATTTTTAAGGATGCTTTGTATTATAACGATACTGTTAATTATGCTATACAGATTATTATTTCTAAAAATTTTTTTAACAAATTGTAAAAGTTCTGGTTCTGGATCAAGATCATCTCCCTAACTTCCGAAAAACCACTAGGGGGTGTGTTTATATTTATATTATTATTATGCTTCCGCTCTGGCGAACAAGACAACAACAAGCGCGGCGTTGAGTTCCGCCAATCAGTATAAGTTGATACTAGGTTCCCCTGACTGTGTTGCATATAACGAGAAGGTACATGTATACGAAGAAGAAGAGAAAAATCGTGAAGCTGAAAAAATGTTTGCGAAGCTCTATTATAATAAAAAAACATATATTTGGAAACGTATAAAAAATTAAACGCGTTCACTAATGCTAACGCATAGCTTAGCGGTCTTGGACGGTTTTTAAGAGGCGCGGTTTCGAATCCCGTTGTGTTCTAATTTTTATAAGTTTTCTAAAAATATCTTTTGTATAAATAACACTTTAAAATGTTAAAAATGCCTATCATAATAAATACTTTTAATTTTTTCAAAAGGAGCAGCTCTCACTCTCTGTTTTCTGTAGATATTGTCCACGTATTTAGCACTAGATGCGAATACACTGCAGTTATAAATTTATCTGTCCTGGTCTTCTTTATTTGGCTATTATAGCTATACAATATATATTCCATGATGGTGTAAATTCTATGCGACAATTTATTTTACTATATTTAGAAACATATTTTTCAGCCCCACGCTATTTTCCGCGAATCAGGCTAGTCAAATAGAACTTACCGTTCTCCAATTTCTTCCCTAAATACGAGAATTGACGAGTATAGTGGCGAGGACATGAAAATAATTTTGATATAAACATTACCTTGAGTAGGAATCAAACCCACAACCAATCGCGTCTTACAGTCACACCCTGTTCCACTGCGCCATGATGACATCAAATTAGTAAACTTAGGTAAAATTTTAAATATTCTTAACTAATCCCCGTTCTCATTCAAGCTTCGAATAGGCAAAGTTTTAACACTTCTAATTGTGAATACGCCTGCGACTCAGCTCCCTACAGGCTATTTAACTGTTTAATTATTTTGCTTCATACTTGAGTTTGTCATATTTGAAGTTGTCACGCGTCACAGCTTTAAAAAGGGTTGAAATATAATAATTATGGCTCAATTTAATTTAACAACTGTTAGAAGTTACAAATGAATAATGTTTTAAACTAAATGTTATACCTTTTTTTATCTTGCAATTGTCGATGTTTTAAAAACCAGTATATTTGCCGTTCTAGTAATAAATTTTATTACGCTTTGTGTAAGTATGTATACCAAGCGTTTTCCTGGTCTCAGAACTTAGATATTTGTGTAGTTGTCAAAGCCGACTTGTGTCGATATACGACTATATTGGTTTGCCTTTTTATCCGGGATAGTTTTGATTTATATTTATTGAGAAGATTTAAAATATTCTATAGTATATTTGTTAAGTTTTAAAGTACACTTAGTTTTTTTTTTTTAATATTATTTTTGATAAAAACACCTGTTATTATTGCTTTGTTATATTTAGTTAGTTTATATTTATCTTGAATATTTTTTCATATACTCATACTTTTAAAATAATCGAATTAAGAAGAATTGTGAATAATAAAAGAATATAAAGGCTTAGAAAATTATATATTACTAATGAATTCGAGCAGAGAAAAGAAAATATATAAAACAAATCAGAAAACTTAGTTGGTAATAGGTCGCTAGGGAAATCGTAAATACGGTTGATATTTATTGATAGCCTACATACAGTTTGAATATAAGATTACAAGAACTGATAAGAAAAATGTATTTATCAATTATTAGACTATTATTTATTACCTTAAGTTCAGTCACAATATTGGCATTGTTATGTTAATTGATTTAAAATAATATTTTGATTTAGAGTTATATTAGTATATAAGTTAATATCTTATATACTAAGATAATCCTCTCTAAAGTAGGTATCTAATTCTGTTCGGGATCTGATCTTCAATTATTTCAATAAGGTTAGATTATTAAAACTACGAACAGCTCCGTTGTTCATCCTTTGGAACAAGGACCAAGGTCCTTGTGCTCTATAGAAATGTCCAACTTCACTTAAATGGCTATCAAAACGAAATATAAGTCGTTTCAGTTAGTTTTTCATTTGAAACTTAAATTTAGTTTATTATTAATAGAATTCTTGAAGTTATTTATAGTTCTATGGTAAGGAAATAATGTTATTGCTTGTTAGACTTTAGATGTATATTATATGTTAACTGATGCATTACAGGAGGTTTTTTACCATTGTAATATGTAATATCTTATGTTTATGTGTGTAAATTTAGGCCTTTTTCTTGCTGTCCGATTTGCTTGAATCGGATGACAATATAAAAAAAAAATTCGTGGCCCTAATGCTCTTCCCAAGGACGACGACGACAATCGGGAAATACGTTTAAGCGCATTCCTTTTACTTTATTTTTTTAAGCTTCTTTATTATTCTTTATACGCTGTACCCTTTTTATTATATCTATCTATCAATATAATGAAAGCTTATCTGTACCAAATGTTCCTTAAGGTTGATTCAGCCGCAATTCAGTTTTTAGTGCCAATGGCAGTTAGTTAGTTAGGCGTCACCAGTAATTATATCGTTGTATTATTCATTTATTTATGAAAACCATTAACTTTTCTGGTACAAAGATAGAAATTTAGTATGAAAATGAATTTAATTATAACAACAAAAGAACGTGGCACGGTCAGTTAACAGATAAACAATCTGTCTGTCGCGATACTACTAAGCACTGCATGATAGGATGCCAGAATGAAAGGAGATTCGTAGATGCTAGCGGTGCCTTTTATTGTTTGCACTTTGTTCTTTTATACATATAAAAAAAACATACTTTTGTTATTTCTATATTTTCTAAAACCTACAAAAAGTGGCACGTCATAAAACTGTACTGTGTCAAGGCTAAAAGTTTAAATTTTGCAAAGCTCTTTTAATGTTATCACCATACAACTTCATTTACATATATAAACAAACTGACAAAACTGACTTATAATAATTGACTCGGTTCTCAACTTTTCACCGGCTTAGAGTTATTTCATGCTGAGAAGCGAAAACGAATGTCACCTTTAGTCTAACCAATCTAGGTACATTTGAAGACGCGTTGGTGCGTTAAATACGAGTTACAAAGCAAGAGTTGCATATCACTTTATACAAATTGTAGATCAAACCCGTAGTGTGTCTGTAATATTTATTTAACTAATTTCATGTATTTCTAATGTACTAGCGACCCGCTCGCGGCTTCACCTGCGTAAATTACATGACTAAACTATTTCGCTTTTTCACCCGCCCGCGTTCTTACTTAAGTCATAAACTTTGCTTAAACTTATAATTCAAATGGCTGAAACTTTTTTATTTATAAACCGATTTGAACTAAATAAACACTAAATGTATGGGTCGCTTACGACAATACAGTTATATTGTTTTTAGTCCAAATACATTTAATTTGGTTAAGCAGTTTCTGAGATTACCATCCACAAACAAACAGACAAACAGAAAAGTAAATTAAAAATCATTGTTTTGGGTTCTATTACATTGGTACATACATTCCCATTATAATATTTTTTCTTATATATCTTCCATGTACAGACAGCGGCCCAAATTTTTTTATATGTTTAGATTATCATAATAAATATTATCTTTACGTACTCTTTCCACATATAATTTGAAGAATGCCAAATTTCAATATAAGTCATCGAAATTATATATTGATAATAAAAATTATTCAAAATACATTTACGTATATATCACCTACATAATTATACTCAATACGTAATGTAAATAATTTCCACCAGAAGTGTTCCGCTGCGGAATGCTTTTTCAATTTTTTTCACTGACCTTCACACGAAAGTTGAGAAAAAATCATGAATATTCGAAGGCAAATCTTCTAGGACACCCACTTCGCTTATAGTAAATGTGCTAATAACTTTCAGTCTTAATCTTTTAAATAAGTATACAATATATAAGGTCCTTGTACATCGCATGTTTGTAACTGGCTCAATAAAACAGACGATTTCAGATATAAGCTCGTAGCGTCTTACGTACTAATCCGCTTAACTCCCACAGAAAGAAGATAATGGTAGTTTTTCTATTATGATTTCGGTATGTTTGCGGAAAAGTTGCAATAATATATATTGTACAATTGTACTGTATTCATTTAATAATAACAGTGTTATATTTTATTTACTCTTTTATTTTCTTTCTTTTTGTTTCTGAAGGGATATATAGGGTATTTTAAGACTTTTTAAATTAATATGTAATTTAAATTATTTATTAGTATTTTTACAAATATAATGTTTATATCGTTTTTAACATAACATATATATATGTATATATGGCTGTCTAATTTACATCATCGTAGTGAAGGTAATATGAGTTAAACTTTATTAAATATATTACGGTTAATATATATTTCCATTTACGAAAAAAAAATTGTGCTAAGTTAGACTTTGCTCATAGGTTATATGACAACCACACAATGTTTCTAAAACGAATGGAAAGCTGGAGAACGGAGAGGTTTGAGACTAATTTATCTATACTGTATCCGATCATATTAAAAATGCATTTATCAGCGTAAGTTATTGTCTTTTATTTTATATTTTTTCAGTTTTTTTGATAAAACTCGGAGCTAATTACTTTTTATTGTTTTGCATGCCGTATTCACCTGTAAGTGTTTTTTACACATAGATTAAGTTCTGTTCACTATGTATTTTTAGTATTTTAAAGTGTTATTCATACACTTAGGAAATTGAAGAAAACTATTTATAGAAAACGTATAACAATTTCATAATCAGAGCGCTTTAGCGGTTTCCTAGGGGTGCGGATTCGAATCCCATTCAATTTTTTACACGCATTATGAACAATTTTATTTTTTATGCAAACAAATGTTGGTGGATCAAATACCACCACCACCATAACATACTACCTTGACTCGTCAAGACGTAAAGCGTCTAAAAATACCGTTATAATTAACTTTATATACATATATATAAAAGTAATAATAAAAAACAAAAAGAAATATTCGTGAAGCAATATTATGAATCGCGTGTCAACACATAGCCACGATAACTGCTGCTTAACTCGCTTTGAAGTTATGTCTTTGTACTAAGATGTATGATCTCGTTCTCTTGAAACGAAGCTTATATCAATATTATACCTGCAGGTTAACCCATTTTTCTTTATTTAATTTTCTTTATCTAATATATGAACTATATAACTTATATTAAAATAATCTATATATACTATAACAAGACAGTAAAAATGTTTTGTATGTACATTGAATATATTTTCAATTTAGGGGGATGTAAAAACACTATAAAGAAATTCGTTATATTTTAGGGTGTAGGTAATAAATAGAAGTAATCCATACTAATATTATAAATGCGAAATCAGTCTGTCTGTCAGTATAGACAGCTGACTGGCTCACAGATAGCTGTGACGTCATCACGGCCGAACCGCTGTACCGATTGTTATGAAATTCTATAATTTTAGTTTTTCCAGACGCTTCGACTTTGCTATAATGAAACCTATTGAATTAAAAAAATTATACAATTGTTTTGTATACTAAATATAAAATAAGCTTAGCTTAAGAGAAAAATCTCCATAGTATATCTCATGAATTCTCATATCTCATGGATTCACCGTGCGAATGCCAGGCTTGCCGCATTGCACGGAGAGGAAAACGAAAAAGTACTTGGGACTTGCGACCCAAGCGTAGACTATAAGGCTTCCTTAAAACCCCTCACCTCTACTATCTGTTTTATCTACTATAATTCTATTATTGTCTTTACTATTAAATGATATGGAAATAGTTTCAGACAGGTCCTAGCTTTCAAAACTATTGTCAATCAAGTAAGAAACATAAATCAAAATTATGATTAACAAAATATGGATTTTGTATGTATATATATTTCTATATAGTAAACATAACATGAAATGTTTCTAATTCGGGCAAAAAGTGGAGAACGGATTGTCTTGACACTAAGTTTTCTCTTTGGCTTACACTTAAAGCTGAAAAAAAATATATAGTACACTAGAGTTGAAACTGTAAATCCTAAAAATAAAACAATACAAATGCATTAAAATATTTCGCCCAGTCATAGTACCATAAGCGTTTAAGCTCAACCATTCTCTATGAAAGAGTGGCTTAACAATAAAGCGCACCGGCTATGAATATTTTTAAAATACTCAACATTTGCTAAAACATATCGTAAATCATTATGCCCGTTATTTTTTCTAAATAAAATATATTCAGAAAAAATGTACAGAAATATGTGAAAATTATAATATCTTAGAATCTTATATTTTATTCACTTATTTTTGTAGTATTTTTCTATATATATAAACTCCTTAGCGTTGCACATAGAATTACGATGATCGAGCTGAAAGAGGAGCTCGAAGCCACTGCTGCGAAGTACAGACTTTAGGGACCCTCCCTTCAAAATGCGCATTAACTCTCCCCTCTACTCTCCAAGTTTACAATCACTAAGCATTTTAGCAATATGACACTCAGATAACTTATCTATCTATACTGTAATTAAACAGTAAAAACAGAATATTTTTACGCGCACATCTTCGGAACTATTGGACAGATTTGAATGAAGCCTTTTTTGTAGAATAGCTATAAAGCTATAAAGCCTTTTTTGTAGAATAGCTATAAAGCTATTCTACAAAAAAGGCTTAGGCAGGACTTAAGCTATAATTTGTTTTTAAAGAGTGAACCACCTGACGTGGAACCATAATAGACCAGCTATACTAAAAGCGTTGTTCAGAATGATGGGTATTTTGGTGGGAAGGGTCATTAAGACGCAAACAAAGTTGCGGGCAGCTACCAGTATAATTTGTATATGTTAATACATTTTTATTGTTCATACTTTGGATATATTACTACTGAACAATGATGAGTAAAATTAAATTATAATAAGTCGACATGCAAAATATATGATACATTCTTATGATTGTGTTTCACATTACGCGTGACAAACGACTGTCATTACCCAAATATATTCAGGGAAACTTTTCAAATCGTGGCAAGGTAGAGGAAATGAAATATCGCCAAGTTTTATATAATCTACTTGAAGAGTTGCATGAATGTTAAGTCTAAGATTTTTTTGTACATATTGAACGAACCTATTTTTTATTTGTGGCTCGTGTACTTGTAATTTTGGTAATTAAAGCTTTTTTCTCAAAATCCATTTCAGGGTCCATGCTAAAACATCATATACAATATAGCATTCTGGTTAAAATAATATCAGAGAGGACCTAGTGTTAAAACACCCTGTTCTACACTTCCACCCCGAAACCGAGACATTGCGCGTTGATTTGCGGAACTCAACGCCGCATCTGTTGTTTATCTTACCATATCGAGAAATTGAAAATAATTTTATATGAATTAAGTAATAAAAAAAATGAATGAACAATTTAATTCCATTGGATGGGAAAATTATTACATTTCCTTAAATATTTTAATACTACAGTACATTTATAATGTAGTTTGATGAAAATTACTATATAATTTGATTGCTAACAATAAGTATTTCGAACAAACATGTCATAGTACCATCTATTACGGAATTGATATAGGAACGCCATTAGACAAGAATTGGTTGATTACACCTTTCTATATGTACGTATAGATTTATAGCTTTTATGGTTACAAGTTTGATCACTTATTCTAGGGTCACATTTTGTTTATATGAACAATTATGTTTTATTTGTTTAATTATGAGATATTTTAAATATGAAATTGACATATAAATGAACACTTTGGATGATACTATTTTGTGTAATTCAAACCTATGTACACACAATACACAACTATTATTTTTTGTAATTTAGAACCCTATGTAATAACTAAAAGGCTACAAAACGCGCAATGTTGGTTTTCACAAACCAATATACACCAGGTAAAAGTGTCGAACCAAGAAACAAACATTGAAAAAAATATATTCATTACCATGCTTTCATTTATGAAATGGTATGAAAATATTGGTTTTTATAATATTTCATAACATGTATTGTTATCGGAACAGGATACATGTGCAAATATTGAATCAAATACTCGTAAGACGGCACAAAGTGGATCGATTGGCATTGCAAGTATTTCTTACATACTGTATTGGTTTATACATGTAAAGCTATAAAAAGCATTTTAAAAATACGAGTTTTCTCACATATTAATTTCCATCTTTCCTGCGTCAATTTTCATTTATACATTTTATATGTAACAATTCACTTAAACGAGAGGAACGTTTGCACATTCACACTGCGTGATCTCTAAAGGAGATTTCTTTACTTAAATCCGTCACGTTGCCTCCTAGAGTACTCCAATAGTACTCTAGATAGATTGGATCAGATGAGGAGAGTTGTACGTCGAGATTTATTCATATTTTTTCCTTCACGAGTAATAATCGTCGCAGTTGAATGGTCAGACTTGATGTATGATGGTTGTAGGTTCATTTTCTGGTTGAGATTTTTTTAACAGCTTCATATGCTTTGCAGTTCCTTTCCACCTGAAATTGAGACAGATAAAGACATATTTGGAAAACGTATAAAAATTTGAACGCAGCGGGATTTGAACCCGCGCCTCTTGAAAACCGTTCAAGCGCTCTGACCGCTACGCCATGCGTCCCACCTCCAGCTACGTTGAAATTGTTATACGCTTATTACAACGTTTTCAAGAGGCGCGGGTTCAAATCCCGCTGCGTTCAAATTTTTATACGTTTTCTAAATATGTCTTTTTCAATTTCCTAAAAAAATGTTAACAAAATATTGAGACAGATATTGATTGTTTTCATAACTGCATGCATACAATAAAAATGTTACTCATCGCTGTCAGTACATGGAAGATATGTAAGAAAAAATATTATTGATGACATTTATCAAGGTAATAGAACACAAAATTATGTTTTTATTTTCATTCTGTTTGTCTGTTTGGTTAAATCAGAAATGACTAAACCGATTTAAATGCAGTTATGACTATTGTATTTTGGTCAACTTCCGTAAGCATTAAGTGTTTATTTTATTTCAATCTGTTTATGAATAAAATGGTAACGACCATTTCAATTGTAAATTTAGGTGAAGTTTGAGATTTAATTGGGAACTAGGGCGGGTGAATAAACAAAATAAACGAAATAATTAATTTCATGTAGTTTACGAAGGCGAAGCCGCGAGCTGGTCGCTAGTTTTAAATAGTTTAGTTTTGCGGTCTTGATAGACTTGATAGATTCTTAACACGTTATGTCACATGGAATGTTAAGAACGAAGGGGCTTAGTTTACACTGCCTAACTCATACTGAGCAGGAAGTGTTTTAAGATATAAGAGAAACCAGTTTCTTAATATAATGTCAATTTGAATGTTATATTTAAAAATAGTATGCTTTCTAAAATTATCTCTGTATACATTTTACATTTTTACTGCGCCTTTTTTAATATATTTTACATGCAAACCAAATGCTACAAATTGTCGATATTTTAAATGTTCAATTAACTTTATATGGCCTCTGTCATAAATATAAAATCTATTTATTTTTATAAAGATTTTTATAAAGAGAAAATCTAGTAGATTTTACCTAGTTCTACCCTTTTTTCTGAATTAATCAACAAAATGTATGCGATTATCATTTAAATTTCGTATAATATTTATGAGTACACTAGAAATACATATAAGTGCAATATTTTCTTTACAAAGAATACGACCTTAGAATGCATAATAATTTATATTCAATTTGAACGTACAAACACTCTTTGCATATCCATGTGTCACAAAGCCCGCTATGAATACAAAATCGTAGTATTTCGGCAAACAGGTAGGAGCTTCCTTTCTGATATCCGGTAAATACTTGAGGCCCTACTTTATATAGATTGGATTGTAGGGGAAAATATGTTGAGATTTATTTTCAATCCCTCTACGTACTAGGCACGTAATGGTTTCTAAATAATACTCAGTGTATAAATAATATTAAAATGTAAATTGTTTTACCCACCAAATTCTTTACTTAATGGGCATCGTGGTGCAGTGACTACGTTTGACTGTCCACGTGATGTTTATGGCTTTGGTTCCCAATCGAGGAAATAATTATACTTAAATTATTTTCATTTCAATCTTCTTCAAGACAGAGGTCGGCGTTGTAATCCGCTTAACGCGCAATATCTTTAATTAGGGCAAAAAGCGGAAAACGGGAGTTTCTTGACATTAGGTTATCTCTTATCTAAACCTGTGTTTTACCTATTTACCTAAAACAACAGCCGCTATTTCAGTTTTGAACAGAAAAATATATAAAATAAGTATTTTAGAAAACAGCTTATTTCTCACAAAAAATATATAAAATATTCAATAAAATCTTTGACATATTTTCCTTGCTCTGCAAGTATTCTATATATATATATATTTGTAATTAATAGACTGCACGTTTATTTCCGTAGAGCTTAGCGTAGAGCTTTTCAATAATTAAATCGATTTGTACCATCCTATCTTCGGTCTCATGAAAAATGCAACGCGGCAATTTGTGGGAGTCCCTCTGGTGGATATTTTGCGCCTCTTTTCTCGTCGCCTTCCAAATTATCGGTGTAATCATTATAATATATTATTAAAACACTAAAATTGTAGACTATGCGAATATTAGTATTAATTATGATTCTGTTTTTCTTTACAATAAGGCTTGATATTATTAACATATTTTAAAGTATTATTCACACATTAAGGAAATTGCGAAATTCAGATCGAAATTGAGAATAAAAACCTTTGAACGTAGCGCAAGACCGTATGGCGTAGCAGTCAGAGCGCTTAAACGAACCCGCGCCTGTTGGAAACCGTCCAATCACTCTAGCGCTAAACCATGCGTTTGGTTGACATTATTATAAGCTTAACATATAAGTATTATAAGCCTAACTATTATAAGCTTAACATATTTTTAGAAAACTACTACCCGTGCCTCTTGGAAACCGTCCAAGTTCAACCGTCTTAGATGGTTTCCAAGAGGCGTGGGTTCGAATCTCGCTGCGTTCAAAATTTTTACACGATTTCTAAAAGATAATTTTTCATTTTCCTAAATATATGATGAACATAAAAAAAAATTGTTAAAAATATTATATACATATATATTTGTAGTATACGAGCCTCTACTTCTATATTTTATTTTTACTATGTAAATATGGGCTCAAAAGGCGTGGCAGCAGTAAAATGTAATTTATAAATTACAGCCACATTACTCAAGTGCTAAAAACAGTTCGTGCAATTGCAAATTAGAGGCAACACCTATTCACAGTTCGTTTGAGCGTTTAGTTAATTATTCAAATACTTGTTACAGTTCCTATCTTAATTCAGCAAAATTGACAATCGCATCAATGTTTTTAGTATTACGAATATTATCAGTTGCACTTTCATTGACAACAATTATAACTTGATTTTATCTAATTTAATAATCAAATGACACAGTTTTTTTTTAATTATGATTCCTTTATATTAACCGTGACTGATGTCTCTTAGATGAGATACAAAATAGTATTTGTATGTTTAATAACGGGTGGATATACGCGAAAGAAGTGACTTAGTAAACACTTGGCTTATAACCCTACCCTGTATAAATACGAAAGATTAGTGAAGATGAGAAAAAATTATAATTAATTCAAATAAAAGTTATTTTTTATTTGAATATTATAAAAAAAAACTGTAGGAAGTGATGTAGGGGGACCTCAGGTGATCTTCGAGAACTGGGAGAAACGTCTTCGGTCACGTAAAAAACGGGAGGACCCCCCCAAAAAAGTATATACAGGGACCGGCTGCCCCGCTAGTAATAAAACGTAAAATGTTTCTTTTTTTATAAATTCTAAGTATATTTACTTTAACATGAACATATTTCCGAATCATTCTTCAAATGACATAGAAAAATGCAATTATAAATTATGTTTATCAGATTTCTTACAGTTGAGCAGAATAAATCAAATTTAATAAGCTTGAATTAATAATGAAGTAATTCATTTATTACAATAAATTAACGCCTGCCCGCCCTAATAACCAAAGCTATGATAGCACTTGAAGTGAAACGGTCGAAACTGTACTTGTAGTTAGGAATTTCTAAGAGCATGTGAGTAAGCATTGCGATATTATTTATATATTTTGTTTCCTTTTATAAACGAAAAGTCATTTCCTTTGTGTAACGTTTGTTAGGTTAATATTTATAAAGCGCAACTGTTCTCTTTCAGGGCGCAGTTGTATGCATCTGACTGTAAGCTTGATTGGTTCTGAGTACAATTCCCATTTGGGGATATGGTCATATTTAAATTATGTCCATTTCACCGCTCTAGTGTGACAAAACGCAGCGTTAAGGTCCGCTACTAAATACGCAATGTCTCGATGAAAATACTATATTTGCATACTATGGATATATTCCTTATAGTTTCTTTTTTGAGCAATTTTTTTTTTGTTATGCTGTATATTCACATATTATTTCAGGAAAGCGGTTACCGTGATCCTAGCAATAGTAATTTGTATGCAAGTTATATTAGCACAAGCTAAATTCTGTATTTCTAGTCATTTAATATAATATAAAGCATTAAAAAAAATTTTGGAGAACGTATAAAAAAAAATTTTCTTATTTTAATACGTTTTTTAAAAATGTTTTTCAATTTCCTAAGTGTGTAAACAACACTTTAAAACGTTAAAATTATATAAATTGTAATGATAGATAGATATAGATGAACTAAGTAAAAATAAAACAGTTGTAACGAATATAAATAAACTTAATTAATGTATGATTTTGTTTGATAAAATTTTGTTTGAATTAACATTTTTTTACTATATATTTATATTTTTAACCTTTGATATAAATAATTGACTTTATGAATACACCTAGAAATTTTATTACAGCACATTATTCCTATAAGATGAAAGAGAAGGACCCTAGAATAGATATTGTAAAAAAATATAGCCTTTACCTACTATGGTTAAATAATCGTATTGCTTTCATCTATTGTACGCAAGAGAACGTTAACCTCTACAGAGGCTTTTAAAAAGAATTTATATTAAAAGTTGTTTGAAGTCATATATGTCGTAAAAAAATACTTTTTCAAAGTTATAGTATATTTAAACTTATAAAATTCTAAAGATGACTAATTAAAACGTAATTTGAATTAAATACAGTGAAATATTAAACTGATTTAATATTAATAATATTGTTTAATGATATTTTTCATTTAAGTTAACTTTACGCATTTTTTCCGCATAGCTGAATAGTGCTCGAATTAAAAACATGACATGTGGAGCAGAATTCAATACAACGTGTTACCAAGCGGAATAATTTAAAAAATCGTTCCTTCAAATCAGAATCGAACTGACAACTCATCCCGTTTACAGTCAGACGCAATGCACCGCCATGGTCTGAATGAATAATGATTTTTTTTTTAATTAATAACTAATATATAGCTTTTTTATAATTGTGAAATTTAATAGTGTTAAGATTTTCGTAAGTTACTAAGAAAAAATTTATCCAAATACTTGTCCATACATTTAAATTTTCATACATTTAAAAACGCTATCCTGTTAGAAAACTACTATGAGAATCATTTACATTACAATGGGTAAGAAAGAAACCGTTTTACGAAGCGTGAATGTTTGAAAAGTAAAGCCCGAGCATACAATTCGCTGTAAAAGAATTGGCAAACAGTTCGGTCATGCTTAATATTTAAAAGTAGTTACATGGAATCCTAGGTTTATACCATAAAATACTATATTTTAGAAACACTTTGAATGGTTATATATTTTTTATTTATATATATATATATATAGCGTATAGAAAAAACGATTGTGGTACAGTAGTTAGATGGGATAGTTTTGGATTACTGTTATTCTATTCAAGAAAATTATATTTAAGAAATAATTTTATTAGGAAATATTTTTATTCTGCTCTTCGGACTTGTTCGGGGAATCCCCAGATCCGGGCAAAGTGCTTTAAAGACATATTTAGAAAACGTATAAAAATTTTAACGCAGCGGATTTTCAAGAATCGCGGGTTCAAATCCGTATGTCTTTTCCAATTTCCTAAGTGTGTGAATAACACTTTAAAAAATGTCAAAAAAATATACATAGTGCGTTGTTGAGTTTCAAGTATGTTCTGGGTGACGAATAAAGTATAGTTTAGTATATTGGCTAAGTGTAGAAGTAAATAAATTATCCTCTATGTTGGTTTTATTTATCTGTTAAATAATTAATTCGTTTTATATTAGAAAACTAGAAAGTTTTTAAAGATATATCATTAAGTTTATCAGTACAAAGTAATTGATCTACAAATCTATTCTTATTAATATACAAGGGACAAACTAAAAGGGTAGGCAGTTTAGTTAGAACGAATTCAGGATAAAGGATAAGTTAATAGTTAAAAAACAATAGAGTAAAAATAATATAAATAATTAAAAGCTTTTAACTTTATGAATACACTAGCGACCACCTCGCGGCTTCGCCTGCGTACTCTGCGACTATAACTAACTGTTTGGTTTTTAACCCAGTCTAATTAAATTCCCTTTATGCACAGACTAATTAAATTTATAATTTGAATTAATTTAACTTTCTTATTTATGAGCCGATTGAAATAAAATAGACATCAAATGTTAAGAATAAAAGCTTACTAAAATACAATAGTCTAATCTACATTTAAATTGGTTTAGCCGTTTCCGAGATTAGCGTGAACAAACGCACAGACAAACAAACAAACAGACTAATAGAAAAAAGGAAATAAAAATTATTGTTCTGGGATCTACTACAAAATTTTTTTTTCTCATATATCCATCTACAGTCAGCGATCATCGATCAATTTTTTTATATATAAATATATATATATATATATATATATATATATATATATATTTATAATCACTAAGACACCTAATATATCATTAAGTAGAGTAATAGGTACATTACCTTGCAATTTTAGCATAATATTATTTCATAATCACTATATTATAATTTCAAGCCTTTCTATCAACCCTTCTATCTAAACAAAGCCATTTCAACCTCAAAAGTATCATTAATTAAAGAAACAAACGGGAAGTTGCCAGGACGGATTTTTTCTGGAAAAAAAGGTTAATTACTTCGTCGGAGAGGATTAATTTTGTGAAAATCAAAAAATATTTTATTATCCCTCTTGCCTTGCTAACTGACAGAAATTATAAGATTATTATAATTATTCTTAGCTTTACGCTTTAAGCCCGAAATTGAGACATTACATGTTAAGTGGCAAACATTCATAAATGAAAATATTTTAAACATAATCTCTCCGAGTGGGAATCGAACCAAAGACAAATCGTATTTACAATCAGACTTAATCCCACTGCGCCACGATAGTCGTATAATGTTATATATATATATATATATGTTTAATGAATTAATTATTGAAAAAATCTCCTAGACTTTGAAAGTTTAGCGATAATCCACTTTGATCTCCCTTTTTTTATACCAATTTCAAAATAACGGTTATCGTCACATTTGGTTTTTATTAACAGCTGTATAATTTTTTCGCATAGCATGGTAGTCAGGGAGAACCTAGCGTCAAAACACTCCGTTCTCCGCTTTCCGCCCGAAACCAAGACTTATCCAGAACGAGGAAATGTCAATAATTTACACATAACCATGCCATGTCACAATAAATGACACAAAATAACTATGACATTAAATTTTTAAAATATATTTTCGAATACTAAAAATATACGAAAAATATACGAATATGACACCCCTCACTCAAAAGAAGATTGTGAATATTTAATAAAACTTAAAACATCTGCAAATCTACAAATCTTGGGGACCCCTCACGTCACTAAAAACTGAATATGACAGCTCTCGTATAAGACCCGTCTTATTTATAAAAGCTTTTTACAAGAGGGCTCTGGGCTATCGAAATCTTGAGTTGAGTATACAACGTCTGCACTTGTAATGCGACTAAACGACTAATGCGAAAAGTAAAACTATTATTCAGTTTTACAGTCTGAAAGTTATCATGATAATTAAGCCTATTGTTATTTTCTATTTGGTAAGATTATATATACATTAGTCATGTGTAAAAAACGTATAAAAATTTGAACGAAGCGGGATTTCAACATGCGCCTCTTGATAACCGAAAACCGACAATTTTCTAAATATAAGTTTTTCAATTTCCTAACTGTGCGAATAGTACTTTAAAATATGATAAAAAATACTTTATATGCAGTAGGGATATCAGGTATATTCCATTTAAAGCTTTGTAACAGATAAAAATGTTAAGAAAGCACTGGGATAGTCTGAGTATGCTATATGAGAGATGCAAACAAAAATAAGGTGTAATAAAACGTGTTTTCGTCGTAGCTGGATAAAACGTATGGCTCAGTAGGCTGGGGTAGTGTACTCAAATTGTTTTTATTGATACCACGACGTTTTAAAAATTATTTAATTAGTGTAAAAGTACCAAAATTATCCACATATATTTTATAATCCCTTTCACACTATTTGTTTTAATAAATAAAAAATAAAATTTGTAATCAAATTAATTTAATCGATAAGGTCTTAAACGCTTTTCAAATCAGCAATGATCGATATATCCAGCCGGAGCCAGGGCGCGTTACTAGGTAATAATAATGACATTTACCATTTACTTTTACTATCTATGAATATATTATTTGCTTGTGACAACATGTAATTATAAATATCGGATGTCAGATAATACTCGTAACTTATTATCCTGGGAATTAAATTCATATGCAATATTTCACTTTAAACCAAGATTAATATTATTTGTAATTAAAATAAATTCAATAAATGATATGAAACGAGTGTAACTTCACGCCTTTTTACGCATAGAGAGAGAGAGAGAGAGAGAGAAAACAGATAACCTATTGAAAAAGACATATTTAGAAAACTTATAAAAATTTGAACGCAGCAGGATTTGAACCTGCGATTTGAATCTTAAAAACCGTTCAAGAGCGCTGACCGCTAAGCCATGCGTTCTTGAACAGTTTTCAAGAGGCGCGCGTTCATATCCTGCAGCGTTAAATTTTTTATATGTTTTCTAAATATGATTTTTTTAATTTCCTTAGTGTGCGAATAACACTTTAAAAAGTGTTAAAAAATATATATAAATAACCTATTGTTAAGATAGCATTCACCACTTTTCGCGTGAATTCGAGATATTGCGTGTTGAGTGGCGGCATTTAACGCCGCACATTTTCTTAGGTACCAGGGCGGAGAAAATTCAATATTTAATTATTATAATCTTTGAAACGATTGGGAATCGAACCCACAACTACTCGCGCTTACAGTCAGACACTGCGCTACATTGGCCGCATTAATATAAAGTAATATGTAATTATAAATTTTATAAAGTAAAATAATGTGAATAACTACTTTAACTAGTTGCCACGGTTACTGAAGCAGTTTTGTAATTCATTTAATTTATTTTCCTTCGTATACTTTTCGTTTTTTTTTAAATAAGGAGTTTTTAAGACCAAGGCGAGTCCCACTGTTATCCATTTTTATATTCATAGATATAATATGTTTTTCACAACAAAATTCAATAAAATTATTTATATTATTGTTTTAATAATATATATAGTTTTCACTTACGAATTTCTTTGCGTCAATTTTACAATCTATTTTTTTTTGACTGTAGAACAAAATCCGCTTTTGGCCGTTTATCTTGGGAATATTAAAAAAATATTTTCTTAGTAGCTAGGGGACTTCTTAAAGAACCGACATACTAAATTTCAGCCGTTCTACTCCGTATACATTGTTTGTCAGTGATTTAGTAAGTGACAGCAGAGTTATATAATATGCTTATATTTTTATAATTACAGTAAACGCGGACGCCAAAATAGCACTTACTATAATAATTTAACATTTTTAAAGTGTTATTCTTACACTTAGGGTATGAAAAACATTTTTAGAGAACGTATAAAAATTTGAAACGTAGCGCGATTCAAACCCGGATCTCTTGGTGATCGTCCACGCGCTTTAACCGCTACGCCATACGTTTTTAATGTTTTAGACTGTATATAATTTTATTATATTTAATTAATAACAACGTTTTTAAAGTTTTATTCGTATATCGTTAACATTTTGTTGTTTTTTAACAAAAAGCGCTTGCCGGCTAGTTGGAAGGCGTCCTTAATAAAATATTCGTGAAGTTATGAAGTGAAGCACCCTTGTAAGGGTCAGTCACCTGTCTTTTGTTTTATAATTTTCTTTCTTTTACAGATTTCCACATTGGCTTCTTTGGCAGCTAGTGACCTGATACTGCTTTATTCTCATATGTAGTAGAGTAGGCAGAGAGAACTCACTGTCAAGGCACTCATTTCCAGCCGAATCTGAGACATTGCTAGTTTAGTTGAGTTGAGCGGTGGAACTCAATGATGCGTTTTTGCGCCATGGCGTCTTGTCACCAGAGCGGAGAAAAGAAATAATTTATAAATAGTCATTTCCTCGATAGGGAAACGAACCCACAACCATATTATCAAACACCGTCACACTGCGCCACGATAGCCTCTATAGGCTTATGAATAAAGTAATAATATACACGCTTTTAAAGCAAGTTATTTCAGTACGTATATTTTCAGTTTTAAATCGCGTCTCATTTGTATCGGATTTGGATTATTGAGTTATTAAGAATGCGATTATAGTGGCTTCAAATATCGATAATATAAATATGATAGCTGATTCCCGCACTTGGTCTACGTAGTTTTGAAGTCTGTAGCAAAAATGTGAAGAACTTCTATACAAATTTGCGAGAGCGCTTCTTAATCCGGCCCTGACGCAAAATCCGTTATCAGCGGATGGCTACTAATAATAAACTACCTACTCAGACAAATTTGGTTTTGTTCGTCAAACTAGTTTTGACACTTCATGATGAGTGACCTTTCGTATTATATTTCTTGTCATATAAGTATGAAAAGAATATAACTTTATTGTATGGGCTTGGTTATGATAGTAAAAATAAAGGAATTTGACAAATACTGTAAACAAATTATTTTTCAATTAGTTATATCGTCCCTGCGTAAGCAAATACTCTTGAAATTGAATTGAACGTACAGCAATATGTAAAATGGTATAAATTCTCAACACAAATATACTATGTTATTTTAGTTTTCATATTTTACTATCGTAGCAGAGTTGACTAGTATTTCAGTATACACGCAATTATTATGGGTTCAATTTCTATTTAAGCATAACTTTATATTAAAAGAAATTACACTTAACTTAACAATCTGGAGCCTCTTATAGCGCAATGGGACAGTATGGCTGTTTTACTGTAAACCGCGATAGTTTTGTGTTCGATCCACACTGGAGGGAATTGTATGGAGATGAATTTATTTCTACGTTCTGGTAAGATAAATCAGCCATATAACACGCAATGCTCGAATAATCGAAATTGAGTGAAAAGGATAGAAAGGAGTGTCTTTGAAAAACACTTTTAAAAAACGTATAAAGACGTTTATTGTTGTTTTTCAATTTCCTAATAGAGCGAATAACACTTTAGAATGTTAAAAAGGAGTGTCTTTACACTAGGTTCCACTAACTTGCTATACGGAGAGTAAAGAGTTAAGAGTAAAGCTGGTAGTGTGGCTGGACTAAACGCGGGGAAGCTGCATTTAGTACGTATCCTCTGGGTGAAAAAGGAAGTTATCCTGTTATACTGCAATATAAAAAGATTTGTGATAATCAACTTTACGCTTTGTTTCGCATATCAGGGTAGTCCAAGAAACATTGAAATAATAAAATTGTAATTAACACTTTTTTTTATAGTGTTATTCATACACTTAAGAAATTGAAAAACATATATTTGCTCAGCTGGGTCGAAATTCTTATACGCTTGTTACAATTTATATTTGTTGTTAACATCTCTGTAGAGAGATTTTTATAAATTTCGGCTACCCAAAAATTATTCTACGAATAATCGCATATTTGATACATAGCATTCTCTCTTGCCGAACGATGTACGCAGCTGGGTGTAGAACCCAGGTTAGGTTAGGTTAGAGGCGGTTTAAGGCTCTCAATTTTTTATACGTTTTGTAAATATATGTTTTTTAAATTAAATTGTGATAATTTCACCAAATGGGAATCGAATCCATAACTAATGGTGATTACTGTCTTACTGCGCCATGATGGCCTCCTGATAGCCTGCGCCAAGATTCGTGGCGATAAAAAAATATTACAGCTCTATTCTTACTTAAACTCTTAGCTTAAAGTATTAAATAGTCCAATTAATGAAACATGTAATACTTAGGTTGAAAATGTTTGTTTCGTAGAAAATATTAAAGCCTATTATTAATATAAACATAGGTTATTATGCTAATGTAATATCGTTTGTAGAAAGCTCGAGCAGAAAACGATTACTTTTTGAATGGTGTGTTAATTTTGAATTTAATAACGTATTTGTATTAAAGCAGATAGAAATCAACTTAATTTATATATGTTTTTAAGGACAGAGAAATATGTCACTGCTTTTTATTTTTACTAAAATAAAAATAAAATAAAAGAAAACATATTTTATTTTTATTATTCTATCGCTTTTCCATATCGAAAGTCACACAATAACTGTTTTATGCTCTTTTACTCTTAGTATAATTTTATTTTCCTCCACATTTCACCTTAGAATTTTCAAAAGTAAATGTAACATTTTACGAGCATACCTTTCAATACTTAATGTATTTAGTTGCAGTATTTTTTCTGAAATTTCTCAACTTTCCTTTGCCCATATTCGAAATATTGCACTTTGATAAACGTAACTGAACGCCGCTTTTTATCTTACATGAGCGTAGAAATGAAATAATTTTATTATAATAATTTCTCCGTGTGGGAATCGAAACCACAACCAATCGCGACTGCATTCAGAAGCTGCAGTGCGCCACGATAGCCTTATGTTTTACAGTTTCAATAATAAAATAATAATGACTATATATATATATATATATATATATATATATATATATATATATATGTATATATCGTTACTCAGAAAGAAAATTGGTCCTTATATAGAAATAGGCTACTTATATTAATAAATTATCTTAGGCATGTTTCATTTTTATTTCACCACGGTCAAATTTCGGCAAGCAATGTTGACCAGGTCATAATGTACCGTAATATCGCTATAAATCGTCCACACCCATAATCGCCGTTGGTACACCTTAATCAGTAGAATTTTATTTGATTTTTATATAAACACGGGTTTTCGAGAAACTAATTACTCACGAATATCATGTTATATTTAAGCTTTAAAATTTAGTTCGAATTTCAGTTCATTAAAGTTTCGTTCTAATTAAATAACTACATAGTCATTAAATTCAAGACATATATATAAACAACCAGTGTTATATTTAACAGAATTCATATCTATACATATAGTAGTAGAATGTATATGAAAAAAAAAATGTAATTGGAGGCATTTATTAATGTAATAGATCCCAAAACAATGATTTTTAATTTTATTTTCTGTTTATATGTTTATTTGTGCACGCTTATCTCAGAAACCGATTTTAATGCAATTTTGACTTATTTTTATTTCGATAAACTTCACTTAACATTTAGTGTTAATTTTATTTCATTCGGTTAATTAATAAAAAAGTTACAACAATTTCAATTATAAATTTAAGCAAAGTTTGTAATTTAAGTCAGAAAGCGGGCGTTGCGAAGAAAACTAAATAGTTTAGTCGTGTAGTTTACGCAGGCTAAGCCGCGAGCGGGTCGCCAGGTTTTATATATATATAACTTAGTTATTGTTTCAATTATAGTCAGCTTTATGCTTTTAGAAGGGTTGTCAGAGAGAACTTAGTGTCAAGCCACTCGGTTCTACACTTTCCGCCAAAACCCGAGAAAACGAATAAAAATTTGAACGCAGCAGGATTTGAACCCGCGCCTCAAAACCGTTCAAGAGCTCTGACCGCTAAGCCACGCGCTCTACACCCAGCTACGTCGAAATTCTTACACGCTTATTACAACTTATATTTGTTGTTAGCATCTCTGTAGAGAGATTTTTACAAATTTCCGCTACCCAAAGATTATTCTACGAACAATCGTTTGGCAAGAGAGAATGATGCTATTTATTAAATATGTTTTCTAAATATGTTATTTTCAATTTCCTAAGTGTGCGAATAACACTTTAAAAATGTTAAAATATTATTTAACTTCCTTCCTTCCTTTCTTATTATTTATTAGAACTACGAGTAAGTTAAAGTTATAATATAAACGACGGTAACCATTTAAGAGCGTTTGCAAGTCCTTCGCTTAATTCTTTATGCATGTGAAGTTTAAGCTAACTCGATCTTAACAGGCAAAGTGCTAGTATCATTCAAAGAGCATGTATCGAGATAAAGACTATTGCAAAAAGTGAATTTGATATGTAGAAATTATGAAATTATGATAATAATACAACGTAATAAAACACGAATTAAATATTGAATTGAATTCAATGTTGTATTTTGTAGGGACAATAAAAATAATTTTATTATAACCAGTACCTTGAGTGGGATTCGAACTAACAACCAATAGCGCTTACTCTGTAAATTATTTACTTATAAAACAACGTCCTTAAGAAATATTAACAATACAATTTATAATGAAACTTCAAAGCTATTGTTCGTAAACTTTTTTATATATTTTCCACCTCAACGTAAAAAGTCATTAAATTGATAACTTTGTAGGAATCACGCCAATGAAACTTTTGCGCGACGAAAATTTTGATTAGGTGAGATGCAATAAAAAGTTCGTCAACTTCGCCTCACTTCAATTAAAGGACTTCTTTCAAGACCGACAAATTCATTATACGTTGTACTAAAAACTCTTCTAGAAGAATTGAAACAAAAGAAATATATTTAATGATGATGAATTTTGTAGTTATAATATTTTTATTATATAATCAATTTTATTTATTTTTTAAATGTTAGTGTAATACAGTTGTCCCGTATTTTATATATATGTATACAAATTTCAATATAATATATTAATTAATTAATAATATAAAAAAAAAACAAATTATTTTGAAAACAAAAAGTCAAAACATAGACAAGAAAATAGGAATTACTTTTTAAATTTTTAAGAAATTGTTTTAATTTTTAAGTTTTCTATTAATGTGTTTCAGACCCATTTTAGCACATACGGTACATGTATGCATACACACACATACACACGCACATATATACTTCATCATGTCTATTTGATCTGTCGAGTTTTTCTCCTATATAGGTCAAAGTAAAGTTATGACATTTTGAACCCTTATTCATACCCTTATCATGGAATCCTTGTAGAAAAAATAACAAACGAACAAATAAAGAAAAAGAAAAATCACTCCGTCCTCTTTTTTCATTTGTTGTACAGACTTACATCAGTACTTAATTTCTTTGACAAGTAAAAAGTGCTTCAATTTTAAAATCCACTCATTTGGTTAGTTACTGAGCGTCCCAGCTGAAGTGAACCAATCACTTCCAAAATGTCATATTATATGGAGAACTTTTGTAATTCATATTGAGTATATTGAGTTACAAAAGTTCTCCATATAGAACTTTTGTAACTCAATATGCTAATCTATACATACAATATATATTTTTTCCGGTACTTAATGAATGACAGACAATTCACATCTGAAACTACTACGCGTAGAAAGTTGGAATTTAGTATGTAAGTTTATTTTTGGAGTGTACGGTACCACTAAGGTAGAGAATATTTCAAAATTATTTTAGGGACGGAAAAAATTACATTTCACGATTTGTAGTTCACGCAAATGACGTTTCGGGCTACTAGTTTTTTTTACAGCATAGCAGGTTATATATTATATAGGATATAGGAAGTCAGGTCAGGTCAGAATAATCTGAGAGAACCATGTTCTTTTACTCTTGTCTTGACACTAGTGTTTCGATCTGCACTTTTTTCTTCGTTCTCCACTTTCCGCCAGCACGCCACACTTTTTCTTAGGTACCAGTACGGACAAATATTTAGACAATAGAATATTTTAAATATAATCAATCCCCGAATCACTATGGCCTGCCTTCACACTCTATTCACTAATTGTATCTTAATATAATATTAATATAAATTAATTTACCACTAAACTTTCTTAAATCTTATTGGACACATGTTGTATGTTGTATTAGATATGCACTCTTCAATGCATCGTGATTTAGAATTCCAATAACATATTCAAGAGGATTGATTGGAGATATTAATAATATATGTGCATATTTAAGTGAACAGTACATACATAATACAGTTGTGTATAGGCAATATGTACGTTATAATACTATTAGTAATAGTATTATTTATTATTTAGTTCATCTTTGGTACATCTAAAGTAAGGTAGTGTTCTCCAATGTCAAAACATTGCCGCCACTTTAGGCGACAGAAGAAATGAAAATATAAACATTCTCCGGAGTGGTAGTGGAAACCACTACCATCATGTTACCACTAATAAAACACCAGTTCCAGTGGGCTACGATTGCCTCAAAATTTTAATAATTGATACTTTTCTACTTTACTACGTTCTAAGCTAAATTTCAAAGCAATTTACATATAGTTCCTTTCACGTGCTACCCAACTAGGGAATGGTCAACCAGCGACAGTGTTTCCAGGTCGATACGACATGGGTACCCAATAAGCGCGTCTAGTTCCACCTTAAAAGCCGGCAACATCCCTGTAGCTTTTCTGGTGTTACACGGGGTTCTGAACACTCGTTTGCCTAGTCTATAGAATAAAAAAAAATAAAAAAAAAACTCGTGGTCATGAACTAATTTTGGTCTTTTCTTACACGATCCATTATGTTAGTGAGTAAAACTTTTTACTTCTTACGAGGGCAGTAAAATGACTTGTAAAAGTACATAGATATTAAGTAAACGTTCTGTTAAAAGGAAAATCAAAGTCATCGAGTTTTAATTTCTTTAAGGTGGCTTTAATTATTTAAGTTACCATTTATTTTTATGCAGTGGTGAAGTAATTGTCTGTGTGCGACAGTTTTAGATTCGATTTGTAATCAGAGAAAATTTTTATGTTGAATATTTTTTATGCGAAAAGCTCTTTTTTAGTCTGGTTAGTTAAAATTTATCGTCCATTTCCACTATACAATAAGTACCTACACATTGTTTTTATGAATGGCGGAAAATAAAGTCATATTTATAACCGTTCAACGGTTTTCAAAGAGGCGCGGGTTCATATACCGCTGCGTTCAAATTTTTATACGTTTTCTAAATATATCTTTTTCAATTTCCTTAGTGTGCGAATAACACTTTATAAACTGTTAAAAAAATGAGAAATAAAGTATCAATAAGTTTTTTAATATCTACTTCGTCCAATTTTGGAGATGTTAAATTAAATGCTGAAAAATTAAAAAAAGAGTAAACAGTATTATAAATACTAGCTATTATTATTGTGGTATATATTAATAAAAATTGTACACAAAAATACTATAGAAATTGTATTCCATACGATTACTCCCATATGATCCTTTCTATTTTTATTCTAAATTCAAAAGCTTTTTTAACCTATACCAATGGTAATAAACTTAGAGCATTTAAAACTTATTTATTAAATTCAAATTTAATTTCTTAGAGCTTTGGCCATTTTTATATAAATGATGGTCTGATATAATCAGGTTTTCTTCGAAAGTGCGCTATAACATTTTGTCACGTAGCTCACTGGATATAGATCTCATATTATCGCTCAACAAATTATGAATAAATTAACTCTTTACTAAGCACGCAAGTAATAGAGCTTTTAGTACTAGTTAGTTATTAGTTCGCAGGACTTGCGGTAAATATTTGTGATTGGAACCAAATATTTGGTGTTTAATGACAGTATAATATGTGTTTATTCGTAAATATTACAAGATTCATTCATGATATTTCGATAAAACAATGAATAAGTGTTCAAAAATAGTGCTTAGAAAAAAAAATTGGAGAAACTAATTAGGACTGCAAATTTAAGTTAGCAGAAGTAAAACTGTATTATAATAATATATATCTTTATTTCTTCTCACAAAGCTTGGTCTTAATAAATATATCACCAAAACGTGTCAACCGATAGCGGGCAGAAAAAGCTATTGTGAGAGACTGGTGTCCCTACTGCTTAAGCATCGGTTTTACAAATTACCAGGCCCAGACCCTCATATATAATAAAAATATAAAAACAGTATATACCTGTAATATATAAAGCAGTAAATATACTAACAAGTTGTGTGTTTGTGTCCGTTGAGTTCCGTTACCCAACATGAATACACAATGTCTCGTATTTAGGTGAAAAGTGGAGGATGGAGTGTCTTGACAATAGATTCTCTCTGAATACCCTGCTATGTAGGAAAACATGTAAAGGTCGAAAAAACATAAAGTAAAAATAAGTTTTCATCATATCCTTATTTTAGCAACTTCAAAACACAAAATTTTCCTTCCATAGAGTAAATAAACTTCAATAAAACAGACAACTTGTACAATATTTTTATTTCAAGACATATATTTCTGTGTTCTATTGCGAAATGAGTAACACTCAACTGTACGTAGCGAGCGCTTCCCCACTAATTTTGCACCTTCATTTTTCCGCTTGGATTTCTCACTGACGTGTCGAGAGCTGCTGTAATGTTAATTGTATCTTTCTAAACTGTAATAAAAAAACTTTGAATATAAAACATTACAGTACTTCAAGTTCAAAGTTTATAGTTTATAATTTTGCTTATTTAAACCACTTTTAGTAACATAAATATGCTTAATCATTACGAATTTAGACGTAGCCGGACGAAGAACATATGGATTAGCTGTCAGAGCATTTGGACGGTTTCCAAGAAACGTGGGTTTGAATCCGGTTGCGTTCAATTTTTTATATATTTTCTAAAAAATATTTTTCATTTATTATTACTTCACAAATCTAAAATTATAATTGCAATAATAGAAAAGCAGAGGTAAGAGCTTTTCTAAATAGCAATTCTAAACATAACCAAAACTACTTTTGTATTGGAACAAAGTATTTTAATATAGTACAGTATTTCTCAGCTCACCTTACACAGAAATCACGAGCCCACGGACCGTGGCGTGATTTTCCGTAATAAATTACTTTAGTATATTTTTAAAACAATACTGTTTACCTAACAGCATCCAATTACTAAACGGCTCGTGACTTCATAAATTGGCTTTGGGTTAAAACTTCAAAAGGTAAAAGGTGAGTAGTTGTTTTCTTTAATGTCACATTTGTTTTTAAACGTGACAAAATTTTCTAAATAACCTAAATTACACTGGTCTATAGAGAGAAAAAGTATTTGATTAAAAGTTTCATTTTTATTGAATTTTTGTTCGTCTTCTTCTGCTTAATACTAGTTGATAAGAAAAAGTCGTTTATTAGTTTGATTTTACACGATACTCGATATCTTCCGAATTTAACGAGTCTAACTCTGATTGAACGAGATACTGTTGGTATTCTCTTATATTGTGTTTTAGTGTACTGTATAAAATTTTATAAGTGATAAAAATATTAAAAATAATTTCTAATTAGTCAGAAATTTCCTCACAATCGATTCAGCGATTTGGCCGTGATGTCGTCACAGACAGACATACAGACAAAGTTACTATCGCATTTATAATAGAATAAACTTACAATAAAGAACTACTTACACAAGAAAACAAATCTCTTAAAATTGAAACTTGGCTCAAAAATACAATAATTTCCTAAAGGTAATTTCTCTCTCGTCTCTTAAAATTACACAGCAGATGTTTTAAACGGTGTTAATATTTTTTTCAGCTTAATGCTTTTTTCTCTCCGCTCAAATTTGACTATTACAAAAGATACAATAAATACAATTACGTTGTAAATTAAATGCGGAAATCCATCTTTTTCTTACCGAAGAGAAAAAATGAAAACAATATAAATATGACCATTCGTTCAAGTTCGACTCGAACCCACAACCATCATGTTTGCAGCCAGACGCTACCCCACTATAACACGATGGCCTCAAAGCTAATGAATTTTATTTGTTAACGAAAACTGCCGATAACACTAAATAAATTTTAGTAATGCGACATTAACCTGTTTATTATAGGCTGTTAGGCTGGTCTATCATGTTTCTTTGTCAGATTTTCCAGATCTTTATTTGTTACATGACAATGGAAAATGTTACATGTAACCTATCACATTAAATAGTTTACGTTTGCTACGGAGACATTTGCTATTTTATAATAACTTAGCTAGACTGCCATGGTCGTTCATCAGCTGGTTCGTATCTTAGTTTTTTTTTCTCAACGGCAAATGCCCATCACGTTGATCAATTTTTGCTAAAGTGACATTTTGTTACTTCTTATAGTTTAACTGGGCTTATATGAATTACATCAGATGTTTCAGATCTATAATTTTTATATGTCAACGGAAAATGTTATTAGTAATGAACCATTTCCTTATTATTAGTCCATTATAGTTCTACATTAGGTGTTCTTCTTCTTCAAAATCAATTATATCCTAAAGATTGACCAGGCTTAAAAGGCATAGAACAAATTAAAGTTTCATTCGAATCGGTCCAGTAACTACGAAGATGTGCGCGTACAAACAGACAAAGAGATAGACTAAAATTTAAAAAATATATAGATACGTGTATACGTAGAGGAGACGTATTAGAGCAAAAATAGATGAAGTATAACAGATAATAAGATTTTCTGGCAAAATAGGAATTTGCCAGTGGCATTCGTTCGCTCGCGCTTAATTCAATTTTGTTGACTGCTGAAATTTGAAATGATGTTCCAACAGTAGCCTACTGTGGGTTTCGTATAGAAACATTCTCATAATTTTTTCATGTATCAGTATACGTAGAGAGATCTTAGTGCCAAAACACTCTGTGTTTCTCTTTTTTTCTACAAATCAATAGAAATTTTTTTAACGCAAACTAGACTAATATTTAATTTAGAGCTCCAGAAGTACAATAGAAAAACCTAGATTGAACTGGCGCAACGAGTCAGTATTACATTTAGAACAACATCTATATTAAGCAAATGTGAACTAAATTGTACTCACATATCATACATATTAATGCATTTTGCGTATATTAAATTCCGTGAATTCCTCCCACTGTATGTAATCACTATAATGCCTTGATAAATATTATCAAAAGAACACCATAAAGGCGCAGTGCTTAGTGTATATATGATTATTATAGGTTTGAAACCATTTAGAGTAATGCTTATACTTAAATTATCTTCGTATTTCCGCTGGTAAAACAAAACGTGGTTTCATTTATGTATTAGGACAATATTTTTTTCTATATAACGTTGAAACAATAAATTCAACATTTACACCGTCCGCGGATTTGTCCTATAATGATGTATTTGCCATGATTCCCTTTTAATTTCACTTGAATGTAATTTGTTATTATATTTCAATTATAAAAAAATTGTAACACATGTTGTATATACAGTTTTTAATGCATTAAAATAATGCTAACAACAAATATAAACATGTGACCACGGACTACTGTAAAATGTTCGAAACGTCGGGTCTTCTAAAATTATTTGTAACATTTTTTAAAGTGTTAATGGCACACTTAGGAAATTGAAAAAGACATATTTATAAAACGTATTAAAATTTGAACGCAGCGCCTCATGAATATAAGTTGTAATAAGCGTATAAGAATTTCAACGCACCTGGATGTAAAACGCATGGCTTAGCGGTCAGGGCGCTTGAACGGTTTTCAAGAGGTGCGGGTTCATGTCCCGCTGCGTTCAAATTTTTATATATTTTCTAAATATGTCTTTTTCTAAAATTTATTTTCAAATATTAAACATATCCGCGATTAATCTGGTTAAAATAGTTTAATTTCAAAAATTAATTATCCCGTCAAGTCCCAATAGTGCAACAACACCTTCTATATAAATATGTTAAAAAAATAATAATTTCTTTATCCGACCTGCAAACGTCAGACCCGTGGAAAATTGTGAAAAAATATATAATTAAGTAATGAACAATATTTAACAAAATTTGTTGCCATTTTCATTAAGAGTTATACGTTACAATCCCGTGTTTCCCAGCAATGTATATAGCGAGTAGATTCGTTTCAGATGGACGTGACGTAACCAGAGTAAACACAATGAGATCGAGCTCTCAAAAGTATGTCAGTTCGAGCAAAATTAATCTAGCGTTTTATGTTTTTTTTTTTAATTTCCTAAGCTTTTCTACTAGATGTGCCATTGTAATTGAAGTTAAAAATTGAAATTTAAATACCGTATAATATTTTTCATATTTTGATTGTAGCTTTCGATATGGAATTCATATTGTAGTTATCCTTTATTGAATTAAAAAAATATCTTTATGATATTAATATAATTTAAAAAAAAATCCTGCATATCATGGTAGGCAGAGAGAACCTAGAAGTGTCTAGAAGACACTCCGCTCTGTACATGTCGCCGGATATCGAGAAATTGCGTGTTGAACAGCGGAATTTAATGCAGCGCTTTGTATTCCCAAATCGGGTTTACAGTAAGAGGCTGTCACACTCCGCCACGATGACCTTGGAAATGAGTGGATGGTTTGATATTTATAAACAAAAATAAATCACATATTTAGAAAACGTATAAACATTTGAACGCAGCGGAATTTGAACCCGCGCCTTTTCAAAACTGTCCAGGCGTTGAGACGCGGAATCAATTCCCGCTGCGTTCAAATTTTTATACGTTTTCTAAATATGTCTTTTTCAATTTCTTAACATTGTGTGCGATTAACACTTTTAAAAATGTAAAAAAAAAAAAATTAATCAACAATAAGAATTTCATTTAAGAAAACCCTTTTATTCTTAATTTATATTTTATAACTTACACACGGAACTATTTGTTATACAAATATTAAACTGTTCAACAAATTCATAGCTCACTGTATTTCCTTGTAGCCATTAGGTGCGTATTTCTATGTAATCTAATCGCTCAATCATCCAAAACGCATGATTTGATCGATTAAACATCGGGTTTGCGGTTATACAAGCAATACTAGGCAGCTGTTTTTGATATAGTTTAACTATGCCTATATATTTGAATATGTCTTTTAAAATTGTAATAAATATACTTCACTATTTACTTATATTTTAAGATATATAGTCTAAATATATTAAATTTGAATGACAGTATAGAATGAATTATGTATTAAAAAAATATTTTCTCTAAATAACGTTGAAACAATAAAATCGGAATTTGCAAACGTGTCCGAATCCGATAACGATGTATTTGCTTTTAGTTTCACTTGAATCTTATTTTTTATTATATTTTACTTATAAAAAAATCGTTACACATATAATCTGTAATGTTTTCATAGATTACTTTTTTAGTTAGGCACTTCAATACTAAACGTGTATATGCTCAGCTAATTTGTAAGGTGCGTATGAGTTATAGAAATCATGATAGCGGCGATCAGAAACCATGATTGCCAACGCGCAAATGAGGTCGCATATTGTTGGTGTTTAGGAACGAGTGTGGAAAATAGTCTTAATGCCCTGGACTACAGTACTTTGTATTAAACGTAAATTTGGCTAATATACGAAAATCGTGTTCTGCATACTGTGATGAATAACTTAACTATTTGTAGTCGTATAATATGTAATTATTATATTAATACGTTAAAGATAACGAGAACTATCGTTGGCTGTAGTTTGATATAATAATTGTATCAAATAAGAGACAAATGCCACCTCACTCTACCTGTAACCACGGACCACTATAAAGTGTTCGAAACGTCGAGTTTCTAAAATGTATTTTCGAATACCAAAAATATACGCTATTAATCTAGCTAAAAATAGTTTCATTTCAAAATGTGTTAAAATAACGAAAACCAAAGATTGTATTATGTTAAAGAAAACTGGTAGAGCCCTTTTTTAAGGAAATTTATGTATATAGAGTAGTATAAAATTTACTATAGTTAAAGTTTATTATTAATACAATAATAATACACTAGAAATCAAGAGCGGATCCACCATTGTGGGCACGATGGGCATGCTGACAACCCAAACTGATTTGGACCACTTACCAATTATACGGCAAAAACTTATACGCGTTTCTCAATTGGAATTATACCCGTGTTCATAATCCGGTTTTGCACTAGATAGATATTAAAGTGGCTGTGACCAACATCCTTTTTGAGAATCTGTATCCGCGCCTGCTGTTTGATAAATACATTTATAAAAAGTGGCGTACTTGCATATTAAAACTCAATACTCACATCTTCAGGCAAAATCATGGCACTATTGAAGGTCTTGTTGTCAAAGGCAAGGTCGAAGGCACTGGACCACGACGAAGGTCCAATGCGGTGACAGACCAAGTAAAGTCGCTATCAGAGCTATATATATGGGAGTATACCTGAAGGGCAGCGAGAGATGGTGGAACATGGTTCGGACCTTCGAATTGAAACAGCATGTTGACCACGACCACTCCGCAAATAGGGATACGAATAAGAGACGTACCCTTTACGTTACCACAAGCTAACGGTCTACTGGCAAGAATAGATATGTTATAGAAGCGCAGTTCAAAATTGTTTAATTGTATTCTATTAATTAATGATTTCGGATTTATTTGAGCTTAGAGTTATATTTAAAATATTATCGTTTTCCTTGCATAGCGTAAAAATTAACTTAACTGCAATTTCAATTGCAAATGTAGGGTGACATGTTGCTAGATTTTCTGTAATTACCTCGTATATTTGTTTGATGGTTTAATTGCTGGGATATTATATAAGCTCTGCCCGGTTTAAGGTCAAAAACATAGTGTAGAGTTTATAAGTATGTGCTTGTGTATTGGATTATTTAATTTTAATCATGATAGATCCTAAATACAAAGTATTTAAGCTTTCACTTGCATTTGTGACTATTAATGCTAGTTTTTTTAGATTTTCTAATAGAGTTCTATTTTGACCAGTGTCTTACCGTTTCATTTTGCTGGAAAATTTGCACAGGTATCCGGGCCCGATCACTGTACAATATTTTAATAATATGAATCTGATATTTTTGGCAGAAAAAAAAAAAAAAAAAAAAAAAAAAAAAAAAAAAAAAAAAAAAAAAAAAAAAAAAAAAAAAAAAAAAAAAAAAAAAAAAAAAAAAAAAAAAAAAAAAAAAAAAAAAAAAAAAAAAAAAAAAAAAAAAAAAAAAAAAAAAAAAAAAAAAAAAAAAAAAAAAAAAAAAAAAAAAAAAAAAAAAAAAAAAAAAAAAAAAAAAAAAAAAAAAAAAAAAAAAAAAAAAAAAAAAAAAAAAAAAAAAAAAAAAAAAAAAAAAAAAAAAAAAAAAAAAAAAAAAAAAAAAAAAAAAAAAAAAAAAAAAAAAAAAAAAAAAAAAAAAAAAAAAAAAAAAAAAAAAAAAAAAAAAAAAAAAAAAAAAAAAAAAAAAAAAAAAAAAAAAAAAAAAAAAAAAAAAAAAAAAAATATTTTATTATCTATATAATTTATTATATAATATTTTATTATATGAAAGTTTCATACGTATAACGTGATGTATTTTTTTGTGTTCTTACATTTTCTATATACATATGTCTACAAGTCTAAATATTTAGATATCAAGATGTCTGAATGTCAAGACGTTTGGAAATAATAATGTTAGCATGATCAGATGTTCTGATACGCTTTTAATGTGGATGCTAGTTGTTGCCTTTGAATTTGAGTATTGTATATTTTTAACCCACGATGCAAAAGAAAATCGATGTCTCTATTTGTATGTGTCTGTCTGTGGCTCTCAATATCGTAGGTCTCAAGCAAGTGGACCGAATGCGATGATTTTTTTTTATTTGGAAGTCTGTTTCCTGTTTCGCGCTGGTTTTTAGCTATATTTTGTGAAAATTATTAATTAGTTAGTATCAACAGCATTTAAGGCGCACAATTGAATTTACTGGACATGCGTTCAATGAACATTAAATCCTAGCAGACAAAAGTGGAGCCACAAATAAAATTTTCCATAATTATTACATTTCATACAAAAGCCCAAAATGAAAAGCATATCGAGAAATACATGAAATACAAATGTACTGAATAAAAAGCCGGTTCCAATTACTCTTTTATTCTTTTGTGAATCGTACGTGCATTTCATCTGTCACTCGAATGAAGTGACGAAAAGTGGCAGAAATGTCTTTCAAAAGCAAAACAAATAAATATATATATATATATATATATATATATATATATATATATATATGATTATATACTGATTATATACGTAATCATTATGGGTTCGATTTAGCTGGGAATTGGTTATATATAAAACAGTATCTATTAAGTCTCCCCAAGTCTGGATGTGAGCTAAGATTTTTTTTTAACTTCTTTATGGTGTTTCAAATATTTGCTTAGAATTTTCACGTTACATGTCAATATATATTAGCCTAGCCATTTTTCATTATATCTGTTAATTTAATGTAAAAAATTCCTAGTAAGCTGAATAATTGTATGCATCTACAAAAGGGAACTGATATACATGTTTTTTGAATAAAACTACTCAAAAGTAACTTTTATAGCCGGCATGATATCTTTATTGATTTTTCATATTAAGGTTTATACAAAATTTGCTTATATCGGGCTTTAAAGCATTATAAAATGACTGATGAATGATAAATGATGATAACACGATGTTATTTACCTTAATCGTATATTTTAATAGAACGTATATATATTTTTACATTTTTTAAAGTGTTAATCGCACACTTAGGAAATTGAAAAAGAACGGTTTCCAAGCCTCTGAACGGTTTCCAAGAGACGCGGGTCCAAATCCTGCTGCGTTCAAAATTTTTATACGTTTTCTAAATATGTATTATTATAAAGAACTTGTTTTATATAAACGTTTTTTTGTTCGTCAAAAACATTGCTTGATCATCTAACCAAACACAAAATTTAAATTTGACCCGAAACGAAACTTGGAGTGCTAAAGATATTCCTCAAAAACACTTGCGTGACCTCTCTTGTCAGTTCGTAACTTCCGGAATTTTCTATTAGCGTTGAAAATTAAAATACCATTATATTCAACAATCATAGATATCAGGTATTTAAGTTTTCTTCTTAAATATATTGACTTGATTCATATCTAATTCTTGATGATGCCAAGTTGCCTGTGGTTGAATACTCTAAATCTAAATGACAAAAATATGTTGATATATTAGTTTCGTCAGGAAAATAGATAACAAATTTCAAAGAAAAATACTAAATAATTGATTAATCATTTATTTATTTTTTTAACTTCACGCTTTTTCCCGCATAGGTTCCCGTAGGTTAGACAGAGAAAACTTTGTGTTAAGACACTCCGTTCTCTACATTCCGTCCGGATTCGAGTGTTACCAGAGCAGAGAAATAAAAATTTCCCCTAAGTGGAAATCAAAGCGACAACCCTCGCGTCTACAGCCAAACGCTGTCACACTGCGCCACAGTGGGCTGTATTTAATAATTTTGAATATAATATCTATATACAAATTATATGTCAATTAACTAAGCCACTGATACACAAATATTCAAACAACGTTAATGCAAAACGACATGTCGATGGTTCGATCACAATTTCCAATTTGATTTGTTATGCAACTCCGCACTTGAATTTCAGATTTCAGTGAAGTCTTGAATAAGAATCAAAATACTGATTTACGTTATGGCTTTACAATCAAGTCGAGACTAAATTCTAGATAGATCTATGCAGTTATAGGAAATGATAACAAGTTCTACACCCGGGCTGGGTTCAAAGAAAAGAGATTTTTTATTTTTAAAAAATTGGTTTTAAGATCAGTACGGTAACAATGCCTCAATAATATTATATTTTTAAACTTATTAATTTAATTAATAAAATGCTAGGCGAAAATTCCGTCTTCAATACATGGATGACTGGAAGTAATTATAATTTAATGTGTACTTACTACTATACTATACTATACTACTATATAACCCCAACAACCAACCAAGGCCATCGTGGCGCAGTGGATCAGCGGCGGACTGTAAATGCGATTGGGTGTGTGTTCGATACCCATTCGGAGAATTTATTATATTTAAAATGGTACCTGATACTTATAAAAGCTGCTACTCAACACGCAATGTGTGTCTTGACACTAGGCTGAAAAAACGATATTACAAACACGTTCGTTCGTTCGACATTCGGGTTTGACCAAAATGTTAAGTATTTACTATAGCAAGAATTTAAAATTTGAATTGTTTATGAGTTATATATTACTTTTTATTAATGAGTAATATATGCCTCGTTCTTCAGAATTAACATGTATTTTTCTTTCTTTAGATCTCAATTTTACGACAATATTACATTGAAGAAATCAACTAAAGTCGAGGAAATAAAGACACATTATGTATAGATATTTCGACTTTGTTATATAATAAAAATATGTTACTGATGATGACTAAGAAAAAATATTATTGGGTACATTTATCATCATCAATGCTTAATAGAACCCAAAACAATGATTTTTATGTTAGTCTGTGCGTCTGTGCATGCTAATCTGAGACCGGCTCCATCTCAAAGGGCTTACCCGATTTAAATGCAGTTTTGACTGTTGTATTTTCGTAAACTTCCCTTTGGAAACATTTGGTGTTTTATATTATGTTTTATTAAATTGACTAAAAACTTAAATTAATTATAGCTTTAATAATGTAGCAGATATTATTTTCAAACTAAATTAAACTTATCTGAGAACTGAATTGAATTCACACCCATAACGTTCAGTCTCCCCATTATGACTATACCACGGTTCATTCATATCTTTAAACTTGTTTAATTATAAAACGACAGGTATAATTTTTCCAAACGCTAAACGTATTAATATAATTATTTCACGTGAACTTACAATTGCTTTATTTTTTCGAAATATACCTCCATAAATCATGGGGCTGTTAGATAATAATCTAATTTATTACGCCATAAACTTCTAACAAGTTAACATTTCATTTGGCTTTGAATATAAAACATGGAATTCCAGAAAAATTGTTTGTCGCTGTTGCGTAGTTGAGACACGCTTGATTCGACTTTAAGCGTGATAGCTGTGGGTTCAAACTCCAATTGAAAGAAAGTTTGTATTCATGATATATGTAGTTTTATTTACCGATCTAGACCAGTCCCCGATAAGCAAAATGCTTTCGGTTTTGCAATCTAACGGCCGAAGACTTTATCGGATAGCCGGATGGCGGTTAGTGGATGTCAGATTGACTTGTCTTTAGAGCTTTAGTGATATAGGATTAATATTTTTACTCTATTGATTATGTAGTTATTGTGTTAATTTTCTTATGAACGATATATAGTAAATATTATAATTTTCGGTTACAATGGTCTTAATTAAGTTAATTTTATAAATAAAATTAATAAAATTAATTAGTTGTTGTTCTCCATTTTTTCATGTAAAACCAGAAAATAAAATTATATTTATATTTATTTATATTTCATATGAAATACAAAGAAAATTTTTAAACAATTATTTAAATTCTTATTCTTTGAAAGTTTTAAGCAGCCGAGTTGTACTCACGCATCTTGGATAAAGTCTTAAATATTTTAATCTATCAATCGCTCAATTCACAATGCTTGTGATTCTCGGACGGAGTGTTTAGAATTGTTTGCTATACAGGAAACAAGGTAAAAGTTGAAAAAAAAACCAGCTAAAGGCTTACACTATATTAAATAGAATAAAACATCTATCACACACATACATATGTGATAGATGTTTTACCTATATAGTAGGTTTATATTATATTAAAAAAATTTTACTTTTTATATCAATAAATATTTAAATAAAAAACTTCTAAAAGACATTCCTAACTTTTACAAAAATTACTCTCTATACACTTGTAAATATGAAAAATCGTATCAAACTTCCCAAATTCCACATTGTCCTAGAACAAAAACGTTCATTAAAATAAAATTAGCCGCCTTGTTCGCAAATAGTACCTACCTATGGTAGAGTGAATATTATAATTTCAAAAGGGACAACCGGCAATCATTTTGTTAATTGAGAACTCATTCGTGTACAATATTTTTAATTAACACGTAATTTATATGACTAAGAATATATATGGAAAAGCTATATTGGATAATAAATATGATACAAGTATTTTATAACGGCCAGACTGTACACGCGACTGGTTGTGGTTCGATCGATAATAATTTAATTATTTTCATTTCTCCGCTTCGGTTCAGACAAAGCACGGCGTTGAGTTACGCCACTCAACCATAAAAGTCTCGATGTCTAGCGGAATGTTGAACGAACGAAATGCCATGCGGGGAAAAAGCATGAGGCTGCTTTATTTTATAATATATTGTGAAGCATATATTTATATGTAACACATCACCCTCATCAATGCGAGCAAGACGATGAGAAAATAAGTTTATTATTGAAAAACCATTATTAGAAAACGTATAAAATTTTTAACGCAGCAGGATTCGAACGCCCTCATCATCTATCATTACAACTTATATAGATGCTTACAAGAAAAATAAGTTATAATAAGCATATAAGAATTTCAACTTATTCGGATGTAGAATGCATTGCTTAGCGGTTAGAGCACTTGGACGGTTTACAAGAGACGCGGTTCGAATCCTGCTGCGTTCAAATTTTTATACGCTTTCTAAAAATGGTTTTTAATTTACTATGTGTATGAATAACACTTTAAAAAATGTTAGAAGTATTTTATTATTTTCGTCTTATTTAGAAATCAATGCTGTGCTTTTCCAGACTGGGAAAACGAAAATATGTATATACTAAACACAGCTGAACACTGTTTTATTTTACTGATACTAAATTTAGAATAAAATAAGTTTGTTTTATTTACGAAAGCGTAATAAAAAAAGCGTATATATATTATTTTTACACATTATTTTTATTTGTACACAAAATGTACATTTACTTTAGATTCTAACATAATAATGAAAGTAAAGTGTGCGAAATTATAACAACAAACCTAAGAACGTCTTGTTTGTATAAATCTTAGGAGTAATTTTATAATTTAAACTTTTATAATAGAAATTTCATACCTTAAGCCTATTTGCATTTGGGACTTACGAAGATTATCTTCTAAAAGAGTAAAAGTAAGTTGGTGAAGTTCTATTTCTATGTAAATTGTAACTGTGCGTTCAGTTGTTAAGTACTGTCAATATGGAACAGGAACTCCTAGTGTGCTAACTTGCAGCCATTGTGGCGCAGTGGGTTATAGGTTCGGTTCCCACTGGTTGGAATGATAATATTATGTAATAATTAATCTATTGATATATGACTAATCATTCTCTTTCATTACTCTGCCCTGGTGGTGAGGCAAAGCGCGGCGTTGAGCTCCGCCATTCAACATGCAGTGTATCGAGTTTGGGCGGAAAGTGGAAAACGGAGTGTCTCAACACTAGTTCTGATACCCTGCTAATGCTATGCGGGAAAAAGTGTGAAGCTGCTGGCTTATCGTTGCTTTTGATTGTTTTAAGGCAATGTAGAGGAATATTTTAATTTGTTTTTGGTTTAAATCTTAAGTATTTCCTAGGTGTTGTGAAGTAAATGTACACACTTACTTAGTGATATATTACTAACAATAACTGGAAAACGATAAATATGCATTATACATTTAAACAAGTACATTAATAGAAAATTTGAGGTTTTGAATACTTTAGAGTAGTCCGTAGTTTAAAAATGAAAAATGTCAAATCTGTTAAATAAAATATATAAACGTAAATAAACAAATACTATTTTTTTTAGATGATGCTCGAATCTATTGTTAACCTAGATATCGATATCGTTGATTTTTATAAGGCTTGTTGAGCACCACGTGCTTCGTTATTTAAATAGCAATATTATTGTTTATATTATATATAATAACACAATCTGGCGACCAAAAATACAGAAATAATGACACAATTAAAGTTACCAATATTAATATATCTGTTTTCTATATAATTAATGAAAGATTCATTATATTTAAAAAATATATATATTTCATGGGGCCTTTGCGGCGCAATGTGACGGCGTCTGACTGTGTACGCGATGGTTGTGGGTTCGAATTGCAACTAGGGGATTGATTATTTATAAAATATTTTCATTTCTCTGCTCTGATACCTAAAAAATAGTAATGTTGAGTTCAACCACTCAATATGCAATGTCTCGGAAAATCTAGAACGGACTGCCCTGACACTAGGTTATCTCTGGCTTTCTGACCCTGTTATGCGGGAAAAAGTGTGAGACTGATTATTAATATTAATTTCATCGCTCCGCTAATACGAAGCCTGGCATATAATCCCGCCACTTAGAGGATGCAAGCTAAGTACAATTCCTTAGCAGAAAGCTGTCTCTGCCTAATTCCCAGTATACAGAAGAAAGGTAACAAATCAATTAAACGTCAATTGTATAATAGAAATGGCCCTATTTAATTCCAACAGCTGCCAATCTATGTTTCCAACTCATTTGCTCCAGGAAGCTGTCTAAGCCATTGTCTTGCCCTTCTCTCGATGGTTTTTATCGTAAACAATACATTAACGCGTATCCAGGGCAGTGCCAACAGACTGTCAAGACTACAATACAATGCTATAGTGACGTTCAGAACAATTGACGCTCAAGTTACTATAGTATTGAAATATTTCAATAGAAAAGTGTTGTTTTGATGATAATTATGTAAAATTAAATATTATTTAAACATAGTAAAGAAAACTAATATGGAAGTTCCAAGTTTTGGTTTTGACGTATGCCTAATTGGGGATACGTATATGAGATGAATATTTTAAAAATTGCATTTTTACCCGCGACGGTAGGGGGACGGTATGTGCATTTGGAGTGAGAGCTTGTTTGTTTGTTTGTGCAAACCAATGTTGCTATTTATATCCAAAACTACTATCCTAATAGTTTAATTGATGCATGTTCTTAGACATGTGTATGTATTTGTTTGTGCCTGCTCCCTGCATATATATATATATATATATATATATATTTAAAAGCATTGTTATTCAAATAATTTTATAAAGCTATATCAAAGGCTTATGAAAACTGGGTTATGCTGATATTTGAAATGTCACTTGCAGATCTAAAACAAGAGATGCAATCATAATAAGATAATTTCGTTCCAATAAATTTATTATTTTCAATATCTAATTTGAGATATTAAATTAGTATACTGATAATATCACGGGTAAAATAAATTCGACCGTTAGTTCAAATTCAATATATTTACATCATACTTACTTTTAGCTATGATATAAGTACTACAAAATAATATAAAAAATTTTTGCAAACGTATTAAAATTTCAACACAACAGGATTCGGAACCTATTGGACCTCCTCGACCTCGAAAAAATCTCTACAGAGATGCTAATAACAAAAATAAATTGTAATAAACGTGTAAGAATTTCAGAGTGGTAGGACAGTTTCCAACGGGCGCTGGTTCAAATCCCGCGGTGTGTAAACGTAAAATATTTTTCATTTCCTAAGTGTCTGAAACTTACAACTTTAAAATGTTAAAATACTACAAAATAATTTTATTAAAATAACAAGCCATATTAATCATAAAAATACTCTAAAGTAGCTTAAGATACACCTCTTAAAAAAAATATATTCAATATTATTTCTAAAAAGCCTTATATCAGTTTGGAAAAGAGCTGATACTCTTCAAATTGCTGGGCTGAGTTTAACCAAACCTAGCTAAGAACCACCGCAAGGAAACTAGCATAAAAAAGCGTGAAAAAATTGAAAAAAAAAACACATCCGATTTGGTCCATCTGTTTGAGAACTACGATGTACAGACAGACAGACACACAGTCATCACAGTCATAGTCAACAAGAAGTATAACAGAAGGAAATAAAATAAAGCTATCGCGGTGCAGTGAAAAAGTGTTTGATAGCTTACGAACTAGTGGTCAGTTCATCAGTTGACAGAATAATTAAAATATTTAAATTATTTTTATTTGAATTAGTAAAACAAGCTATAGCGTTAAGTCCCGCCATCAAAGGCATAGAAAGAGAAGAATGGAGTGGCAGGTTTGTATGTAGAAAATGAAATACGTTAAAAAATACATTATTATTACTTAGATATAAAATGTTTATAACATTTCTAGCATCAAATCGCTTTCTATCCCGCTCGTAATATAAAACACTTCCTTTTAATGCAACATCATATAAATTGTTACGATCGTACAAGGGTCGAAAGGGGATTCCCCTACAGCATACATATGTCCGTTTATTTCCGGTGAAAGGTTTTCGTCACGTTCCTGCTACTTAGTAAATTGAAAGTTAGCCTTTTCAATATTACACCCCTATTCTATTTACTTAAATGAATGCAATATGTACAGTCTTTGTTACTTTAACAAACACTTTTGAGAATGGTTTGGTCGTGGCCTAGCATTTTTAATGAGGTACAACAAAATCTAATAAGTTCTTTGATTTTTGCGATTATTACACATTTCGAACGTCATATTCTCGCTAGGGAAAACAGATATATCCCAAGGATGATTCGCGACGCTATTGAAATACAAAAACACCCTAATTTCAATAGAGAAGACGGTTGGAAACTTTCTACCACCTGGGACACAGTACTAAAAACTTTGAAGTCTCAATCCCGTGTGTGTTCGAAACGTCGGGTTCTAAAAATGTATTTTCGAATACCAAAATAATACGCGATTAATCCCGTTAAAATAGTTTCATTTCGAAACAACACATCTATTAGATACAAAATACTATGTTAAAAAATATTTTATGAGTAAAGTATAGAAGGCTATGAAGCTTTACGCTTTTCCCGCATAAAAGTATAGGCACAGGCAACGTAGTGTATATGAGTATGTGTATGTGCATTAACATATGTAGGTTTTTTAATGTATATTTTTTACTTTAATACAACACATGTATATTTTCTGTATTTTTATTGTTTAACAATTATTGATAAACCGAATAAATAAAATAAAATAAAATAAAATAAAGTATTATAAAATAAAATAAATATTTCGGTAGATATTAAAAGCCTAGTGACTTTGAATCTTAGGTAAATGTAAGGTGTACTGAGATATGGAGAAAAAAGAATTTCTTTTATAAACTTCCTCTAGTGAGATTCGAACTCAGAATAACTGTTTATATTCAAATATTTTTTAACCACCACGCCATATCCTATCCTATAAGTGACTTCGCTTTTTACTTCACACTTTACACCGAAAATTAATGCTGCTTTATTAATATAATCTAATAGAAAAATAAAAATATTGCACTACTGAGTATAAAAAAAACATTTTTGTATATACAAAAAAATAATACCATTCAGTTAACGTGCCCGGTGTAGAGATGAGAGGCTCAAGCACTAAAACCACGACGATGAGTTGAGTAAAACGGAGCTTAGCTCCAGTAGTATGGAAGTATTCCCATTATGCCTATAGGGCAACTTTACTGCTAGGAAGTTACCAATAGTTCATTTGTGATACCGGAGTGTATTAAATGAATAGATGTTTAATATTATACAGCACAATTATAGCTTATAATATGAAAGATATATTTATATTGTTTATATTTGATAAAATTTTTTGAAATGAGGACAAAATAATAAATCAAAACTACATGAGGCAATTGTGGTACAGTGGAATAGTGTCTGACTGTAAACGTAAAAGCGATGATTGTAGGTTCGATTTCCACTTGGATTTTTTAAATTTAATTTAATGTAATTTAAGCTTTGATAATACAAAGCGTCTGCCACTCAACACACAATATTACGAATTTTGGCAGCGACGGGAAGTGAAGAACGATGTGTTTTGACATTAATACGTAATGAAAAAAGTTTAAAGCTGAAGAAAATAACAAAATATTGACATCGATTCTAATATCAACATATATTTATACAAATATTAAATAGGTTTATGATAAATGTAAAATTCAGATATTACAGTAAAAATAAAAAGAAGTACGATACTATGCACATTTCAAAACATTTAAAGCTGTGCTTCAACCTGAATGTATGAGGATCGAAGCTTAATAAAACCGCAACGATCACTGGAGTTGCAAAAGGCTCAGCTCGAAGCGTGTTTGAATATATGTATGTATGTAGGTACTTGCTGTGCAGAGGGGAATTTGAAATAAGGTTTAGATTTAAATAATATTTTATTATTATATTTTCAAGTACAAGTGTGTTGATAATTTTTAAAAATATATACCATTTATATAAATTATTACCTACCCGCTTGTCAGCTTCACTTGCTTGCAACTATAGCTGTGCTGTCGTATTTTCGACGGCCTTGAAACACAATGAAATTCAAAACTATAAAAAATAGGAGAAAGAAGTAGTATGTTCCTATTATCCAAAGACCCTAAAATATGTATATATAAATTTTCATCACATTCAGTTCAGAATTTTGGCCGTAATGACGTCACAGACAGACACAATATTAGTATGGATTTTAGGTCATCACTAACAATATTAAATAAGGTCCGTAATAATAAACCGCTTTATACTAAATGGATATGTATGTATATACGGTACATATACCAAAGTATCATTTTTTAGAATTTTTGTATGTTTGTCTGTCTGTCTGTTTGTTCCGGCTAATCTCTGGAATGGCTGGACCAATTTTGACGAGACTTGCACTGGCAGATAGCTGTTGTATATAAACTAACTTAGGTTAATTTTATATTAGGATCCCACACGGAAAAAGTCGTGGGCACAGCGTATATAACTTTATCTCTTATATAAGCGATTCAAAGAGTTTAAATCATAGATATAATATGAAATCCCAGCAAATCTGACAATGAGACGTTTCAACTTTTCAATTGTGTTGGCGTCATGCTATTGTAGAGTAGAACTGAAACTTTGCATCGAATACACAACACTCTTTTGTTACACTTTGTATTGACCGACTTCTGTTGTCATTCTACTCGGTAAATATAAAACTTGTATACATAAATACGCAAGTTTAAACTGTTTTAATTCTGATGTAACTTTCATTTTTGTGTAAATAAGACAAAACTTAGAATTTAAATTTTATTGCTCTATCGAGGCCATCGTGGTGAATTGGGATAGCGTGTGGCTGCAAACGCGATTGGTTTGGGGTTCAATTCCCACTTAGAGTAATGCTTATATTAAAAAAAAACTCTACCCTGGTACTCAACACTCGATGTCTCGATTTCGGGCGCTAATTAAAAAACTAAATGTCTTGACACCACGTTCTCTCAGACAATTCTGTGCAGAAAAAAACATGAAGCAGTGAAAAAAGTATAGCTATCCATTATTATATTTATATATAAATTTATATAAACTTTGTTTTTTATTTTTAAGGTCAACTATCTGACAGGAAATGTACAACTGACATTACTAGGCGAAAGAATCTGTTAGATTTGAAAAATTGACACGTGCATCCTTAGGGAGCTTATAGGAGCACTCTGAAAAGATTTTGTGAAATTCTTACAGAAACGTTAATAAATATAGTTTCACTTTCTATAGCCTACTAAGTTATAGTCCACGAAGTTGCGGGCTATAATCGTCGGGTTCGTGCTGCCGGAGTAGTATTAAATTTAGATATTAGAAGTCGAAATTAATAAAATTAGTGACGATGAACCATGTTATTTCATAGCTCCTCTCGTTCTCCCTCTGGTTTTTTTTTGCCATTGGAGCTGGACTCTATTCGCACTGGACGTTATCAATGCTACGGCTGATTCCTCAAAGGAAATCATCCTGGACTATTTATTCTCTATATGCAGCATCAAATTTGCTTGTTTCTCAAAGTTTTTAATTCAAAATATATACTGTAATTGGTTAAGACATTTTCCTGTAAATTAGTAACAGACAGATATTGAATTAATTTAACATATGAGTATGAAGCTTAGTAAAAAAATATCATTGAATAATTACAGAAACAATATAATTTTTACATATTTTTTGTCTATTAATTGGACAAAGTATTGCAAAATTGTATGAAGGTCCTAAAAGACAAAGGGCTGTTACAGTAATTTATTTATTATCCTTTTATGATTCTCTTAATCCTTTTATATACTTTTGTATGTTACCTTTACGTAATGGGTAATTTTATGAAGAAATTAATTTCAATATTTTATAAGCCATCTGGCAATTTTAGGCCATCGTGGCGCAATGTGACAGCAGCGGCTGACTTTAAACGCGATTGGTTATGGTTTCGACTCCCACTTGATGCAATGATTATATTTATAATATTTTCAATTTTCCGCTCTGGTATTTTCAGTTCCGCCGAACGTCGAATACGGGCGGAAAGTAGAAAACGGAGTGTATTGACGCTAGGTTTTCCCCGACTTCCTTGCTATGTCAGAAAAAGTGTTAAGCTGCATTTTAAAAGAACTAAAAATAGCTATAATTATTTTTATAATGCACACATATATATAAATATTCATTGCTATTTATATATATGAATACTTTATAGAAACTTAGGACACGTATTTAAGAAAACGATGCGGAGAGGAGTATGAAATTTGCAGAAAGCCTATATTCTTTATGTTATTTTATATAAAATAAGTAGCTAGTATATCATATCAATATACGAGTAATAAGTAATATATAAAATAAGTACAAGAGTTTGTACGAACTTTTACATAAATGTTGTTACAGCTACGTATATTTTTAGCGTCAATACGGCAGTTCTACATTATCACAGTATTCATTATTAATAAAGTCTCTTAGGTGAATACAGGATAGGTATAACATGGACCTCTAGCGTAGGGTGGAGTAGGGAAGACACTAAGAATTCTCCGGTTTCCGGTTCTTCCTCTGCTCTTCCCATATTGAAAGAGATTGCTGTTTGAATGGTGGAATCGAAAATATTATTGAACCAGAAATACAATGTTATCGCATAACATACAGGCAGGTCCAGATCCCATATAGCATTTTTTTTTCCTTTTACCTTTTACGCCTTTTGGTTTTAAAATAATTTATGGCATTCAAAAAGATGCTATCTAGTAATCATTTAGAGAACAATAGAATTATCGATAAAAAATAATTTAAAACAAATTGGGTTTGTTCAAAAATAAAATGATTGACATAATAATGGCTCTTCAGTTTGAAGCGTTCGATTATTTATTAAAAAAAATATAAGCTTCTGGTCTATTTTTTTAGAAATATATTATGAAATAACGATGTTTTTGCATCATTATTCTTTTTCTACTTTAGTAATTTAAAACAGAAATATTGTGGGTATAGTGGTGCAGTGCGATAATTACGATTGGTTGTAGGTTCGATTCCCAATCGGTGAATTGATCATAATTTAAGTATTTTCATTTCTCCTCTCTGGTGAACAAGACAGGGCGCGTGTCTGAGGTCCGTAATTGAAAATGGAAAACGGAATGTCTTGACACTAGATTTGCGGAAAGAGAGACCAAGAAATTGAAGCTGAAGAACCAAAAAATTGCCTCTATTTATATTTTGGAAGGAACATTTAACGAAGTTTGATCGAACAACAAAGACGGAGCGGCGCGTCGCGTGACCGACAAATGACAAACAATTTACAAAAGCCTGTTTGCTTAGTTCATTATGTGTACATTGTTTCCTCACGTTTTGTTATATATTATTTATTTTTATACATTTTCAATTCTTAATATTTTAACCGGAAATGTTATTGCTCAACTGGTCACCTGTAACAACTTCCGGTATTTATTACTCTTACACTCAGTTTATTTTGTATTTATTGAGAGGAGTATTGTAGAAGTATTCGTTTGTCACTTTTTTTTATATAAATCTAGAGAGGTAGCAGCGAGATCCTAATGATGTTTTTTTTTTTTTTAATTTTAATACATTGCGTGCTAGATGGGTGGTTGCTTAACGCCGTACTTTGTCTTACAAGACCGGGAACAGCTAAATAATTTGAATTATAAGCGTTACCCCAACTGACTATCGAATCTGTAATCATCGTATTTACTATTGGATATTTCCTAACTGCGTCTTGTTGGTGATATACTTAATCATATTGAGTTATTTCATTATTGATATCTGATTTTTGGAGGCAGATATTTTTGATGACATATTTTTTTACAAGAGTTTGAGTAACATGTCGTTTGTGTGTGTGATTATACAACACTGCTACATATTATTTAAACTTTTATATATAAATAACTTCTTATTTTTGACATTTAAATGGTTTGTTTTGTCCTTGGATCTTAAGTTGAAGCAAATTATTTGGCAAATATCGAAAAACATAGTAACAAAATATAATATCATCGATAATTTCATGAAGTGTTTGCAAGAAAACAGTAAATCCCAATGCCTCCGAACTAAATTCTACGATATACATGACCACGATATATAATATATTTAAAAAAATACGTTTATTAAATTTACTACCTTTTATACTTACAATTTTTTTTTAATTGCAATATTTACACTCTTAGCATTATATATGTTTTAAATTCTTTTACAATCAAACGTATGACTTAGTGGTAAGAGCGCCAGCAATGTTATTAAGAGGTAGACGGTTACAACCGGTTTCCTACGGGTTTTAGTATCGTGTTCACCGATAAGGCAGGCCCACAGTATCATCCGTTCGTAGGGCAGTTCTGCCTGCCTTACGGATGGTCTGCGTAAACAGCATTTCCCAGCGACAAAAAAAAGGCTTGCCTACAGCAATATTTTACTTAGGTTTTATTTGTATATATGTAGAGAAATAATTACAGTTGTCAAATCTTTGTAAGCAATTTGTATACAATTTTGTACTACAACTTTGTATTTAATTCTCAGCTATAAAAGAAAACAGCACAGGTAGTTCGTCTGCAGCGATTACAAGATTTACGCTGGCTGTCGTAAAACTTTCAAATGAACTAGTCAGAGGTTATCGTGAAACAAAGCTAATTTCTTACAAATAGTAATAAATTGAAAACATTCTTTCAGTAATAATAGCTCCACGCTTTTTCCCACATAGCAGGCAGAGTGAAACTTGTGCCATGATACTCCGTTGTCCACCTTCTGTCCGAATTCGAGCCGTTGCGTGTTAAGTGAAAGCGGAGATATGAAAATAATTTAAATTTAATCATTCCTCCGAGTGGGAATCGAACCACTATCATGGCGTTTACAGTCAGACGCTAACACACTGCGCCACGATGATAATTAAGAAACAAAATGTAAAATTATATTTATATTCGCGTTAGTATAACTTTAAAGAAAGCAAATGCTTATGTATTTTAACATTTTATTTATGCACGAGGAAATTAAAAAAACTTTTGCTCAGAGCGATAATCAAATTCACGACCAAAGTGAAAAAAACAACAACAAGGTGTTTCAAAACTATTTAAACTGGTAAATATTATTATCAAAGCAGCGGAAGTAGATTACTATTATATATTTTTTTCAATATTTTATAACAAGAAAGTTGGTTTATTTTTTTTTAAAAATAACAAATAAGTAACGTTTTTGTAATTTACATGAACCTATAATGGCCATTTTATGATAATCCAAATATGCAGCATAATAATACACTAGCTGTGCTCGGGACTTCGTTCGCTTGGAACTATAAATTAAAGTTATCTGTTTCTAAAAGTTATCTGTTTCTAAAAGTCCCGTCAAAATCGGTCCAGCTGGTCTAGAGCCGAGCTGAAACAAACAGATAGACAGACGGACAGACAAATATTTAAATAAAAAAATTTGTTTGTGTACCGTGTTTACATATGAATTTAGTAAAAAGCGGTTATCTTAAAATTACAAACAAACACTCATAATTTTATTTACTTTTATATATAAACGAATGTCTTGCCATAAATTAATTACATTAACACGATAAAAGATTACATTACCTGTACACGATATTAACACTAGAGAAACACCATACTTATCTCGAATCTAACATTGACACGTTTCGACCGTATTCAGGATTTTACACCTAACCCCGAAGGTTTTGTAGGTGGATGCGGAATCACGAAACCAATTGAGATCGACCCGTATACGACAAGATAGGACCCCGTCCGTGCCGATAGCGTGTGAATTTTTCGCTGTGAAGCTTTGTGATCGAATCTTTATTAGACCGCTTCGCCTATATTTATAATACAGAATGTATATTTTGGTTAAGCTTAACTTATATGGAGGCTATTTATGCATTCATGAGTTTTCTTTCAATATTATAGTATAATGTTTGCTATACATTTAAAATAAATTATTATAACGTGAACTTTTTATCTTTTAAGTAAGCGATTCTTGTAAAACTGTATCCTAAAAAAAATATTAGAATGTTATAAAAAACGCAAGCTGTTTTATTATTGAGCACTAATCAGTTAAAGAAAATTTCAAATGTAATGAAAAGAGAACTAATTTCTTAAAATTTAATAACAGTTTAAATTACAAGACACTTGTATAAAATTTTAACTTATTCTTTATATTTAATCTCTCACAAATTAAACCTACAAAAAAATTAATTAAACTACCAAATTCGGACGGAAAGCGGCAAATAGAGTGCATCTATGGAGTTGCTTGTCACTAGGTTATGCTTACTCAAATCACTAAAAAACACTAATAAATAACGAACTTAGAATTGACACCAATATTTATCAAACACCGGCAAAGCAGGATATAAATATATTTGACCTATCCTGCTTTTATAAGATATCAATGATTCCATTTCCTTTTGACGGTCGAGTTTCTGATTTCATTTCCTTCCTTACTTTTACAAATCGAGACAGCCTGCCAAAGTCTGAAAATATCAATGATCAAAAGGTCAATGACTCAATTCAAACAGCATCCTGTACAAATATGATCTAACAAATTTAACGTCAATAAGGTCACATAAGAGATACCCTCTTAGCGCCACCTTTTCAAACCCATATAAAATAAACTTACTAGTCCACGTAATTGTTTTTTTAATCATGTTTTTTTTCACTAAATTAACGAATAGATTTTTAGAATATATAAAAAATATTGCAAACTCCATTATTTTTCATCATCATTTTAAGGATATCGTGTGTCTAGAAGTGGACAAAACTGTATCGTAATATGTTTTACGAGACAATTGTTTTTAGTTTCACGCTTTTTCAGTAGTTAGAGATATCCTAGTATCACGACACTCTACTTTCTGCTGTCCACCCGAATTGGACACATTAGGTTATGTCTTTTTCATCAGAGCGGAGAAATGAAAATATTTAAATTATGGTCATTTCACCCAATTAGAATTGAATCCACAACTACTGAACTATGATAGATATTTTTATAATAAACAATTATACCTATTTTCAATGTGGTAAACAAAAAATCCTGGTCCTTAAGAAAGTGCTTTGAGAGGCTTTGGAATCTCAAAAGTTTAATGGGACTTTTCAGTTGTGATTAAATCAAACAAGCTTGATAGCTAACATTAATCCAACGAAGTCCATCGAAGTTATTATAGCCCATTAAGATGTCTTATCACAAATTCTTATACTTAATTATTCTTTGGGTATTTATTATATTGTTCCTCACTTATTTTGTTGCTTTTACTAGAAAATTATTTTAAAGCATATATTTTTTAAATATTCAATTTAATATAAGCTGATAGCATCGTGGTGTAGTTGACAAGTACGTCAAATAAACATGATAACTGTGGGCTCTACATATATTGGATTCCGTTCGGATTAGATTCCGATCCACCAATGGCTGTAAAAAACCAAAACATTGGGCACGCAATAAAAAAAATATCCTAGAAATTTCGACTTAAATAATACGTACATAACTGATTTTATTTGACAATACGTAAATAGAAGCAAATATGTCAAGTTTCTTTTAGTAATAACAAATCTGAATAATTTTTTATTTGTTTCAGAACGCTTGAACGTGCTTTACGAGCGTAATTGGACTAGACTAGTGCACGAACAATTACGCAAATTCGAATCGTCAATAGTGGCTGCGGCGAGGCAGTCTGATGTGCAACCTGCTGAGTTGATAGAAACTAAATGGACGTTCTCTGGAGCACTGATATATTGTATTACATTAATTACTACAATAGGTAAGTTCTTTATATGTAACAAGTTACGATGCTTATCGGTTCAAGTCTCACTTTGTTTAATATGTGTATGTAGGTGATTGTAATGAGTCTAAAATGGGCTGTAAGTAGATCGAAGTGTTTAGTTTATGCACAGTGTCTTGTTATAGAATTACTAAACTAGTAATTCTAGAGAATTTTAATGAAGTAAAAATAATAAATCTATCGTGGCGCCGTGGGCAGCGTCTGAATGTAAACGCGATTGGTTCAGGGTTCGATACGCACTCGGGGGGAATGATCTTGGTACCTATGGTCAAGTACGGCGTTGAGTTCCGCCGTTTATCTTTTTTTATAAATTTCAAGATCAGGCCAACACGCTAACCTTTCCTAACCTAATGATAAGTGATTACCGCTGGCCATGAATATTTACAGCACCAAAGGAACCATCAATTCGTTGATTCGTCTTTAAGGAGTCTGTTGACACTGCCCTTGAAGGGTCCAATATCAAAACGGTAGGAGACACATCTGGTAAAAGTTACTATCACAGTTTACATGTCCGTGGGAAAGAACCTAGTAGTTGAGCTGAGCCAGGCATTAGGTGGTGAGAGTGATACTGCACCCGGTGGCGTGCAGTGCGGTAAAAGATATAACATTGCGGGTTACAGCCGAAAGATCCTCCGAACACTCTCCATTATAGAGTTAGTTGAACACGCACAGCCGCCACTAGCCGAAGCCATGGAAACGTTAGTCTTCCTAGAACCCCGCCGACGGGAGCCTGCTAGGTACACCGCAGAATTATGAGTGGTAGCTCACTCTCGATGACCTGCTTAGAGTAGCGCGCTGGAACAGGGCGCGCACTTACTCGAGCCAGGAGCTTCCCCAAGCTGACCACCCTCTAACCGATTAGGCGATCCGATCGTTTGTGGCTCTTCATCCTGTATTCCGCCTGCAGTTAGCGACGCGTCATGGCATCCTCAACTTCCGCACCATTCAGGTACTCTCGGGGCATGGAACCTTTGGGAAGTAACTGTGTCGGGTCGCTGGGAGGAAGCCCGATGCTCGTTGCCAAAATTGGGACATTTGCCTCAAAGAGACGGCCCAGCACACCATGGATAAAAGGAAACTGTTTCTCTGGCTAAAATAAAATATGGCGTTGCAATTTCTGCATAATAAAATAATTTGTCAGCATTATTTTAATCTATGAGTATTTCTTTTACCTTTATCTACTATATATACTTATTTACATTTTTGAGTAATGTTAATTCATGTATAACTCAAAACGCAATGCAAGTTAATTACCAGAATTGATTTGTGACTTTACATAGAATAGAGATGTTGAAAACAAAAGTATAATCAAATATATAGGTTTCGGTAATAATTTCACAAGTTAGTCTTGCATGAAAGTCACAGATCGACTATGAGCTAGATCTCCTTGACCCTGATATATGATGTAAATTAATCTCTATTGTAACCTAAGTCTCTTGAAGTGAGATATTATGCCTATCCAAACTTGGAAGCTAGCAGTCATAAGTCACGTCTAGTAGTAATTTATCATCGTTACTGCCTAGCTTTGAATAGCTCTCTATTTTATACCACCCTATTAAATTACGAGTAGAACTGCCAAAGATTGATGAATTATAATAACACAATAATATTTTCACGAATTTAATTTACTTGGCTAGAAAGGGTGGCGTTCTCGCCAAGTAAAGAACTTTTCGACATTCCTTCAATTGTAAACACTGTCTATTGAGAGCTGACTACAATATCGCACTTTAGTTTGACCAGATCTAGAAAACAACAAAATTATTGAATATTTATTTGCGGTCATGTCCTTAACCCAGCACCAAGTTCCAAGTTATATATATATATATATGCACTGAAAAATCAGCATGCATATGGTTTGTACCACATACCATAAAAAATATATATAAGTAGGTGCCACTGTGGTATAGTGGGACAGTGTCTAAATATAAACGCAATTGGTTGTGAGTTCGATTCCGACTCATTGTCTTTACTCCAACAACTCTGGGGTAAAAAACGCAATATCTCGAATTCGGGCGAAATGTCGAGAACAAAGTGTCTTGTCTCTGTGCTGTCTATGCAATGCAGTAATGAGGATTTTTAATCAGAAATTAAAACAATCTGTTATGCATCACCTATTTTTTGCTCTAAGCTTATGTTTATATTAATATGAAAAAAGATGACAAAAGACGACCAAGTGTCTGTAGCGTCATATTATATAAAAAAATATATAGTTAGATGGAATCATAGAGTTTTGTCATGGAAGTTTTAGCTGAGTTAAAATCAAATATATTATTTATATTTCAATTTTGAAGTCTTTTTAAATTCATTATTACATATGTATGTTCATATATACCATACATACCTTTATGTATGTATTGTATGTATGTCTGTATGAATGTTTGTTTGTATGACTATGTTAAGTTACTAAACTGGTTTTCTTTATTGATTTTTTGCACCTCTGAACTATTGTTCTTTTATAATAAGTCCACTAATAAAATGGCCGCTAATAAGAAATCGCTATTAGTGATAAAGCATGATGGCATTGCACATTGACTTCGGTGTCTAATTAAATTGTAAACAAGCTAACCCGGCGAGCTCCGTAGCGCCCCAGAATTAAATAATGTGTTAAAATTTAATAAAAATTTAAAGAAAAGCAAAACTAATAACCACGCAAGGACATTTGGGACAGGACACTTTATTTGACAACAACTTTTACAATTCTACAAACTACCATCACTCCAAATTGGCCTTGCGATTTATTTATTATTATCGCAATTGCAGGGGAAATTGTAGACGGTTAAAATCAAGCTTCGAAGCGTTTTTTTCACTGTGCAGTCTTGTATCATTGCACAATTAAAGTTGATTAATATTACGAAGCATGAGAACTCCTCCCACTTTTAATTGTAAATTGTAAGTAGTAGTCCAGGAATCCTATTGAGTTCAGAAAATCTATGGGATAGCTGATTACATAATCCTGGTTCATACCTGTTTTACCTGATGATGAAAAGAACTATCCCTGAATCCGGTGTCATTTCTATAATGATTGCAGATTTGTTAAAAATGATTGATATATTTATTGTCAAATATTTATAGCTCGTTCAGAAACTTTCTTAAAGATATAATAAATATTAATTTAAATATTATATATCGTTAAGCCATACGGCCGAATTTTACTTATGCTATGTCTTATATTATTTTCCATAGTCTAGACTAATTTACTTGCCTTTTTATTTAATTACCGAACGCATCCTGACATCCTTTGACAGGTACGAGCAACTTTCCTTGGATTTCTATAAATATTTTAAAACCAAAATTAACTAAATCGACCCAGTTCTCGACTTTTAGCTAGACTAAGAAACGTAATTTCATTTATATATATATATATATATATATATATTTGTGTGGGTGTGTACTTTATTACATACAGTGTGTGTGTTGTGTATAAATAATAAGAATTATTATTACTTTATAATATTGTGTTTAGTTATTAAATAAAATGAAACTATATCATTTTCAAGTAGTTATGTCACTGTTAAGTCACACTAAGCTTGCTTAAGATTCAAATCCGTGTTGAAGTTCGGTTTTTTTAAATATTGCTCTTAAAAATATTCTTCTTACAATTTAAGCGAAGTTTGAAAGTTACTTTAAGATAATTATCGATCACTGTAAGTTTTACAAACCAATTTCTTCGATACATTAATTTGACGATGTGACTTTATACAATACGCGTAAAAGTAACTTGAAATTCCTACTTTTGTAAACACGATTAATCATTGTCAGTTGTTATTTTCTGTTCATTAAAATTGGAGTAATTAATAATGTGGCCGTAGCAAGGTTAATTAGTAACAGGAGGTTTCCACGTACTAAAATAAATATATCCTTACAGTTTTATATATTAATATATAAATAGCTATTAAGCTATTTATTGCATTAAATACTTTTGATCTATATAAATAAATAAAATTGGTGGGACTGTTTATAATATTAAAATATCTTGCTAAATGCATATATATGTACACAGTATAATATTTTGGTCTGTCTGGCTAAACCGGTCTTGATGGGACTTTCACTGGTAGATAGTTTATGTAAAAAGGAGTTACCTAGGTAATTTTTTTTTAATGCCACGCGCAGGTAGTTTCGGGCTCAGCTAGTATTTAATAAAAATAAAATATACATTAAAACAATATGCTATAATTTTTAATTTATATTGAATTTATAATTTATATGTATATATATAAAGTCAAATATGAAGCGAAGTAAAGTAAAATAGAATTATTTGGTGATATGAAATATATCGTTACCCGTACCGGCATTGATTTTGCTACCAAGGCGCGCCTTTAGATGTTTCACATCTATATATAAAAATCTTCCAAACGATCAGTAGTCGGGGTCCCAGAGGGTCTTGATACAAAAATTTAAGTGATAGCTTCTTGAGATTTTAGTCGACCCAATGCCCATTTATTATGTCAATTATTTTACAAGAAATAATTTTATGTTTGACATTTATTTTCACAAAGTATCCATTTTAAAATAGTATTCAATTATAGCTTTTAAAAGTTACTTATAATTTTAATGACAATTGTGTTATATTAAAAACTAAGAAACACAGCATAGCTATTTAATAAAATAGCCTCAATTTGTCGAAGAAGCTTTTTAAGAAGTAATGAAACTTCAGCATGTTCCGGAGCTTAAATGTATTGTGTACTCGATGGCAATGCTTTACACCGCGCGTAGTTTAATAAGATCCATAAAATAACTGAATCATAAACATAGTATACAATATTGTTAAATATGTAATATTAATAACCATAATGGTACCGAAATTTAATATTTTTTTTATACTTTAATATTAATACATTTCCTATGAATGGTAACGAGAACCTAGTGTAAAGAAAAACATATTTAGAAAACGTATAAAAATTTCAACGCAGCAGGATTTGTACCCGCGCCTCTTAATAACTCGTCAAGCGCTCTGACTGCTAAGCCATGCGTTGTACATACAGCTACGTCGAAATTCTTATACGCTTATTACAAACTTATATTCTCTCTCGCCAAACGATTGTTCGTAGAATAACTTTGGGTAAGCAGAAAGTTAAATTTTCTAAATATATATTTTTCAATTTCCTAAGTGTGTTAATAATAGTTTGAAACAAATGTAAAAAAATAGTGTCGACTTGTGTACTTTAAAACGCGTTACTTGACGATACCTAAAATCGAGTTATATTTTATTATTTTTAGGATACGGTAATGTTTCACCAAGAACCGCAGCAGGTCGAGCTGTAACAGTTGCATATGCGGCAGCGGGAGTGCCTCTAACGTTGGCTTGCTTAGCCGGCCTGGGTGCATCGCTAGCCCGAGTTGCAAGACTGGCGTGGTTGCGAGCGACTAAGAATAAAGTGCCTAATACATGGAGAAAAGATGGAGAGGTAAAAGTTTAATATTTTCATAGATTAGGAATTTAATTGAAAAATTAGGTTATAAATAAATGGGAGTATAGTAGATGGTAGAGTGTTTCATTACCATTATTGATTTATATTTAAACTTACTTTTCCAGTCTGATAAGATAAAGCACGGCATTGAGTTCCGCCTGTTACACCGCTCATACAGTGTTCTGAGATTGAACGAAAAGTAAATAAAATATTAGTATCAATAGATATGAATAAGGAGATATTAAGCACTCATATGTATTAGAGTAATCCTCTATACCAGTGGATATTGCTTGTTGATTGGTTTCTCACCTCGGGGAGTACATTCGCAAGCTTTATGATACTCATTTATGTGTTAATGAATCATTATTCTAGTTGATTGTCGCTTCGCTTAGCCTATAATCTATTTCTTCTTTGTGTTCGTGCAATTTAAAAAAAATGTTTTATTACATTTAAAATTACACACACGTACATATATATATATTTATAATAAGACAGTAAAAAAATTGTGTCTACACTGAATAAAAATATCAAATAAACAATTTGAGGGATGTAAAAATAGTAATTGAATATGTAACTAAGACTTTAATAATTTATAAACTATTTTTTGTCTGTTTTTTGTCTGTTTGTACGTTTGTACGTATACTTGTTACGCCTGGTGAGGCTTGCGGGTATAAATGATATAAAAAATATGGAAATGGCACATTAATAAAAGTAGTTCACACTTCAACATATTTAAATTAAAGATTTGGAACACCTGATGAGGAACCATATAAACCCAACTAAATAATAAGTAATAACAAAATGTCTCCTAAGCAAAAATTTATCAGCGTGATGCGCATTTGACGTTGACATATAAAAATTCTAAATACGGAACAGCCCATCAAGGATCATTCGTGATAGTCTACCTTAGACTTCGAAAAAAGCAAATGCTCCCGTAACGAAAACTGTAAAACGTGATAGACATTTTCCATTGTCATATAACAATTCAGGATCTGGAAAATCTGTCAAAAACCCATTATGGACCAGCTAAACTACAAGAGACAGGCCAATGCCACGTTAGTAAAAGCGATATTCAGTGTGGCGGGCAGTTTTTGTTTAGAAATAAAAATGCTTAAACATTGCGGTCATCGTGCCGCTGTAGGGTAGCGTCTGACTGTAAACGCAATAATTGTGAGTGTTTTTTGTTATTGAATTACTTATAAATATATTAATTCTATTTCAGCTTGAAAATCACTTTCAACTCCACGAGCAACAGCGCCTCCTCCCTCAGGCAACAGAAAACAACCAGTATACGTCATTTCCACCTAGAATTCACAAGTCACCTGGCACTGTAAAGACAAGGGCAGGTGATAAGGGGCAGTATTCTCAAGTGTTTGAAAAGGTACCGACTAGTCCTCGTGCCGCGACATTAGGCCGAATAAAGCGCAGTGCTTTAGTCGAGGGTAAGTTTGAAAGTATATATAGATATGAAAAAAATTAAATATAACTCTCAATTTTTTTATTGTACTAATTAAACAAAGATGTTTTGCAATGAAACTATTTTAAACCGGATTAATCGCATATATTAGTAGTATTCGAAAATACCACACCAGAGAGCAAGATACAGTCAGCTCATTCTGCCAGAATCCAGGGCAGTTCACGATGCTACTATGAAATCGTTGGCGGTAGTTTGATATAACGTCCAAACGTCGAGTTTTCTAAAATGTATTTTCGAATACTAATATATATGAGATTATTTTTTGTTTCATTTGAAAATGTGTACAAATGGCGATAACCAAAAATCTTATTAAACAAAGATGCGTTGCCATTTAGAAGCGTATCGCTGTATAGAATAGTGGGTTAAATCCCGTTGAAGGATAACTTATATTAAAACTATTTTTGCTACTTGTCTTGCCGCAGCAGAGGGTTCTATCACTAAACACGTAGTGTGCTTAAAAGGATGTAAAATGGAAAACGAAGGCACGACTTGTATATATTTTCATATATATTTTCTATACATTATATATGTATTTTCTTTCTTTACTCGAGAAGACGTGATGGATTTATGAAACATAATTAAATTGTCAGAAAAACAACGTTATGTTACTACCTCTATAATTAAATATTTTTTACAAACTTGTGTTTATAAAAATTATAAAAAATCCGACAAATTAGAATATTTTTATTTCATATTTTATATTTTCTCTTAATCTGTCTAATCTAATTCTTAGAAGCGCACACGTCGTCATTACAAACTCAGACGTTAGACCGCAAAAAACTTGCACCTAAATGCCATGCCACGGTGCATGGCAGAGGGCGGGCTAGGACGATACAGCGGCCTCGCGGAGCTGTCATAGAACAGCTGATAGCTGAGGAGTGCGGGGAAATGTACCTTAATAGGAACCAGGAGGAGTTGGAAGATTCAGAAGATCCTGAAGAGAGGTAGGCTGTATAACTTATTATCGTAATAAAAAATATTGCCATATCATGAATGATTTTACACGCTGTACTTTTTTGTAGAGAAACTTCTTTAGACTCGTTGTGATTTAAAACTTGATGAATCAAATAAGCGACACTAGAATAATACAAAAACTAGATAGTATACAGTTTGTATTAAATACTTGAAAGAGTTTTGAAAATGTAAAAATAAATATTATTTATTTATGTATTTAACTCTTTATCAAGTTACCAATATATTGGTAACAATATTGATATTGAACACCATATTACAATTTTGGTGTACAGGCGGCCTTATCATCACAGGTGATCTCTTCCAGGCAACCCTAACTGAAAAAAGACCAGAAGGCAAAGAATTATGTAGGTGTACAAATGATATACAAAAAAAAATAAGATTAATTTACTGAAAATGTACATATTATATATTACATACAAATTTACATAAATACCAATACAAATATACATATAGTATTTACATATATATATATATATTCATAATATATAAATATAAAATATACTTACATTAACGATGATTATTACATAGGACATACATTTTAATTTTGTAGAGAGAGAAAATAGCCTTTAAAATTTATAAATTTGTTAACAATGTTATATAAGATAACGCCATTTTGACATAGTGTCTATCACGATTATTGTGTGCTCGATTTCCACACCCAAAATATTTTCACTTTTCCGCTGTGGTACTTAAGGCAAATCGTGACGTCGAGTTTTGTCACTCAACACGCTATGCCTCGATTTCAGGCAGAAAGTAGACGCTGGGTTCTCTCTGACTAACCTCCGTCTACTGAATACAGGAAAAAGTATCAAGCAGAAAAAAAAACATAATGCACAGCATTCGCCACTCGACACGAAATGTATTGAATTTGGAGAGAAAATAGTTACCACTGCAGTAGGTACTATTACAATACACGCTTTGTCCAAAAGATGAGTGAAGGAAAAAAACACTCAATTTTAAGATAAAATTTAATTTTTTTATTCTGATCGAAGTTTTATCAAATAAAAGATTTTTTAATAATTAAAACAATATATATATATATTGTTTTAACTATTAACAATTGTTATGTACGTTTTAATTATTAATTATTAATAAAAAATATAATGTAAAAATATATATATATTGTTTTAATTATTAATAATTATTATGAACGTTTTAATTATTCATAAAAAATATATTGTTTTAATAATTAAAATCTTTTATTTGATGCCATCGTGGGTCAGTCACTCAGCACGTCTTCATTTCAGGTGGAAAGTTGAGAACAGAATGTCTTAACTCTAGGTTGTCTCTGACTGACGGAAAAGTGTAAAGTTATTTAAAGACTGTTTTCTTATAGCAAACTTTGTTCACAGAATATGTCCCCATGACACACCATCAAGAGTGCCTTTGATTTGGAATGAAGAGAATCATAAAGTAAAATCCGTCGCAGTTACAAGCAGCAGCACTACTACTACTACTAGTGTTCAACATCAAAATAGCTTAGAGCATTGCCATATTCCAGTTGGAATCGTTTTATTTCTGCTCCTGGCGTACATTTGTATCGGGGCCGCAATTTTTTCCGCCTGGGAGAATTGGAGCTTTCTCGACGCGGCATACTTTTGCTTTATCGCATTAGCTACGATTGGTTTTGGCGATTTCGTTCCAACGAGCTTTTCAACTATGAAACAGAGCACAGAAAGCTCTAAGAGTGAATATGTACAGATGATAGCGTGTTGTGTTTATTTAGTTTTTGGACTGATACTAATTGCTATGGCATTCAGCCTACTTCAAGACGAAGTGGTCGCTCGATGTACGCAATTGGCCAACAGCTTGGGACTTACAAGGCAATGACAGTACGAGAAGAGCCAATGCAGCTCACCAGACAAACACTTAAGGATGTTATGATCGTTGTTATAAGAAGTTACGAGACCGCTCTGGCCTATTCCACACTTCTTATTATTACATATAATTATAATATATACCAATGTATAGATACTGTTATTTTCCCATAGCATGTAATGGATCGAAATGAAAATTTGAAACTTTTTACGGTGTTTGTACTCAAAATCAAGAGGTTTGTGATGTAAATAATGTAAAAACATACTCATAAAAGCAAGGCTGAAATTGTATTGAAACAATAAAATTGTGTGAATTGTAATTTTCTTTTTCTTAATCCACGACGACTCTGGCGCTCTTGACGACTTTCTATGAATAAAGATGTACGTATCTCATACGTTTGCTTGACAGTAATATGTGTTCTTGGTAGATCAAATTGTCAAGGTAATTTCTTTCCATACATGTATTATGACATAAATTTGTCCTTTGCTGGATTCTAATACAACTTTACTTTTGGTAAGTGAAATATTGAAACAGTTGTTCAAATAATAAAATATTTCTAATTTTTATTTAAAACTTTAAAAAATATGAGAAAACGTATTACTCATATTTAGAAAACGTATAAAAATCTGAACGCAGCGTGATTAGAACCCGCGCCTCTTGAAAACCGTACTTCGTTCTTGGATGATTTTCAAGAGGCGCGGGTTCAAATCGTGCTGCGTTCAAATTTTTATACGTTTTCTAATCATTTCTTTTGCAATTTTCTAAGTGTGCGATTAACACTTAAAAAAATGTTAAAGAAACGTATTACTACTTATAAGATTTTTAGAAGCAACCATTTACTTTACTTTACTTTGTGATTTTTTTTAGTTGATTTATAGAAAGCGTAATGGAATGTTTATTTATATTTTATATACTTAACATTTACTAGCGATGTCACTTAAGACGCTAACGGTATTCGGGCGATAATTGGAGAGGTTTTGACACTAGGTTTTGACACTATGCGGGAAAAAGTGTGTTAAAAAATAATATGTAGTATTTACATAACAACCATCAACATAATATTATAACTGTATATAACTTAATAGCTCACTGATAACAATTGTCTTTTTGTTAAAGAATATATATCAAAACGGTGATTTCATAAACCAGTTATAAAACAAAAAAATCTAACCAGGGAAATATATTATTACTTAAAACAAATTATAATTAAGAAATTGCAACAAAATGAGAATAAATGCAATACGTTTTTTAATAATTTATTTTAGAGTAATAGTTTATTTTTGAGGATTAATTGAATAATTACATATTACATAATTATATTTTATAATTATATATATATTTTAACCATAACAGATTACCTCCTCCACCTCTTGGAAGCAAAACGATTGTTCTAAGAAATAATCTTTAAGTAGCTGGAAATAGAACGAGACGATGGACGTGAACGAATGGCTAAGCGGTCATAATGCTTAGACGATTTGAAAAAGCGCGGGTTCGAGCCCTGTTATGTTAAAAAATTTATACATTTTCTAAAACACTCTATAACACTTTAAAAATTAAAATTTTTTCAACATTAATAAAAAAATGGAAAAACTGTTTTCAAAACAATTCGCACATTTTTATATTTTTCACAATAAGCGGAATTCAATTGTACTTTCTTTAACTAAACGGGTGAATGCTATACAATAGTAATAAAAGCCCTAGTTGTATTTTAACCCTGCAAACGATTGCAGTAATTAATGTCAATGGAGCATTACGAGGTTTTGTAAATTAATTCACGTTTATATATGAGAATGAAGAATATTTTAGACTATTAGACATCATAAATTGACACAGACATCTATAAAACAGTAGCGATAGAAATAACATTCCAACATTTGTAACACTGGTATAGATTTTCCGCCATGCCTGGGTGACCCTCGACATCGGCTAACGTACGGTCTAACGAGATTCGTACGTTATTGAATTAACCTCTGGCGCTATTTTGAAATCTATGAAATCTTGGGAAATATTAGCAAATTCAAAAGGACTAGGATTTATTGTAGTACTGTAAATATATAAGTGAGTCCTATAATAAATTGCTGTATGTATGGATATGTATTTAAAATAAAATAATGTAAATGGGTCAAATAATCAAAAAAATGGTAAAATAATCAAAAATCCCGCTGTAAATAACGTTCAGTATCTTTTAACTAGACGATTAGAGCCGAAGGAAATAATTATATAGTACATTAAATAAATTTATTTATTTAAAAACTATTTAGTGGTATGAAAAAACAAAAATGGAATATTAATCGATAATTAAAAAAAAATATCTGTACATCTTGGTTGTAATTACTGGACGGTTTTTTTTGTTATTATAATTTCTGACTGCCTGGTATACTATCGACGAGCTCACGGCTTCGCTCGCGTGAACTTTAGCTATTTCATATTTTCAGCGGCATTTTCGTAAAACAATTAGATTCCTGGGGAAAAACACAATCGGTTCAGCAATTTGGCTGCAATTACGTCACATACAGAGTTACTTTCGCATTTATAATATTATTATATTATATTTGTATGGATTCATGAATGTATATGTAATAACATATAAATATATATAGTATCTAAAATCACATAATACCGAGAATGGTATGTTAAAAAAATATATTTTTCCCATATAACGCGCAATGAGGTAGGTACTAATAAAGTAGACGGAGTGGATATCAAAGTGCTTATACTTAACTCACTCTACACACTCCATACAAAGTGAAAAAAAATAAAAAATAAAGCTTAGTTAAGTCTCCCTATTGCAGAATATTTTGTAAGCTAATATTATAATTAATATGAGCTTGTACAGTTTAAAGTAGTTGTTTACGTAACCGTACATAAATTACAGTTTTAACACCGACGGTTGCTTGCGAAGGCATCTCGTACGCGTGGAAACTTGCATCCGTAATATGTACTTAACTCGTTGCAATTTCTTTTCATTTTATAAAACTTTGAAGTTAATTTTGCTGAGTTGTTTATTTATTACGTGCGAGCAAAGTATGTATTGTTTGTATAGTTATATACAAAAAGTTATAATTTCGAATATAAGTCAGTTTTTGGAAAACTTACAGAATTCTAGGGACGCGGGTTCGAGTCCCGCTACGTTCAAATCTCTATACGCTTTCTTTTAAAATACTTTTTTTATTCTAAGTATGTGAATAACATTTTAAAAGTAGATATTTTTTCATATTATGAGATATAACTGATTTTCGGATTATACATTATATATATATATATATATATATATAGCTAAATATGGCATTTGAGATGTATGTAAAATTGATATTAAATAAAAGTATGTTAAAATATTAAAATAATTATTAAATTGTTATTTTAACATTTTTAAAGTGTTATTCGAGCGGGACTTGAACCCGCGCCTCTTGGAAACCGTTTAAGCCTCCTACAGCTCAGCCATACAATCTACACCCGGATAAGTCGAAATTCTTATAAGCTTGTTGCAATTTATTTTTGTTGTTAGCATAGTATGAGAAATTTTGGTAGAAATTACAAATATTTCATAAATAGCATACTCTCTTGCCAAATGATTTGCCAAATGAATGTTTCATAGAAATATCTATGGGTAGTAAAAACTTAATAAGTTAAACGTATAAGTTGTAACAAGCTTATAAATATTATATTATATTATATTCATTCATATGTTCCAATATAATTTAGTAGTGTAAATCTTGAATATTGTCTAAAACGTTCAAGAAAAGTAGCGAAACTTAGATATCTGATTTAGTCGTTTGTTCTTATATATTCAGTTTAAAAATTACATATTTTCTCATATTTTATTGCAATATTTTATATAAGTTATTGCAATATTTTTTTTCTTAAATTATATTTTACTTTACTATTTATCATCCATATTTAATCATTTGTAAGCTGTTTAATTTTATGTTAATATACTTTGTTAGACGCTATTAATATTTCGGTATGGTTTGAAATACCTTTGATTTGAATACATAAATATTAACCATCTCATTACATAGTCATGGACGAATATAGGCAGGATGATCGTTACTGAAGTTCAAACTAACAAAATATGATCGCAATTCAACCTGTTCTCGAGCTTTGACGGTAAACTTAATAAAAGTTTCAGCGCGATTTCAAAACTTTGTATGAAAGACAGCAAGTTTATTACCCAACAATACAGCAAATGAAATTGGTATTCGTAGAAATTTTTGCTCATTTCCCTTGTCTTGTAACCAGGTTTAGAGTTCTGGAAATGTTAAAATGCTTTTGTAGGCTGTATAATATTTAACGATTGCTGCTATGGCATGCAGTTTTAGTAATTATTTTTTTCGATAAAGTATGTATAAATGGTGAATGTCTAATTCAATGTAAAAGTTTTACTTCCACGGGTCGACTGGAAGCGATATCTGCAAAAGATAAGTCCACCTTTGTACTTTTTGTTTATTTATAATTTTTTTTTTATAAGTGCAATAAAAAATATAATAATATATGGGTTAAATGAGGTTGGCGTCCACGTTATGCCCGAACGATGTGTTAAAATAAATAAAAAATCTAGTTCTTCATTGTTTATTTCTGTTTATTAATGTTTATATCAGTAAAAAATATTTATCTTAATAGTTTAATTTGTTCAATTAGTTTTCTCACGTATCGATTCAATTAGAGAAATCTAGCGTCAATAAAAGAAGTATTGAATTCTTGGAAAACGTTTTTACGTTTGTTTTGCCCGAATTCAATACTTTTCTATAATACATAAGAGAAGCTGTTTTTTTGGTATATACAAGAAAGTTTGTAAATCTATTAGCAACGTCTTTACTTTGTTGCAAGACAGATGATGTCGAACTTCTATTTTTCTTAACGTCAGCCAAAGACCGCTGTAAAAAGTTGATCGATGCGTCGAAACACAAACACCTGCCGTAAGTTTTTTACATGTTTTTGTAAGTAATTATCACATTATTTCTCTTCATATATTTGTTAGAGATCACTATGGCACATTGTGCCTGCTCCTGAATGTACACGCCATCGCCATGGGTTCTATTCCAACTCGGGGTATGATTGTATTTGAATTATTTCCATTTCTTGGTATTGAGTTTCGAACTCAACACGCATAGTCTTGGACTCTGGTATAGATATATATATATATATTATACTATATTTTTTTTAGAGTTTACTATGACTGGATAACAATGTGATGTGATGTGATTTCTATGCGGGAGCATAGAAGTAACTGGCTATGCGGGATGAAGCAGGAAACTGTAAATAAATTATAAGTTATTTTATTATTAAATTTAAATAAAAATGTTCCAGTCTAATTTCCTTTTTGTTTAGCTTCTAGTGGGTGAAGTTTCTTCTTTATATTATTTCCTTACCCGGTATATTTTGTTATTAAACCAAGGAAACACCCATGAACGTGATGGTTGAGGGTTCGATTCCCACTGTTCTTTTTATTTCTATATAAATATTACGTTTTCGTTAGTTGAGTATAGAAAACTTAATATATAACTTTTTTCTTCATATAATATAATTAAAAATACCAACATTATGAGAATAAACTCCGTAGATCCACTATCGTCCACTGTCATGGATCCACAGTGCGGGTGCCGGGCCCATCGCGTTTAAGAAAGAGGTATGCACTGTGCATGGAATTTGCAACCCAAGTATAGACTTAAGAGGCCCCATTTAAAATGCATAACCGCCTCCACCTAACTAAACTCTAACTAAATTTGAAAATATCCTATTTATAAAACCGCTTTTGAGATGATTGCTAAAAATTATCATTTAGTATCTACTAAAGAGAGATTTCGCATTTATACCTCTCGTGCCCTCTACCATAAACAAATGAACTCTAAACCTCATATATGAACAATATCTATGCGAAAACCTACACCTTTAATCATAATATACAACAAACCTACGTAAATATAAATTACTCTACTTAAACTAATTTGTAAAGTTCATCCCAATATTGTCTCAGCCGTACTGAGCCAAAGGTCAAAATTATTTCTTCGAAGGGTGGAAACCCTTCACTTATTTGATTCGGGTAAGCGTTTCCGATAAGCTTAACAGGCTATGGGGTATCTATTGCGATTATGGGGCACGTTAATGAATTCCATTGAGCAGAACAAACAGAGATCCCATCAAGCAACAGTTTACTATATAGCTTATATCGTTTAAATTGTATTATTTTACATGAAATTATATTCTAGGTTACTTTAAGAGTTGCTAAGGGTTACTTTAAGGTATTATTTTAAGATAATATATTAGTAGTTTCAATATATATATAACACAATAATACAATGGTGTTTCTATAACTTAATCTCAATGGTTCGTTAATTTTGTACATCTTGTATATTCATATATATTCAAAAAATGGTTTATTAATATTGATCTGAACAATGCACCTCACAATCTGTGCATTTCATGAAATGCAATGATCTTTTCATGAAATAATCAATTCTTTAAAATGGTCAGGACGTATACATGTGACAAAATAAAAAAATCATATTAAACATTTTAAGACATTTTTTTTTTATATTTTTTAAAGTGTTAATCGCACACTTAGGAAATTGTACGCGCCTTTTGAACAGTTTTCAAGAGGCGTGAGTTCAAATCCCACTGCGTTCAAATTTTTATACGTTTTCTAAATATGTAATTTTTTTGTAATTTAATACATGCTTATTAGTATTCCTGTATTATTAAAAATTATAGCGAAAATAACTAAACATTTTTTAATACAGTTTTTTTTTCGCATAGCAGGGTAGGTGCACTGTTGTCCAGGGTAGTCTTTTTCAGGCTCCTGTCTAGTAACCTAGTGTCATTACACTCCGTTCTCCACTTTCTTTTTGTCTTTTTACTAGAGCAAAGTAATGAAAATACTTTTGTATTATTTTGTGTATATATATATACACACATACCCACCCACATACAGATGCAATACTGCATTATCTTTCTATCGGTAGTCACCTTTTTAACACAATTAATAAAATATGCAACATATTCCCTCTTTGTATATATCTATGCAAACATTTACAGTGAAACAAAAGAAAGAACTTATTTAAGTACCTGCGCTATAAAACAGTTACTATGTTAGCTAGTTTGATTTAATGAATAATCAAATGAATAACTTTTTAATAAATCATTAATGAGGTTTTACTTCTTAATTTATTTTATTTTTATTTATTATTATTATTGTTAGTCCTTTACTAACCCGGTTATTTTCTACCATTTTCAAGGCCATTGTTAAAAATTGTAGGAGCGCTAGTATCCATAACACAAGTTAAACCTTACAAAGGATTCCAGCGTTCATTTATACCAGATTTAATGTACAACTTAAGTAGGTATTTTATTTCTGTGGTTAATGTACATAATTTAAGACACTAAAACATTATTATTATATTAGTGAGATATTACCGCAATACGAAGACAAAGTCGACTTCAAGCAATCGTCATTTTATTTTACAGCAAATACTAAAAGATACTCCAATCAAACTAACGCAGTTTCGCAGTATAATTTTAGACCACGAACGCAGGACTAAGTTACCTTGTCTTTTGTAATTTCACTAAAAGGGACCACGTTGGGTCGAGTGGGCTTTTATATGTTAATTGTGATTTCACACGAGTCTGAACTCGAAATTACACACATCGAGAATCATCCAAAAAGTTGTAACAGGACAATAAAACATTTGGTAAAGTTACAACATTCTAGAAATTAGCTTTTAAGGTTTAGCGTTTGCTTTTCGTCTTTTTAGACTTTGAGTGTAGGCCGTTATCACCAAACCTATTTTTAACTAAATTAAATGAAGTCGTCGAGTTTTCCAAAATATGTGCCGGTTAATCCGGTTACAATAGTTTAATTTAAAATGTGTAAAAATCGCGAAAGCCCTTTTGAATTACTATTAAAAACTATACAAAATTACACACATTAAGAATTAGGAAAAAAATTCAATTTACTTTTTTAAACATCGAAATAAAAAGTTTGGTAAAACTGCAACATACATGGATTATGAAGCTCTAATCTATTTCTATTTAAAATGAAACTATTTAGACTGTATATGGCTACAAAAAAAAAACGCGTCATGTATATTTTTTTTGCATAACAAATCTTAATATTAAATATTTTATATACAACGTTAGTATTTCATTTCAAAAAAATCAATATTACATAGAAATATGTTAAAAGCAAATATGTTAAGTCTCATATAAAATTCACACATCTCTGGACATAGAACGACCGTCATACGGAATTAGCCGAGAGGTAAATTGCCACTCTGGTTTTTACACGTTCAGCGTTTCAGAACCCGTATAACAGATTAATTTATTATATATTCACATTTTGACCACTTTGCAATGATAAAAATGATAAAAAATTGTTGAATGCAAATAATAATAAAAGTATTGACAATATTACTTATTGAAAAAGACCGTTCAAGAGTTTTCAAGAGGCGCGGGTTCAAATCCTGCTGCGTTCAAATTTTTGTACGTTTTCTTAATATGTATTTTTAATTTCCTTAGTGTGCCAATAACACTTTAAAAAATGTTAAAAAATAGACACAATCTAGTGCTAACACATTTCGCTCTCCAGTTTGTGCTCGTTTTCGAGATATTGTGTATTGTTTGTTAGCAATTTGTTTTAAAACGCTGTAAGAATATAAATATTTTATATATTAACATTTAATTCATGATCAAACCCGCAACTATTGTCTATTGAGCCAAATACTCACCTCCACGACACCTCCACGTTAGCTCCAATTACATATACAGATAAACAGGAAGTGTATAAAATTAATATCACAACGCGCGAGCGATGCAATCTCACATGAAATGGCATTTCGTGAAATATTTCCTGCATTTGGAAACAAATTGGAATTGCAACGAATTTCAGATTAGGCTTTGGACAGGTGTTTAGAATATTTGAGCATTTAAGTAAAGCTTATATAAAAAAGAACATATTAAATTAAACAAATTAAATGTACTATGTCCATTTTATGATTCTCTATTTACTTAATTATAAATAGCTAGCGTCCCGCTCCCGGCTTTGCCCGCTTGAACTACAGCTATTTCGTATTTTCGGCATTTTTTTAAAATAAAAACTAAAAACTTGAAAGAAAAAAGTATATTAATGTTCATGCCAAGACTGTTAAGTATCTCTATATAACATTTTATCACAATGATTTCAGCTGTTTTTCCGTGATGACGTAACAGACAGACAAACTCGCAAAATTACTTTCGCATTTAATATTAGTAGGGATTAAGATTAAATGAATACATAAATGAGGTCCTATTCACGTAATCTTTCCAACATAATGTATAGATACCTGTTAAAACATATTTGTTTAATTATATCATATTACAAAGCAGGTTCATTAATTATTGACTCAATACAATATTAATTTACAACATTAATGAGATTTGAATATTACTCATTTCGAATCATCCATTTACGAATGGTGAAAGAAACCTTATTTAACAATAGCTCGTTTAACTGATATAACCGCATTGCAAAATATTCTGGTGCCAAGCTCTGTATAACTTTTAAAGAGCTGGCATGTAAGCTTTCACAAAACGATACAGCTTAAAATTCAAAAGTTGGAATATTGAAAACTAAGTATTTGCATGTTCATAAATATTTATAGAAATTGCATAAAAATCGCAAACTGAGCTTATAAAGCTTGCGCAATATTTTTTATATGAACGTTTGTTAATCTTTTTTGCGTATTAAGTATAGGTTAAAAAGTACAGTATAGTAATTTGTAATTGTATATAAATCGAACTGTGAAAGAGACATTTTTCACGTGGAAATTCTTAAATAAAAGTAGCCTAATTTACTCCATACTACATTTGCTGTATTCCAGTTCAGTTAGCGTTAAGCCCGCCTTTTGTACATTTTTATTATTGAAATTTTTTTGTTGTAATTTTTTCTGTCCTGGTAAGCAAAACAAAGCGCAACGGGTGAAAAGTGAAGAAAGTAGTGTCTTTACTACTATAATCTCTGACTATCCTGCTTTGCGAGAAATAGCATGTTGCTTGTATTTATTCGGCTAATATCTGGAACGGTTGAACCGATTTTGACGAGAGTTTCACTGGCAGATAACTGATGAAATAAGAACAAGGTAACTTACGCGTACTTTTATTTTAGAATTCCACGCGGACGAAGTCGTGGGCACGGCTAGTTTAAAATAAATTATACAAAATTCACGCAAAGTCTTTGTAATACAGTAACAATTAATTTGACATGACAGAGGATTACGTGGATTCGTATCGAATCCACAAAGCCGGATTTCTCATCCTAAGAGATTGAACAAGTGACAGCTTCCCAATAAAAATGGTGTTCACATTTTTTTAGAATATACGACTTTTTATAGTAATGTACGTATTTTGTGTATGACTAAGACAACTGGTGATTGTGGGTTCGATTCCCAAAAAGGGAATATTGGATTTTCATTTCTTCGCTATGGTGATAAGTTGAGCTTCGCCATTTAACACGCAATGTCTTAGATTTGGACGGGAAGTGGATTACGGAGAGTTTCGAAATTTGGTTCCCTTTCTCTGCTATGCGGAAAAATTGCGGTATTTTATACATAAAAAGCAACGCGTAAAGGTAGAAAAATGTTGGTTGAATTTAAGAATGGGTATAGGTGAGCATTAGGTGTCTAGGGTTATGGCTATAACATAGGCTCTCATGAATATCAACAAAACAGTGTACTACGGACACACTGAAGGCGAACCCTAATAAAATAGAGAAAACCGTATAGATATTTTAAAACAAAAACCTAAAAAAGGTCAATTGTCTTTTTACTATTTTTTTTATTATGACAATCATCATCTAATATTATTAAGTGCGCTAAATCAAAGATAATTAAATAGCAGTTTCGCGCTGTTTTCCGCTTAGCAGGGTAGTGACAAGACACCCCGTTTCCAATTTCTGCTGGAAATCGAGACATTGCGTTTTGAGTAGTAAAACTCGACGCCGCGCTTTGTATTCGATACCAGAGAATGACAATATTTTAAATATAATAATTTTACCGAGTGGGAATCGAACCCACCACCAATCGTGTGTTTAGTCAGACGTTGTCATTGTGGCATTTCGCCACGATGGTCTTTAACATATCCACTAATATTTACTTTCTTGTAATAAATTATTTGGATTTACCAAACAGATGGAGCTGAGTTTTCTCATGAAAGTTTGACCGTAGCGTATACAGCGCATTTAAAGTTAAATTTTATTAAAAATCTGTTTACATTTTTATCAACAATTAATTGATATTAGCCACTTACTTAGAAGTAGACATTCAAAAGTAAGTTAGTATTGTAAATTGAAGAAGTTCGGCATTTCTCTTAGTTTGTTTAAATTAGAGCGCTGATTTGAATTGGATTAGTGGCATAGCTCATTCGCATTGGCGGGGAACAGCGGCGACTAACAAGCCTTAAAATTAATGGTTTTGAGATCTATAAAGGAAAGGCTCAGAGAGAAGTCTATCTTACCAACATCAATCACATCGCCTATCAAGAGTAATATCTTGAAACCTGTACACACAAATTGTCCAGACCAGGTGCAAGGAGAACTGTTTTATAGTAAAGTTAAGTTTGTACATTTTGTACACTATTGTAGGTGTACAGAATTGACTATTTGCCAAATTTTACAAATAAATATAACAACGTTTTACTTTTAGTGTGTGTTAGGTACTGGTGCGTTTTTTGAGTACTATGAGTATGTGTGTGCTCGTACTGGCGGGCCCTAGAGTATTGTGAGTGTGTGTGCACTAGCACTCAAGGATTTGAGTGCTTTGTTTAAATTCAGTTTAAATTCAGTGTTAATCAAATAATTGAACATTAAAACCAATTAAAACTCATATATGATTTTTTTCTAAAGCTATCTAAGTAAATATAATCTTTTCTAAAGCAATTTAGCTTACTCTTGTCAGTTTAATGTATACACTTTTTAAATATGCAAAATTTCGTGGTTCGGAAATTTTCAAGAAATGTACTAAAGTACTTTTTACGAAATCTCTGATTTATAGTCTTAAGAGTTCACGTTTATAATTTTATTAAGGCGGTGTTTGTCGAAGTTGGCTGAGAAGAAAACTTTCTTAATACTTTAATAAGCCTTAAACTTTATTATTCAAAGTCTCACTAAAACTTACTTCCAAGTTCTACAATATAAAAAGTTAATTTTAAGTTATTATCGTGTATAGAGTTGAAAGTCACGAAATATGTCACAAAGAATTTGGCATATATCTAATAAAATACAAATTCACTAGGAGAATCTTATTTTAACAATATTCTTGGTATATAAAAGATCGGTATGATAAGACTAACGGCAGATTTTTTTCTATTATTATACACAATCGACGGCAATTAGAAAAGAATTGCCACTAGCTTCTTTATAAGATTGTTTGTCGGTTTGATCGTACTTTATTAGTTACTACCGATCTCAATTTTACGCTTTAAGTCCACCTGGCTAATGTTATAAAGCGGGCATCTGACCTATATTGATATTTTTCAGACTTTTCAAAGCTTAGTATCGAAAGATATCCACCTGAATTCGATACTTTGCGTGTTGAATAACGGAACTCAACGCGCAAATTTTATTAACGAATCATAAAAAACTAAGCTAGCAATCCTCTGACCTATTTACTAATACTAGTTAATTATTTCAGATTAATTTGTCAATTGATACGCTAATTAATATGTTCAATGGAATGAGGTTTTAATTAAAAATTACAATATTGTTGTTGAAATTGTTAATTTAAGTTATATCTATAGATATAATAAAAATGTAACTGATCGCTGTCTGTACATGGAAGATATATGAAAAAAAAATAATTATTATTCGGGACATTTATCACTATAATAGAACCCAAAACAATGTTTTTTTATATATATTTTCTGTTTGTCTATACAAAATAGGTACTATTTTGTATGTGCTCGCTAATCTCAGAATCGGCTTAACAGATTTAAATGCAGTTTTGAAAATTGTATTTTGGTGAACTTACATTAACATTTAGAGTTTATTTCATTTCAATCGGTTTGCACTCTCATAAATAAAAAAATTACAAACATTTAAATTATAATTATTAGGAAAGTTGCTGATAAAGTGAGAACGCGGGCGAAAAAAGGGAATAGTTAAGTCAGGCGAAGCCGCGAGCAGGTCGCTAGTCCTACATATATGTTTAAAGATTATTGCAAAATAAAATCACTTCATAGAAGCTTTACTTTCATAAATATTGACTGCAAATACCATACAAGAGCAAATAGACTGCGATGTTCAGTTTAAAAGTTTACAATTCCCATTCGTTATATCGTCTTCGTGCTCCATTTCACTTCGGTTCCGTTCTTTAAAATCTTTTACCGCATGAATTAGTTCAGACATACAGTTTTAGTGACTTCAATTGTAGTATATTTTCTTATTATTTCTTCGAAGTTCTTTGTGATGTGTTTGGAGAATAACTTTTAAGTATTATATGATATGACTGTCTTATAAAAGACATTTACGTTATATGTGAGGGTTTGCCACCCAATACACAATGGTCGGAACAAATATGAGTAAAAATAATATTGAAGTGGTTCATCACGAATGAGATTTAGATGTTTTTTTTCAGCTGTACGCTTTTTTCCAGTACAGCGAGGTAGTCAGAGAGAACCTAGTGTCGAGACACTCCGTTCTCCACTTTCCGCCCCAATACAAGAAATTGCGTTTTGAGTGGTGGAACTCAACGCCGCACTTTGTATTGTTAACCTGAGCGGAGAAATGAAAATAATTAAATTATGATCCTTCCTCCGATTGGAAATTGAACCCACAACCGATCGTGCTTACAGTCACACATGGTCCCACTGCGCCACTATGGCCTCATCATCATTACAATTTGCCATGTCTATTAGAGAACAAGTGGCTAAATAGTTGTTTTTATATTAGTAATATATATAGTAAAAGTTAATTTCAAAACCTTTCAATATTAATTTATATAAACTAAAGCGAAGAACCTACGATTCCACTCAACTTTTGTAGACACCAAAATATCCAAACATTTTCACGTTGGTAAAGTGACACGTACGTAGCGAAGTACGACGTGAGACCATATAATATTCATATGGAATATTTATGTTCATGGTTAAAGACGGAAATTTCAACATAAACACACTTAGTTAGTGTTGAAATGTATAGTTATTTTCTATTAAAAAGCAACTTTTCTAACTTTGCCGCCGCGTAGCATTGGATCAAGACATTTTCTATACTATTCGCAAGAATTCAAGAAATTGCGTGTTAATTGTCGAAACTCAACACCGCGCTGTAGCAAGGCAAAGTGCGGCAAAGAGAAAGAAAATTAGAATAGTTTGAAGAAGCAAAAATTAAAAACCAATGGCCTATGATTTATAGAAGTCAAAAACTGGAAACGGTGTAAGATACTTAAATAGTTATAATTTATATAATATGTTATTTAAATATCGATGGATGTCTCATTGTAGCTACAACTTTACAGTCAAAGATCACTTCATTCCCACTTAAAATTAATAGCTTATTTTTACTAGAGCTTAGTCAAGCCGTTACAATTATACCAACTACATTCTTACTGAATTTCTAGTGTTCTTTTTCTTTTCATAGATATTGCGCGAGTATTAAAACTGACTGTTAAATTATATATATGTATATATATATATATATATTGCACTTAAAAACCAAATAAGGTTTAAATATAAAAACTCCAAAAAAAATGTATAAAAGTAAGTAAGTAATTACTTTAATTAATTCATGAAAGTTCCTATTAATACATATTTTTTGAGAAATAAATAACTTTATATGCAAAACTTTTCTTGGTTCAAAGTACGAGGTCGCTAGTTAATAGAACGATAGCTTTCTCTTTTAACGTGCCATGTTATTTTTGTTACAAAAAAAAATACTATTATTTTTTTTGCCAATATTGAAACATAACACGTTAAGTGATCGTATTATTCTGACCAGACCGACGATGCCAAAATTATAATATAACATTAATTCTTATACGTAAAGGAAAAACTTTGGACCCCTTTTTGCGAACACACAGACGGAAGAGTATGAAAATTTGCATATGTAGAGTTTATATGGACAAGAAGCGCGGAAAGCCAATAGTGTTTGTAATAATATTTCAAATATTTTATAATAGTGATATAAATATTATCTAGACATATATATCTCTCTTATGAAACCTCTAATTTAAGTTCATTTCGTTAAAAGGTTAGCTCATAATTATATTAGAGGGTCTTTGTAATACTTGACTGAGTGGAAAAGTTATTTAATATTTAACGACCGCGCTTTACTGTTTATTAGGTTTTACATGAAAATATTCCCGTTTTGTTGTCTTGAATTTGTATTAGTTTCAGATAATAAAAAGTATATAAGATAAATTCCCGGGAATAAGATTACTACAATTTATTTATTGGTCATAGATTATCTAAATTGTAATAAATAAATTAGAACATTGAAAAAGATATATTTAGAATAGTCTTTTTCAATGTTCTAATTTATTTATTATATAAGATAATGTAGAACGCATGGCTTAGCCGGTCAGAGCGCTTGAACGGTTTTCAAGAGGCGCGGGTTCAAATCCCGCTGCGTTCAAATTTTTATACGTTTTCTAAATATGCCTTTTTCAATTTCCTTAGTGTGGGAATAACACTTTAAAAAATGTAAATTACAACGGATTTTACATTTACAATTTTAAATACTTGGAGCTAAATTGAAGTCTTCAACCTGTTTCAACCTAAGGGTTGAAACAGGGGGATCCTCGTGCTTATTTCGTGAACTGTACCAGTATCATTGTGATTGTGTGTATTTTTTTTTGTTTTTGTTTAGATTTTATATATGTATGTATGAATGTATGCGTGTATGTCTATACATAAAATATATGTATGTAAGTGTACATGTATCTATATTTATATATATGTACATAAGTACAACTTACGAATAATGTATTGATTTTATTATTTGTTCACACTACCCTATACTTAATTTGCTATTTACTATGGCTTAAGGTTGCTTAAAAAAATTGCTACATTAGCGATAAGGTCGCCTGTTGTACACGATACTAGATTTTATATATTTTGTTTTTCATTTCGCTTGGTGTTTTTATTTATTTTACTTACTTTCTGTTTTTTATTTCTGTTTGTGGATGTACAATAACGATTTTCTATTTATTATTATTATTATCATGGATACTGTGTTCTCGAAGGTCAATCTAGGTCCCCCGCTGCCTCTCGTACTTTTAGAACGGAGCTATAAATAGCTTTAGAAAAAGTTACCAAATTAAAATAAAATACAGATATATATAGCGGGTATACAACGTCAATCCCTCAGTGAAATTTTTTGATTAACCTTACAAAAGTACTACCATAATATTAATTTAAATAATAACATATTTAGTTCTTGCGTGATTTGACCTCTCTGTGTTATAAAGCTGTGCATCCACATTTTTTTTTTACATCTTCACACTTTTTCCAATTTAGAGAGTCAGTTAGGTCCCAGGGTATCAGAGAGAACATCGCGTGTTGAGTGGCGGAACTCAACGCCGTGCTTTGTCTTAGGTACCGGAGCGAAGAAATAAAAATATTTTTTAAATTTAAAAATTCAGTGGGAATCGAACCCAAAACCAGTGCGTTTTCCCGCTGTCCCGCTTCACCACGACGGCGATGTACATTTTTACTATCAAGAGCCCTCCAAATTTAGGAAGAATATGTAAATAAATGAATTTTTATTCAAACTGTGATGCTTAATTTCATTTTGAAAGGAAAGTACTGTAACAATTCGAAATAAAAATCGTTTCTATCTTTGTTCCTAGACTGTTTCTAGATTGAATTACACATTGTGATGTCAAAGATGCGAGGAAAACCCAATACTCGTAAAAGACTGCCAATAGCGTAAGATGGACTACTAAAGTAAAATCATTTTTAATAATGATTCATTAACAAATGAGTATCATAAAAATTGTAGATGTGAGAAACCAATCAACAAGCAATACCCACTGTTATAGCGGTTTGTACTAATACATATGAATCCTTAATATTTTCCTTGTCATCTTCTTATATTGCTATTGTAACGTTACAATTGTTCGTATGTAAAAAAATATAAATTTAGAAAAAAACACAGGACATCATGGCGCAGTGTGGACGGCGTATGAATAGTAGACGCAATTGGTCGTGGGTTCGATTCCCAATCGGAGGAATGATTATATTTATATTATGTTCTTTTGTTCGCTCTGGTGACAAGATAGAACGGCGTTGAGTTCCGCCAATAAACACGTAGTGTCTAGGATTCGGGCGGGAAATGGAGAACGGAGTGTCTTGACACTAGGCTCTCCCTGCACAGCCTGCTAAGCGGGAAAAAGCGTGAAGCTGGAAAAAAAATGAACCTGAAAAAATACATATGTATTTCTGCGTATGTACTTATTCGGATATTTTAGCAGTAATGTGTTATTTAATTTGTAATATGTTAACTCTATCCCGCGAAATATAGGAAATATACATTAAATAGCGAATGTTTGTCATAAATATTTATTGAACTTTACGATAGGCAGGAAGATCTTATACACTTACTTTCCTCATGTCTCCGACGCTTGTTTATAATATTAAAATAATAGTTTTTTACTAAATGAATATGTATGTATACACGGTGCATATACCAGAATAACATTTTTTATCATTTTTGTATGTCCGTCTGTCTGTCTGTTTGTTCCGGCTTATCTTTAGAACGGCTGGGCTAAAAGCTACTTTTAATTTATAATTCCAAGTGGACTAAAAATAAACTAAACTAGCTAGTTTTCTATACAATATAAATTAATGATACCTACCTAATATTTCAATTATTTCAACTTAAATATAATAAATTTTACAAATAAAAAGCAAGGGACGCAGCTCGCTATATACCAGCTTTGGATGAGATGTAGGTAATTGGATATTACTTCTAGCCTTCTTCTTTTATCCCATAAACATTATAGGATCAACGTTACTTTTTACCCTCGCGATTTTTGTCAGTGTATTTTGTGTTTCTAAAATTACTAGTACCTAATATAAAATTATAAATTAGTTTTTTTTTATATTTATATACCAAAATGTTGCATGATACATGCATACAATAATACAAATATATTATGTTTTGTGAATCGACAGAGTAAACGTAGTGTCTAATCACTCTTGTACTTCTAATGTACGTAGGGTAATGTATGTGGGGTTGTTTGTTTTTTTTATGTTTATATAAACAATATGAAAAATTATAGCCAAACAAAACAATGGGTATAATGTTTAAAATTTAATTTCAAGTTGTAATATAATATTTTAATAATCCTTTCAGATAGACAAAAATACGTTATTGAGCACAAAGCCAATATAAAGAACAGTACACAAGATTATATTAGTAGTATAGTGTGCAAAGGAGGTTTTTTCGCGGGTAGCCGTCTCCGCCACACACACCTTTGGTGAGGGGAGCTTGATCTTAACCGATACGTTATTACAAAAAAGAAACTAGATATCACTTAAACATATAAGTTAATAATAATACGTAAATATATAATAAATACATATATATTGTAAGTAAAAAAGGCATAACATTAAAAATAAAGACACCATAAACCAACCAAAACGTATAAACATACACACATACAATATATACATATATATATATTGCAATGAAACTAATTATTAGTAAGGTGACTTAAGTATTTTGGTTTTTATTGTCTTCCTAGACATATGGAGGAAAAAGCAATATTCTTTTATTTTTACAAATCGTTTGGTATAATACTGCCTATGGCTTATAGATAATAATCGATATCAAGAAAATTCACATATTCCATTTATATTTTTTCTTGCGTGATTAAATCCTTTACGGATACCAGTCCGATTGAGGACTCGGACGTAGTTATGTGGGACTTCGGACAGGTAAGTAGCCAGTCGGTATACCCACTAAAACCTCACGGTCCTCCTCCTCGACCAACACTAGCCGAGCCACGGGAGCCCCAATCTTCCGTGAAGCCAGCAAGGCACGCCGCGGAGTCAAGAGTGGTGGCGTCACTCTCGACGGTCTGATCAGAGAAGCGCGCTGGAGCGACCAGCGTGTGCCTGGCTCAGGCCAGGAAACTAGACGATCAGCTTCCCCAAGCTGGCCGTCCTATGGCTGATACATTCCCCTAAGGCAATTCCAGGTAACTGGTAAAAGAAAACCTGACCCTCACTGGAGGCCATCGGTTGATAAGAGGGTAACTTCGGCTGGCAAGACTTTAGCGGCTTTAACACAGAAACCGTGAGCATTCGACATCCTTTCTATAAGCCCCACGTTTCTGATAAGGGATAAAAAAAACGCCTTCATCATCATCATTCACAGACTTAGAATACATATTATTGGAAAAACAATCTAAAATTCTTTATATTTTTCTATTAAATACTACACTATATCTAGCTATGTATATATTAGAGAACAGGTGTTAGTCCGATATAACATCGTTAGAACCAATTTGTACCAACGCTTTGGATTTCCAATGGTTGGTCGGCTTTGGACGTGTCAACGTAAGTCGAAACACAATTTTTCGTTCAGCCCCATGTATTTGTGTGGGAAAATATTTTACATATCGATAAAATATCAATATTTTTATCTTATATATTAAATAGCAACTGACTGATAATTCATTAATAATATTATTTAATTAATTAGACCTTTCAAGATTTGAATCTGAAGAAGAGAAGAGAGGAGGTTTCTTAAAAAATCAGAAGAGATTTCTTAAGAGAAGAGAAGAGATTTCTTAAAAAAATATCGTACAAAAAATGTCCAAAATACTAGTTTTAACACCTTAAAGGCATATATTAAGACATTGATGACAGTGGTTACACTTAAATATTCTGCGATCATATAATTTCGCGCGTCTTTCTTTATTTTATTCCACTATATAGCGGGCTATCTTACTGGAGATAGCTGAGTTGAGTTGAGGACATTTTATATACAGATTTACATATGTGCAGTTTATATGCAGAAAATAAATTTCCTTTCAAGTCCACTGCGACTAACATAAAGATAAGCAATCAATCACCTGTAAAACTACGCATGAATTATTATAGGTATCTAGTATAAGTGACGAGACCTATAAAGGCTCAGTCTGTATTGTAGGTTAGACTATAAATAGATAGAGTCATCTAATACAACTGAAGAAAGCCCAAACTGAACCCCCTACTACCTTCAACGACTTGGAAATTTACAGAAGCACTAATTCTATGATATTAAAATATAAATAATTGATATACAATAGTTCTACGCTTATAATAGCTGATCTGTATATATGAATAATTTTACTCACTTTTGAACGCCATTTTGAACTGGCCATGGATGGATTCTTGATATAGAGTTTATTTTAATATTTGTATACTTTTATTACTTACACACATTATTATTCAGGATATGAAAAACACTTAGATTATGAAAATTTGTAGACATTTTTAAAGGTTATACGTTTTTAATCATTTTGTCTCATTTTCCTTATTGGGATCATCAAGATTGACAATTTCTCCTCGAAAGACGCGGCCTGGCCTCGCCCTGAATACCGTTACATAAATATAATAATAAAAAATATTATGGTTTAAAAATTAGTAACAATGCTTTCATAGATAATCAAACTAAAAAGTTGAAAATAATTCGTAGTAAGTATAAAATAAACCATTGATGATTTTTTTTAAAAAGCGTCTATCGCTTTTGTATGTTTAAATGTTCTATTTGTATTTTTTAAATGTTTTGACTATGAAATGAGTTTTTTACTAACTAAAATCTGAAATGCAGAATTCGTTTTAATAATTAGTACGCCACACTTTTAAAATGGTAAAATATAAAATAAAATAAAGTCTTAACTTTTTATTTTCAACTCATTGTTTCAACAATGTCTCTTCGGGCAGATAACGGAGAACGGAGAGCCTTGTCACTAGGTTATGCCAAAAAAAAATTACCTAAAAAAGAACTTTAAAGTTAAATATTATTCTATACAAGATAATAATTTCAAATTTTATAACTAAATATTTGATATATAAACAATATGTTATCAGATCATTACCTTTGGCATAGAAAGTGTAATTTATTTTTCTAAAGCGCTTAAGTGTACTAGAGTATACAGTTGATGATTATTTCATATTTATGAAGTGACGGGTACTTATCTCGGTAAGGTAATGGCCGAAGTTGGAACAATTTTGCTGGATGCCCTCCGTAGAAATTTAGATGTCGACTTGTAAACTTCAGTTGTAAATTAACTTAAAAAGCCTCTTCTCATTTACTGAAATTTTCGTGAATACTTTCAAATTATGCGTTCTTAGCTTTTAACTGGTCTATGACACCTTTATTTCTTCGTATATTAATTTACTATCAAAAGAATTATATACAGAAATAGATCTACATTGTACCTATATAATTATACTCGTAAAGTGTATCTCTTTAGGCACATAGCTAAATGAAAAACATCTAAAACTTTAAATTTAGTTTTATTATTTTCATATTACTTCATCAACGAGTGAATAGGTTGAAATTTACACTTCTTCCGGCATCACAGGGTAGCCAGAGAGAGTATAGTGTCATCATCCTCCGTTCTCCACTTTCCGCCTGAAATCAAGACATTAAGTTTCAGGACATGCGTTGATTGAGTTTTAGATAAAAAGCGGAAAATAAAAATACTTTAAATACAATCATTCACCCGATTGGGAATCGAACTCCCAACCAATCGTATTTCCATTCAGATGCTGTCCCATTGTGCCATGATGTCCTCTAGGGTGGGTATAAATTAAAATAAAAAATACTTCAAGTTTTATAATTTATTATATATATTACACTATTTTTTCATCAAATTTTAAATTTAAATAGATGAATTTAATGCATAATTCCTAATAGAATACTTCAATTACATATATACAGCTATCAGCACATATATATGTCGGTGGCATTAATAACAACAGTGAACAAAGAACCAACAGAAACAATTGGCAGGCAAAGACGAACGCAATCAAAAAGCAATCGAGCGTAATCCAACGGTTCACGAATGAAAGAATCCTTTAATATTCTATTCCTATGGTCACAGTAGCATTACCGCGTTTCCGTTTTATGGTTATAAATGATTATTGAATATTTGAAGTATTTTTTGAAGTTTTAACACTTAGAAAATTGAAAAATATTTATAGAATACGTATACAAATTTTGAATGTGGCGGCATTCGAACCCGCACTTCTTGGAAATCGTCTAAACATGTTTTTCATTAATTGTTGAATTGTCAAAACACTCCGTTCTCCACTTTCCGCCCGCAATAGAGACATTGCATGTTGAGAGCTCCACGCTACTCTTTATTGTCTAGCGGAATAATTAATATATATATTTATAACCCCCTTTCATAAATAATTCCCCGAGTGGTAATTGAACCCACATACAATCGAGTGTTCAGTCAGTCACCGTCAGACTGCGCCACGGTGGCTATATATTATTATAATGTACAAAAAACTCGGGTACCTACTAAGTATTCTTGTCCTTTGAAAAGGCTTGCTCGCATCCAAGGCATGCCGAGCAAACTATTTCTAAGTAATCACAGATTTTCATCGCATAGTGTGTAGAAGTTATATAATGGAAAGTAAAATAGTTTTTCAAATCGGGGTGATGAAATGAAGAACCGTGAAATAGGAACGATGTATAAGGAATTAAATAAAAATAAAAAGATTTCCACTCAGCGTTGTAATGCAATCGACCTATGTCCATCCATGTAGGTCACTACAAAGATATGAATAAGGATATCTTTCAAAAACTTCTTTTGTATCCCTAAATATTGTTTTTTTCGGCTCCATACTTTTTCCCGCATTCAAGAACCTAGTGTCAAGACATCCAATGCTCCGGTTACTTCAGGATTTTGATATCTAAAGAGCTTACAACTCAAGGCTATACTTTGTCTAATTAAAGTGAACTGAAAATAACTTGAATACAATAATTTCCCCGGACGGAAATAGAACCCACAACCAATGGCGTATACATTCAAATGCTACGCCAAGATGGCCTCACGATGAATATTCAATTTTAAGAACTAAATTGGAAATTCTACATAACTTGTTGTCACTAAAAGTACTGTGATTCAATTTAACAGTACCTGTAATACTGCCTCTATCGTATACATTACAAAATCAACCCCAACTATATATTATTTATGTAAACACAGTGTTCGAGGAGTAAACTTCTGTGGCTACTGGCTTGAAGATAACGAGTTAAGGTCCTCGTTCTCCGTTCCGGTTGAATACTGTTTGTTACAATACAAACTAGTTTGGTTTAGATTATTTGATATACAAATAATATTGAAAATTTACGAGCACACAATATTCTGGATTTTATTCAATTTATTCTCTACTAGCTCTGCCCGCGATTTCATGGAATTTCGTGGAATTCTTAAATGAAAGTAGCGTTAGTCACTATTTATTACATTAGTTATCTGTCAGTGAAAGTATCGTCAAAATCGGTGCTGCCGTTAAGAGATTAGCTGGAACAAGCAGACTGACGGACAAAATTGTATTCAATTGTAACGCGCATACATACATATGCATTTAGTATAAAGCGGTTATTTTACTTTGACAAACAGACACTATTACATAAATGAACACACAAGTAAATTTTCAAATGATCCAGATGCAAATATTTATATATTAATACGTTAATGAAAACTTCCGGTTCGTTTTTATGAAAATTATGCCAAAAAAAAGTATGAAATTTCGTATACTGAAAGTTAATATGCAGAAGAATCACAGGAATCAAATCAAATTTTTCATAATATTATTATATTATTAATCAGAAATATAATAAGTTAATAAAAATTTATTTTAAGCACACTCACATATTTTTTAAAGATTCACGCTTTGTCTTTAACTCAATTACTCACTAACTCACTCATTAACTCTCTCCCTAACTCACTCACTAACTCCCTCACTCATTCATTAATTCATACATTAGTTTATTTAGTTATTTCAATACCTCTACATTTCTATCAAGTTGAGAATCGAATTCGACCTACGACCTGTAAAGAACAGAAATGGTACAAAGATAATATTTAGTTCTATATAAAATGCATAAAAAGGTACAGTTAGCTTGTTACCAGTGTACTAACGAACTTTCACGTAACGACTAGTTAACGTTCACGTTATATTGTGCTACGAATATAAGTTAAGCCCTTATGGAACGTTTGTTACTGAATCATTGGATCTCACATGGGTTTTGTTAAATAAATATATAACAATAGTATGAAAAAAAAAATATTATCAAAACATACAAGTATCAGTTTGCAGCTTCATGCATTTTCTCATATAGGAGGGTACATATATTATAGAATCTAATGTCAAACAATCCGTTCCACTTTCCGCCCAATATCGACACATTGCGTGTTGAGTAGCGGAATTTATAACCGCGCTTTATCTTAGGTGCTAGAGCGGTGAAATGAAAATATAATCATGGCCCCGAGTGGGAATTGAACCCACACCCATTGCGTTTACAATCGCTGCGCCGCGACGGCCTCGGGTAATGAAATATTATGAAATATTAGTATAACATATATCAAAGGAGATACTCGTACTCAAGCTATTAGCCGAGCGTGTCCGGTCATTTATGCGTCATTAAACTATAGAAAAGATGATCTGAGTTATATATTAGTATGTATCTCCAAAAGCAAATACCGAATAAAGTGGCCTGTTTGTTTTGTGATTAGTCAGTTTCATTTCAGTGAACATTTTAAAAGGGAATTTTCACGTATTTACTTGATAAAGCTGGTTATAAATATAGAGGCTGTCGTGGCGCAGTGGGACTGTGTCTCTACTTTTATTGCGAGTGGCTGTAGGTTCGATTGCCACTCGGTGGAATGATCATATTTTTTTTTCGTTTTGGTAAACAAGACAAATCGCGGCATTGTGTTTCGCCACTCACTCGATTTCCGCCGGAAATCGGAGTCTCTAAAAATATATATATATTTTTAGGAAATGTATAAAAATTTAAACGCAGTATGATTTGAACCCGCGCTTTTACCAGAGGCGCGGGTTCGTTCCATTTTTTAAACGTTTTCTAAAAAATATAAGTGTGTGAATAACTCTTTAAAATGTTAATAACAGCGTTCGACCAAAAAAAAATATGATGCGATATAAAATGTTTGCCTTCTCCCCGTTAGTATATTTTCTATGTTTTTTTAACAATTCCTAACAATCCGCTAATCTTGTTAAATATGTACCTATATATTTTTACAGTTTATAGAAGGCATAGTACCCTGCTGCAGGCAGAGAGAACCGTTCTCCACTTTCCGCTCGAATTGGTGCGGACTCATTGGCACGCGTGCGCCTGTGTTTGTCATTGTGTATTAATATGTATATGCGCGTATGTGTAATAATAATACACATGTGTTGTATAACTCATATTATCCAAAGTATACATTTAAATTTAAAAAAAACAATGTTGCAGTCAATGGCACCCAGTCAAATCGAAATTAAAATATTTGATATGCTATGTATTAAGTACTTATATATACAAATAAATAGCATTGGAGTGTCTGTTTGAAACATTAAAATAACCGTTTTTTATGAAATAAATATTTATGTATACACGGTACATATATAAAAATAACATTTTTTACAATTTTAGTCTCTCTGCTTGTTTCGGCTAATCTCTGGAACGGCTGACCCGATTTTGACGGGACTTTCATTAAAAAACTAAAGTACTAAAAAAATTTCCTCCCTGTCAAAGGCTCGGGCACAGCTTGTTAATTGTTATATTTTTTGACACACCTACAAGCCTATGCTTGCTGATATAAGGGCGAGGCGCTGAGTTAGTTGATCAGAAGTATTTTTCAAATATTACTATATGCAAATATAGTGTGTGTATTTCCATATATAAAATATATATTGTTATCTTAATATAATCGTTCACAGGCCATCACGTATGTAATAACCGTGGAATTTAGCTTTAACGTCGCGGTTATCAAAAGCGCTTGTCAGCAAAAACGCTCAGTCTCGCTTGATTAAATTTTAATCAGAGTTTATTGGTGTAGCGCCCGAGCGTCGGCGCCGCGTTAGTACACATATACTAAACCCACATTAGCAACGTTTGGACAGAATATGAGATTATTTTTAAAGAAAACTATCAATAAAATATATTATGTATATTATTTGCACCATAGTGGTTCAGTGGTACATTGTCTAACTTTAAAACGAATTGGTCGAGGGTTCAATCCCCACTCGGAGGAATAATTACTTTTATATACTTAAGTGTGTGAATAATATTTTAACAATTATGCCAATTGGATTCTCTCTTGCTAAATGATTGTTAGGAATATACATTCTGTAGCGGAAGTTTGTAAAATTATCTCTACCTAGATGCTAATAACAAAAATAAGTTGTAACAAGCGTATAAGAATTTCGACATAGCTGAATATAGAATGGCTTAGTGGTCAAAGCGCTTAAACGGTTTCCAAGTCCGTATATGATTCCTCCAGCAGCGTTAAATTTTTCTATATATAAATAAATTTTTATAATATATTTATATATATAGTACTGCGCGTAGAAACCTAAAATGTAGCATGTACGTACTTTTTAGGGAGCAGAGTAAAGCGGAGCATAAAGAGAGGATTTCCTGAAATACCTATGGCAACAGGAAAAATTGAGATTTTAAATGTCGTTGTCCACGCAAACATAGTTGCAGGCAACAACAAGTATATATTTAAAGTAATTTTGGTCCTTTAGTTTAATAACACAACGTCTAGCATTGGGTTCCGCCACTTATCATATTTTTATGAAAATAACCAAAACATTGTCAGATTCTTAAATATGTTATATATAATATAACTTTATCCTTTGAATAATGTTAAGATAGCCGTATTAAGCCGGTTCTGATTTTCGTCACTGAAAACACAGAGGGCCCTCGAGTAAAGAGCCTTCATTTACACGGTTTTTCGTATTTTTCGCGGATTGCCTTAAACCAAGAGTTACGTTTTTTGTCGAATGCTCACATTTTTATATTTATTTCAATTTTGTTTATTTATAAATTACAATATTTTCAAATATTTCAACGGTGCGTTTACTTTTGCTTGTTTTTTTATAGAAATATACTGCTTTTCTAAAGTTTTTTACAATTACTGTAAATATTATAACTAATACGTGTAACAATTACTTTAATTAATATATATTAATCTTATTTAATTTAATTAATATGTATATCTTATATATTAATCTAATATCTTATAAATTAATAGGAAATTTTGGCCGCCTCTTATTGAAATGATCCGGATAGAGGTTGAAATTTGGCTTCATTTAAAATGTGTCTAATTAAGTAGTGAAGTATATTTTTGTGTAAAGTGTTAGGTTTATGAATTATAGGCGTTGCAAATGTAGGTCAAGGCCGTATTTTGCGCGTCAAAAGGCTTACTAGTTACTTTAATAAGCTCGTATTTATAACTGAATAAACAGTTTTAAAACTTTTAAAATTTTTAATGAATTAATTAAGTGTTCCTTTTATTTCTACCAGAAAATGTACCACAAGACAAGACAAGGCTTATATTATAAAAATAAAAAGCAATATAATCTCAAGGTCCAGACCAACGAGCTGTTAATTAATTCTTAATCAGGCTCCACAGTCCTCTAGCGGAAGATTGAGTTAGTTCGTACCTTAGAACATATAATTACAGAAAACCTATGTTTTCCTTCATTATGTAAATGTGATATGTGTATTTTAATTAAAAACATGTATGTGTTTGCAACGTGTAAAAAGTTTATTTTGAAATTAAAAAACTTATATATATTTTTTAACATTTTTTAAAGTGTTATTCGCACACTAAGGAAATTGAAAAAGACATATATAGAAAACGTATAAAAATTTGAACGCAGCGGGATTTGAACCCGCGCCTCTTAAAAACCTGCTAACAACAAATATAAGTTCAACGTAGCTGGATGTAGAAAGCATGGCTTAGCGGTCAGAGCGCTTGAACGGTTTCAGTTCAAATCCCGCTGCGTTCAAATTTTTTATACGTTATCTTAATATGTCTTTTTTAAAACTTATGTTTAAATTTTTTGCCGGTAACCGATACTTCGTTAATGAAAAGAAATAACTATACTATATACATTGTTTCATTTACATATCTTTTTATTCTTTAAGAATTTGGTACATAATATTTGTCCCTTCTTATGAGGTATCATACACCATAGCTTCAGTTATCAAGTAAATTATTTGTAGAAAACGTATGAAAAATTTACAGTAACGGGATTCGAACCATCGCCTCTTGGAAAGAAAATGTTTTTCATATAGAAGGTACGAGAACTTTAACTAGAAAAAAATAATCTTGATGATAATAATAATATTAGAAAAGGGAGGGAACTTTTATCGTTTTTATAAAATGTATGGTGGTTTTTTAATATATTTTTTAAAGAATACATATACCTCTTCTAATAATATTGAGTTCGAAGTTAACGCAGAGTTTTATGAAAGTTCCCCCACTCATCCCCTTTGAAAGGATCTTTGATCGTGGCTTTATTATTGTAGTGCATTTTACACTGTTATTGATTAAATTGTGCCATAACCAGGCCTTTCTACGTAAACTAGAATATTAATTTCAAAATGAATTGTATTTAAAGCAAAAAGAATTTATTACATGGATTATTACTAATATAAAGAAAATATTCCAACAAAAATATACTTTTAACTTCACTGCACTTCCGGTGCGATAAACGCTACGGTCACTTCTTTCGCAGCGTCCATTTTTCTCTTTATACACGCCCTAACCTAACCTAACCTAACTCCCACACTCCCTCCGGGGGCTCTTTGTATTTTTTACGTGACCTTTCTCCAGTATCATCGATGCTAAATTTCCTCCTCCTTCTCCTAAAGGAGAGAGCTCCTCTATATCTTAATAACTGAAATTGATACTAATTAAATAGCTTCGCTACTTAACAAGCAATGTCTCGAATTTGGATGGAAAGCGGAAATAGTGGGGTAGCCTGGACTAATATTGACGTAGGTGGTGTCAAGTCAAGGGGTGAGGCCCCTTGGTTCCCAAGACCTATCCGATAAATCTATAATATTACTAAAATATGCTCTAAAAGATGAACACAGCCATAAAATGTTATTGAGATAAGAACTTATTTTACTTAATAGGCTAGGGGGCAAAGATGGTTTCCAAATGGCGCGGATTCGAGTCTCACTGCGTTAAAAAAAATATATTTAATTTTGCTAATGTTAATACACTCAATTCTTCACTTTACATCCGAACCCGAGACATTGCGTGTTGAGTGGTGGAACTTAACGCCACCAGAGCGAAAAAATTAAAATAAATAATCCCCGAGTGGGAATTGAACCCAGAACCATCGTGTATACAGGCAGACCCTGTTTCAACTGCACCACTATGACCTTTATATCTTTCTTATATGTTTCCCTATATAACATTATATAGCATTTATACCTACACTTCTAAAAATAAATAATAATTATTTTTAAAGTGTTAATCTTTATATTGTTATATATTGAATGAAATAGAAAGAAACATTCGTATTATAAACGCATAAAGATAATGGATTCACGCGAACGCTTCAGGAGTGGCGAATAAAGTCGTAAAGTTAGACTACTACTCGTAAATCTTTGATAAGATTTTATACCTGCTTGAATACTAAATCCAGATTTAAGTATATACTAACACATAAAGGCCTTACAGTCGTTTATTTAAGTATATGTTATATTTTACATAACAATAATTTTCGAGACCATCTTGGCGTACTGTGACAGCGCCTGTCCCGTGTGGGGGGGGAATACTGGATAGTGAGATAATCTGGCCTGCAATAGTCTCCTTCTGCGGGTCAGTTATAATACTGGCGGAGGCCGCGGAGTGGAGGTATGAGTTCAGCGTAAATGTAGATCCGCTCCGCAGTCGTGGACCAGAAGGTAGGAGAAGGCAGTAAGTGCAACTCCAACTCCCCCAAGCCTAGAGGAGCTGCTACGGGAGGGTTGTGGTGATCCTACTGCAAGTTATCCAGGCTATCGGTGCTCTGGAAGAAACAGTGGAGCACCCTGAAGGTGGCAGTGGAGGCCGCAATAGACGGCCTGTCTAGCGAGGCGTCGTATAAGCATGTGTAAGCGTTCCTGCGACGTCTCATGATGGTGAAGAGAGAGTCTCCGCTAGGTTTAGTGGATAGTATTGGGTTCACAGATCCCACTGTATCATCCGCTCGTAAGGTAATGTGCTATGCGCGCAGAAGGTCTACGGAAATTGCATTTCCCAGCGGCAAAGTGTGTCAGCGACTGACTCTAAACGTAATGTGACCTGCCGTATTCGCATTTCATTCACACTCGGTGGAATTATCATATTCAAATTATGGACATATCTCTGTTCCAGTAAGACCACAAACTGTGTTGAATTCCGCGACAAACAGTAGGTTCACAACAAAAGTACACTATGATAGGGGGAAATGTACTCTTCATTGATTATTTTATTGCTTGCTATAAAACATTGGTGAAACAGTAAATGTTAAACAGAATTTAAATAAGAAATTGTCTTTTATTTGAGAAATCTCAATTATGTGCTTACATGGAACTACGCGTGGAATATTCCAAAACTTTCACTCACAGCCAAACTATAAGTTATTAGTCCCTTAAATTTTTAAATATGTAATTGATGTAACATGTAGATGTGGCTGTGGCACAGCTTATATTACTACAGCTGCCAAAGCTCATATCTAAAAATATAAACATAATTGTCATATTAATCTAGAGTGAATGCTGATACGTTATATGTACGTACTTCAGAAAGCTTTGAAACAAGTGTTTTGTTCAAGTTTCTATTTCCACGCCATCGGCAGAAGTTAAGCAAACACCCTTGAAAGTCCGTCTAGGGTAATAGAAGGCATTTCCATATTTAGGGGAAGACCTTATAATTAGAATATTGCATATTTTAGTAGTCTCCCTTAGAATTTACGATAGGCCTTGGATGGATGCATGCCCTTGAACTTGTGACAACTTTTGAAAATTTTTCATTTTGATTTATATTGTTTATTGAATTAAAATAAACTTTTCCAATTATCATATATTATCTGTTCCCTCTCTCCAAGGGCGGATCCACCGTTGCAGAAACGGTTAACATGCCTACAACCCTAATTGAATTTTGATATCAGATTTTTGGCCTTTACGTTGTGATTTGAAGACTCTTATGACTTAAAACACCGAAAATGTCGTATCGCCAGTATTCGGAAATACTGTTCTTAAAGCGTCGTTCAATATCAGCTTATCGTATTGTCATCAGCAAAGCAAGAGTAAGTACCCAGGTTCAACCTAATACGACTTATTAGGGGCCTATAATCTGTAAAAGGCTTGACACACTGAATACGATGCGTAGAGACGTTTCCTGGCGGGTGCATCTTTAAAATACCTTAATACTACAACACTCCCGTTAAAGTTTGTGTCGATTTCATGTGTTTACATTATTGACGGAATTTTAATTATTATATGATATTATCTCATATTTAGAGATACGGTAAAAATAAAAAAATATTATATATTTAATAGTAATATTTATATTCACTGCCTCAAATTTATTTCATTTTTCATATATTTCATGCGTATCCTAATTTAGTTTTTTTATTATATAAGCTGTTAGTTACGTGGTACTTCAGCGCCTTAATATAAAAAAATAATAATTTCTCATGATCGTATTTGTACTACCTAGCCTACTTTGAGGTGGCTGTCACTACAATCTTTTTGGAGGGCTGGATCCGCGCCTGAGTACATGTCTATACCTGGCAAGGCACTCTGTGCTATGCTTTGACTTATATATGTATTTAATTAACTTATATTTAACTTATATATAAATTTAATAACGACCCTGAATTTAGATTGAACCCTGACTGATTGTTTACTGACAGACGCTGTCACGTTGCGTCAAGATGGCGTCAAGAATTTAGATTATATGAAAATTATATTCACTAAAATGAATATCTGAGTTATTTATTAAAATTCCGTACTCAACAGATGATGTAAACCTCCAACCTGTCAGTAGCAGAGTTCTTATTTGAATTTCTATAGATATTTGAAGTGTTTCTAAAATATAAACGCCTAATAGTCATAAACTCTGAATCCGAAAACTCATTCCGTTCTTTTACCTTATTTTTAATAACAGTTTTATTTAAGCACTACGGACATACCTTTGTTGAGAAAATCTGAAATAATATTTTTTTGCCTGTTAATTAACTAGGCTGAAAACAAAGATAACTATTCATAAATAAGACAGTCCTAAAATATTTCAGTTGCCTTATCAATAACGTTTGTTTACCATTTTATACATTGAATATTATTATACAATAGATATGGTATTTTAAAGTGTTTTACACATTTAGAATATGAAATATAAAACTTAAACGTAGTAGAATTTGAACCTACGCCTCTCGGAAACCGTGCAAGCGCTCTGACCGGCGCGCTAAGCCTTACGACCTCTAAATATGTATACCTTTTCTAAAAATATTTCTTACATACTTTTTTTTGAGCTTAATCTTTTTCATACAACAATGGAGTTGATATCCTTTGAAACACATTCTTAACAGATGCCTCTGTCAGCATAGTTTGTGCATGACTGACTATTGTCGTGAAATGTACATCAATAAATCAATTTCAGTTATGTAACACTATTTATCATAATGGAAAAGTTTTTGTCGCTTTTTTGTAATATTTAATTTAACAGAATCTTTAGACTTTGAATTCCTTACGAACATAAGTTCGTATGTTTTCTGTACCTTGATTTGATTTAGTGCATTTAAAATCTTTTAACTCTTAACTTAATATATATGTAAGGATTTCACACTAGAATATTTTTTTGGAATTATTTTTTTTGTAGTCGGACAGATCCTAGTGTCAAGACTCAAGAAGTTGAATGGCGGAACTCAATTGGCGTTTTATCTTAGGTAACGGTAAAAAGCGGATAAATGAAAATATATTAAATATAATCATTCCCCCGAGTGAGAATAGAACCCACAAACAATCGTGTTGGCAGTTAGAGTGAAATAATAAAAGATCCAATCACCAAATATGTCTTGACACAGTTGGCAATTGTCGGTTGCGCACAGTTGTAGATTCGATTCCCGCTCTAGTTGGATTAAATACAGTGTTAAATTTAGCGAACTAATATACAATATCTTTAAAATTATATGTTTCATCGATTTTTTTGCCTATTTTTTTCAATACACTTGGAAATAAAATTGGAGTGTCTGTTTGTAATATTAAAATAACATATTTTTTAATTGTTTTCTGTCTGTCTGTTTGTTTCTGCTTATCTCTGGAACAGCTGGACCAATTTTGACGGGACTTTTACTGGCAGATAGCTGATATAATAGGGAGTGACTTACGTAAACTTACTTTTATCTAAGAATTCCATGTGGGTGACGTCGCGGGCATAGCTAGCAGTAGTGTTATAATAAACAAGTCGCTGAAGACACCCACTCTGACAATACTCAATACGATTTGCTAATACTTGAGGGACCGTCTTTGTTAAGTGAATGTCATTTATAAAACTGTCGAAGTACCCGTGTGGATAAAATTTATAGCACAAATGGAATCTCATTAGAGCACCGAACGATGTGTTTGAATGCAATTAAAGTTAGTGCCAACATGAATATGTAGCTCGTGATAGTTTTGCACTTACTCGCTGCACACTTCGAAACAAACAGTTGGTAATATGTTTGCGATGGCTTAATATGAAAATCTTTTAAAAGAAATTAAGGTTATATAAATTAAAATAATGTAATATTTAATACATAGCATTCTCTCTTGCCAAACGATTGTTTGTAGAAAATAATATTTCAGTAGCAATAATTTGCAAAAAACTCTCTACAGAAATGCTAACAACAATTTTTAACGTAGACGGATGTAGAACGTATGGCTTTGCATGGAGGGTTTGCATGATTTCCAAGAGGTGCGGGTTTGAATAGGTTTACGTTTTAATTTTTATACGTTTACTAAATATGTTTTTCATATCCTAAGTATGTTTAAAAAATTTGCATAGCTTGAATTTTTTTAGCATTGCTTGCTTTATCAGAGCAGATTCAGACTGCCATCTTCGCAACATAAAGGTGTCCTAATAAGATTACATAGATATTCTGTATGTGAAATTGACCAAGAAAAGAAATACGACTCTAAGAGTATGGTCTCTTTTCATACATTACCAGAATGTTAATATTTATATAAAACTTTTTTTACAGCTTCACGAGTGGGAACGCGGGCAGGGAAAAAAAACAAATAGTTTTGTCGTGCAGTTTACGCAAGCGAACCAGCGAATGTTTCACTAGTTTTATAATATGAATAAAGAGCTCATAAGAACATTACATTTACACGCTGCATACTTTAAACAAAACAAACAGTTGGTTATATTATATTTTTGTGATATAATTTTTCAAATCTTTGAATGTTATGATAAGTAATTGGTGTTTGAGGCACAGTGTTGGAATATTATGGAAATAAATTATCGACACGCAATGTCTTGAATTTGGGTGAAAAGTGGAACGGAGTTTGACACTAGGTTCTTTCTGACTAAGTGACAACACTGCACGCTTTTTCCCGCATAGCAGGGTTGCTTAGCGGGAAAAAGCGAGCAATATTGTTTAGTGTCTCAATAGAATGGTGTATTACCATTCTATTAGACTTTGGCGATTTAGCATCAGTTCTCATCCATGCCGTCTAAGCATAATTAAGTTTTCATAATGGAAAAGATCCCAGGAAATATACAATTAAACCTCATACAAAAGTAAAACATATTATTATAAAAATATCTTTCATCTCTGAATATTATCATAAATTTTCTTGCATTTTTTTGAGACGAAGAAAAAAGAAAAAAAGAAACGAAATTTAGTAAGATGAATAGTAAATTATAAGAGTACACCAAATATAATTGTAGAAACATTTACTATTAAATAAACGTATTTCTCACTCATTTTTAAATAAAAACCCATTTACCAAAAATATCTTAAGGGCCGTCGATTGATACGACATTGATTTTGACACTTGTCAGAAGAGGGGAGAAGCAAAATTGGTTCAATTTCAAGATTTCCGTAACAAATAACTAAAACCACTTACTGTGATTTAATAAATTTGTTCTGAATATTTTTTTGTATATAAAATACAACTGCAAGATTTTTCCGCATAGCGGTGTAGTCAGGGAGAATCTAGTGTCGAGACACTCTGTTTTCCATTTTCCGCTTGCATTTTCGCGTATTTCGTGGCCGAACTTAAAGCCGCACTTTGTTTTAACAGAGCAAGCAAATGAAAATTATTTAAATGTCATTCCCTCAGTTGGAAATAGAACCCACAACTCGCGCTTGCAGTCAGACACGATCCCACTGCACTACAATGGCCTCAGCCTGTTGTGTTCATAATATAATTCTGTAAATGAAATCGATTGCAATATTATAAATCAAAATTGATTGGTATAATTTTGTATTGTTTGTAATATTTGCTATGGACGAATGGTCATTAATTTTATAGTCACATACGTAGATTGGTGCTACAAATTAATTTAATTTATTTATATACGCGAAGGAAAAATTATTTTATATTTTGTACAAAAAACATTCGAACGGCCGAAGTAGGAATTTTGGTATTTTAAGCTTATAAAACTCGTACAACACATGTTGAACTCTTCCCGGTCGCGCCTTCGCCTGCGTAAACTACAAAACTATAACTATTTCCATTTTTACACGCATTCTTACTTAAATCACAAACTTTTTTATTTTATGAAGTAAACACTTAATGTTAAAAGAATATTCTCGCAATATAATAGTATTTTTAGCGTTTAAGTCGATATAATAGTATTTTTTGCGTGAAAATCATAGTTTTCTGTTCTATGATATGAAGAATTAATATGAAGGTAAATATCAAGATTGAGAAATAACTATATAAGTTGTATTTATTTGGTGTCAATATATTATTTCAGTAACAAGGAAATCTTTTTTATGTAAAATAGTAAAATTCCTTTCTTGTATATTTTGTGACAATTTTACAATGCCCCAATAATTATTTTTTTCATATATCTTCCATGTACAGACAGCGATCAAATACATTTTTATTATATGTTTATAAAGATATAGATAAGTGCAAACAGGTAATATTTTCCATAGTGTTGAAATACATTAAATATACGAGTACATATTACACAGACTAGTTATTTTAAGAAATCAAAATACACATCGGATATCAAAGTCATTTTATTTTACTTGTTAAAACTTGTACACAAATATTTCCTTAATTGCAGAGTTACAGCACTTAGTCAGTATCAAATTTAAATAGAACTAAATATAATAAATACCAAGAAAACGGGACTGAAGGATATTAGAGGGGACGGTGTTTAAAATGTTTTCAGGGAAATTTTCAGCTCTTATATCAAAGATTCATCTTAAGGAAGAGATACAATTAACTGACAATGTCTTGAAGGAAAATTCGATTTTGCACTTACATTTTACAGTAAATACTTTTGTAAGTAACAATTAAAACTAAAATTTCTATAATAAAATGTGGATTCACATCTGTCAATTGTCAATAATTCCTTGGTAAATATGTAAACTGGTAACCATTGCGTATAATTATATATATATATATATATATATATATATTATTCATTACACATACTTGTATCGTGGCGCAGTGAGACTCGATTGGGTTGTGGGTTCGATTCCCTCTCGGGGTAGTGATTACTATTTTAATTATTATCATTACTTTGCACTGCGCGGCTACCGAGGCATTGAGTTGTAGCCACTCAACATGCAATATCTCGGATTCCGGTGAAAAGTTTGTTGACAATAGGTTTTTTTCCGACTACCCTGCAATGCGGGAAAAAGTGTGAAGCTGAAAACAAAGTATTTATTACTCATACTTAAGTATCACATAATGGTTTTCGCAAATTTGTTTACTGTTAATTTCTATGTTATCATAGAAATATACCAAAATCGTTATTTTGAATAACGAAACATTTTCTAAGCTACCGAATTTACTATTATTATTTTATTCAAACCTTCTGTGAAATAAATTATTAAAAAGTTAATAACCAAATTGTTCCACTAAAAAACGTATAGCAAAACCAAGTAGAGGGTGAATGAAGTTTAATTTTATGATGAAAGGCAGTAACGAAGCGTACGGTACAGTACTCGCTCGTAAATTGCGAAGCAGGTTTACTGCGACGTAAATCCGACACGGCGGTAAAATAAACTTTATGTATACGTTAACTCATATATCTACTTGACCTGTAATAAATAAGATTTTTTCTGGACGTGTTGAAGTTTTTTTTTAATTTAATTAGTTATTACTCTACTTTTTTGTGAGACAAATGAATCCATTGTGGCGCAGTGCGACAGCGTCTAACTGTATACACATTGTCCACGGTTTCAATTCCCACTCGGGGAATGGTCTTATCTAAATACAGAACACAAAGCACGTTGATGAGTTCCGTCAACCGCCAATCAACACTCAATTTCTTGGATTCAGACGGAAAGTGAGAACAGTGTTTTGAGTAGTGCTATCTACAGTTAAAGCGTGAAATTGAAAAAAAGAACTAATAATAATGTCGTTATGGCCGTGTTGGTTGTATAAAATTACCGCGATACTTGTTCTAACTTCATTAATAATTACAAAAAGTGACTAGACTTAACTAGAGTCTAGTTTATACCATTTGACTAGTAATGAAGGAAAAAGAAGCGGCAAACGACTGCGAGAGCTTAAAGAGCAGAATACAGTGATATGTTACGACATGCTAATACTGAATAGAATCTCGGGTATCCAATTAAATGATAGTGATTTAACTGTCAAAGACGGAACGAGAACTGATTGTCTTGACACTAGATTCTCCCTGACTACCTGCTATGCGAGAAAAGCCTGGTGGCTTAATAATAATTATTATAATTGTGGAAACCTAATGATTTTTCTATATAAATTGGTCTCATTTTAGTCTGATAGGATATTAATAAAAGGCTTCATTTTTCTATCAGTAGACTGATATTCATATGTGAGCCTTAAGGAAATTTTCTAATCTATGGTTCTATTTACATTGCCTGTATAGAATATAACCTCGTTTAACCATACTAGTAAATACTACACCAATATGTGTACACCGATTTTGTTTTTCTACAAAAACAAGTGATAAATAGTTGATTTCTTACACGTCTCCTGTGGTTGTATCGCAATATCTATACATACATGTAATAAAAAACAACAAAAAAACATTGTTTTTTTAAAGTGTTTTCGCATACTTAGGAAATTGAAAAAAACATTTAGAAAACGTATAAATTTTTTTATGTAACTGCTAGCTGTCTGTACATGGAATATACATAAAAAAAATACATTTATCAATGTAATAAAACCCGAAACAATGATTTTTAATTTCCTTTTCTATTTGTCTGTATCCCTGTCCGTTCGTGCGCGCGAATTTCAGAAACGGCTCAACCGATTTTAATGCAGTTTTGACTATTGCATTTTGGTAAACTTATCTTAAGATAACAGTTAACAATTAGAAATAAAAAAAATTGCAACCATTGCAATTATAAGTTTCAGCAAAGTTTGTGATTTAAGTGAGAACGCTTTAGACAAAAAAATAGTAGTTAATTAAATTAGTAGTTTCGCTCGTATAATAAACATTTATTTTCACTTCACTACACAGACTTTATAATGCTTCGTAACTGAATAATTTTGCCGGTAACTAATATGACACTTTTCAGATTCACACTTTTTGCCGCATAGCAAATAATACTCAGTTTTACGCTTTCCGCCCGAAATCGAGCCATTGCGTGTTGAGTGGCGGAACTCAAAGCTTTGAATATATGGATTTTTGTATGTTATATTAAGGCTCTCAAGGCTCTGAATTTTGAATGGTGAATGCAGCGGGATTGAACTGACTTGAACGGTTTTCAAGAGGCGGGTTCAATTCCCGCTGCGTTCAAATTTTTATACGTTTTTTAAATATGTATTTTTCAATTTCCTTAGTGTGGGAATAACACTTTAAAAAATGTTTAAAATATAATGTACATCCTTATAGGAATGCTATAGAAGCTCTTAGGAAATGAGTAAGTTTCGATCTTTAATATACAAGCAATTCTTGCTAATTGCTCCTTTGAAAGTACTTTAGACAACACACTATAGAATACACTCCGGTCTTCACTTTCCGTCTGTATTCGATACATTGTTAAGAAGCGCAACTCAACGCCAGCGCCAACGCGAAGAAATGAAAATCATTTAAATGTAATCGTTCCCCCGAGTGAGATTGAATCCACAATCAATCGAGTTTACAGTCGCACACTGTACCACTGTGCGCAATGGCGATGGATGTCAGGCAACAAATAGGAATTATTATAATATAACTATTATTAAAAATATTAAATGCTTAAATTTTAGTATGCACCGTCATAAATAAATGACAAGCACTTGCTATTTTCTTTTTGAACAGTTTTATAATTGTTGTTTTGTATATGTTTTTTTAAGGATAAATACGACTTTTTAGATCGTATTTGTTTATTTCGTTTCAAAAAAACCAGTGGCATGCAACTTCCGCAAACCAGACTGCAATACATAACTCTAGTTCCCCGTCCCCTTAATGTGTCTAGTCCTCTTTGTAATTTTTTATATAAATATATTAAATAAACTAACCCTTTTGTAAAATATTATTTATTATCAACTTACATTATATATTGTAAGTATTTGTCTGTTTTGTTATAGGTGAAGGTTGCTGTATTGTAACTGGATCTCTTTTCAACTTATAACCTAAAATAGTGTAACTTTATATCTTGCTACCGATTAATCTCATTCGTGAATTCTACAAACAAAGAGTGATAAGTGCTAAACTTGCACGTTCGTAGCGCCATAAGTGGAGAACTGAAATATATAATTGTATATTCTATAAATTTAATCTATGTATAGATTGTTAGGCCATCGTGGCGCAGTGGGACAGCGTATGACTATAAATTGTAATGGTTGCGGGTTCGATTTCCACTTGGAGGAATGATTATGTAAAAAATATTTAGTTTTTTTCCGCAAAGTTATTTTCCGCTTTGATAAACCAGACAAACTGCGGCGTTGAGGTCCGCCTCTTAACACGCAATGTCTCGAATTCGGGTGGCAAGTGAAGAACGGAGTGTCTTGACAATATGATCTCACTGACTATCCTGCTATGCGAGAAAATCCTGGAGGCTTTATAATAATTATTATAATTGTCGAAACCTAATAATGGTCTTGTTTTAGTCTGATAGAATTATTATATATGCAGTAAAAGTCGTGAAGCTGTTTATGTATAGATGATATGTATATCTTTGTCTTTTGAATATTTTTCGTATTTTGCAGGACAAGCAGACTTCAACGACAACAGCCCATCTGTGGCTAAGTTATTTTAGTGAAAAATTACTTATTTCTCCACTTTATATAACTGTGCTTTGTACATAATTCCAATTTTTAAGACAGCTTATATGGAGAACTGATACAGGAAGCAAATTTTTATAACATACACTTGGTATATAGACATATAAGACTTGGTATATGACATAAGGCAACGCCTACCTCGCGTCTACCAATCTAATAGCAAAAACCATTTATTAATTCAAATAATCATTTAATCAATATAATAAATTAATTAAATGTATATATTCACTTTAAACTTGTCAGTTATTCTTATATTAAGCTTTCAACGGATGTTTCTGATGCTTTCACGGGGAACTTTGAAGTTCAAGTTTTATACAGTACACTCGCTTTAACCTTACCCTAGACTGCTTAAACGACGATTTTTTTTACAAAATATACATGGATATAATTTAATGGAAAATATAAAATCTCGCATCGACATAATTGTGAGATTGAATCCAAGGGAAAGCATTGATTTTGTATATTTTCATTTCCATTGTCTACTTATAAGAAACGGAGTATTCGGTAAGGTAAAGGAAAAACCAAAACCTTACTTAAAAAAAAACCTTACTCTAGTACTCTATAAAAACCAAAACCTTACTTAAAAAATCTTACTCTAGTACTCTATACTATCCTTTTTTTAACGTGAGGACATGCGTACCCGCCCGGTTGGGAACTGGAACAGGTTATGTGGAACTCCAGCTCCTCAAATGTAGCCTGACTACCCACTAATTCATCACGGTGCGCCTCCCCAGCCACATCTAGCTAAGACCACGAGAACTAATCCAGTCTTCCTTTAAGCCTACAGGGCACGTTCAGGAGTTAAGAGTGGTTGGCACCCTTGACCCATAACCGTTTCATATAATAATATATTAATATTTATAGATTATATATACATTTTTCGATTTTTTCATGTTAAATTTACTCTTTAAAAGTAATAAAATAAACTAAGTATTATTTAGTATAGCTTATTGCTAAGAATACCTTTATTAAATACACTTCTTACATTGAGCTATAGAAAACCGGACAAAGATGTGCGGTTCGAGCTGATCGTCGGTATCAATTGTTACTATCTTTATTCATTCAGTTATTAAGAGAAAACAACGAACCTAAATTATTACTAGAATGCTGCAATTATCTGAATTATTAATTCTAGAAAGATTTAATATTTATTATTTTGTTATATAATATTTTGTTTTTAAGCTTAGAACTGGTCATTGTTAGACTATTCTGGTGCAATGGGATAGTGTCTGACCGTTTATGGATTCAATCTCCACTCGGGAAATTAATTATTTAAAGTTTTTTTTCTCTTAGCTCTGGTAAAGCGTAAAGACTAAATTCCGCTACTCAATACACGATTTCGAATTAAGATAGAAAGTGAAACCAGTAACACTACTGAAAATATGTCGTGCATTTACATTACTGCCAACATTCTTAAGAGATATTGTGATTTGGGTAGCGGCATTTAACGCTGCAATTTAATTTATTTGTTTCTAGCCAGACCAGATAAAAATATATAAATAAATATTTTCTTAACAGGAAATCGAGCTCATAACAATCGCGAGTACATATTGTGTAAAAGATATAAAAAAGAAAACATACAAAATGAAAACCTTATAAAGCTTATAAAAATGTTGAACTTATTTCCATTACTTCTAGATATAACTAACTCTGTGAATATTGCGATGAAAGCTCAAGACGGTCAGCAGTAAAACTGCTGGTCGAAGCAAATTAATTAAACTGGATCGCGAAAACGTTCATTAAACTACTTCAATCATATTTAGTTGTTTTGTTCCCTATTTTAGTACTTTATTTCAAGTATCGAATTGTTCTCGACTATGAACCAATCTGAACACCACGTTCATGAGTTCGAATTTCATTTTGATTTAATTAATTTTATTGAAAAAAATATATTGAAGTTTCTTTCTATTTTTGTACAGCATTTTGTAAATAGTAATAATGTTTTTTTCAGCTTCACGCACTTTCACGCATAGCAGGGTATTGCGATACGATGCGAGGTACGAAGGGTGAGTGGCGGAACTCAACGTCGCACTTTGTCTTTAGGTACGGTACGGTATGGTACGGAGTTATGAAAATATTATAAAATATAATTATTCTCCCAAGTGGGAATTGAACTCACAACCAGCCGCGTCTGACTGTAAAGACAGACTCTGTCCCATTGGAACACAATTGCCTCCATAATAAATCTTTATTAATTTATTTGTTTTATGAACATAATAATAGTCTGAACTGAAATTAACTTATGATATGTATTGTAGTAGTAATTTATTTTAGTACAAAAATATATATTATACAAAGTAAATTATTTTGGTTATCTTTTGATTTGAAGACTTGACTAAGGCATTGACTTGATCACTTTAAGCATATTAAAATATAGTATACAAGATTTAACATATTTATTTCCTTTAAACTTAATAAGCTTCTAATGAAATCAACGTCAAACGTCTAAACTTAGCAAGTTATTTACTTATTGCCGGTATATCATTAAAATTATATTTATTCGTTCCTTTACATCTAAAGTCAACTGGCTTGATCACACAAAAAGGAGTCCATAAATAACTTAAGTAAGGGAATTGAACCACGGAATTCCCTCGAGACTCATTAAACAAACATAAAACCCATCTGAATCCACATTAACTGATAAAGGCACTTACAACCAAGTTGCTTACCCCGTAGGTATAATACGTCGGAAGTTAATCGTAAACAAATTTAAATTAATAATTAATTAATTTATGTTTAATAAGTATGTGTTTTGATTTATATATTGGAGCTGAACGGCGTAATAATTTGTTATGAAAGTTTGGTTACCATAACGGTAACGGTAACGGTATCGTTTACCGTAACATTTTATTGACTTTAAAAATTTAAATTAATCAATTAAATTGCATAATTAATTATTGATTACCATTTTTGTCTGATAAATAATCGAAAAAAAAGAAACAATAAAAAAAAAAGAAACAAATGACAAGTGCCACCTCAGTCTACCTGTGACCACGGACTACTGTAAAGTGTTCGAAACGTCGGGTTCTAAAATGTATTTTCGAATACCAAAATTATACGCGATTAATTCGGTTAAAATAGTTTCATTTCAAAATCAAAATACGTTTAGTATAGTAATATAAATAATGATTTATCTATATTTGCATTAATGAAAATTGTGCGACTAACAAGTCTTTGACGTTAAGCATCTTGAGACCTGTGAACTTAACTCACAAGAGTTTGTCTCACAAGAGCTTAGAAAGGAAGAATGGGAATCGAACCCACGACCAATCGAGCTTACAGTCAGGTGCTACCCCACTGCACCACGATGTCCTCAATTCAATACAAATTCAATATTTAAATTCATTATTTGAAAAATATACTAGTGGCAATAATTAAAGCGCTAGATCGATACTTTATTACACGCAAAGCCAATTCAAAGAACAGTACACAGGATTTTATAAGTAGTATAGCGGTAGCAATCTCTGCAAGACAACCTTTGGTGAGAGCTTCACCAATTTGACTAATATCGTATTCCATAGTTTTATATGTTAGTTATTAAAAATAAAAATACTGATTTCTCGTATTAAGTCCTTTAGAAAGTAATAAATTTTGCAATGAACTTGCCGTTCATCTCAATCGTCTAGTATAAAAAGAACTAATAATAAAATCTACTCATTGAATCGATCCACCCACTCTACATAGAAAATACTTCTATATTTCTGTACGATACAGATGATTTGTATATTCACTTGGTATTCGTTTTTTACGAATACGAATTAAGTATTCAATTGAATGACTTATTAAACTTAAGGTAATATCCCTTAGATCTCCACTTGAGATATTTAGGATTCCGCCGACCGTTCTGTTTGCGAACCTTCTCCGTTTCACGAGCTTTCATCATAATTGTATATATTCAATTATATTCGGCTAAGTGGAAAGCTTTTAAATTTATAACTTAAGAAATATGGCTTTGAGACATCGTCTAACTGTATGTTATCATATTTTTATTATTTTTATTTTTACTCTCAACACGAAACGTTTCGAAGTTGGGCGGACAGTTGACAGCTAAATGTACTGACACTATATTCTCTCTTAATACTCTACTATCCGAATAAAAGCACGAAGCTTAAAAAAAAATTGCCTTTTGCTTAATATTAAAACTGTAAATGAGTATCAGATGGTTGGAGTGTAAATAATTTTTTATTTTAAAACGTCTTCATTACACAGTTTTTTTTTTTTTTCTACTTTAAACAGCGCATTGGTTTTTAATTTAAACTAACACAAGCCACAAGTTTGAGCTTTCATTGACGTTAGCATTTAGCTCCACCAAGAGAATTTTATTGACAGTTATCTTTCAGATTCACGATTTAAAGCATAGTCGGCAGAGAGAACCCGTTCTTCACTTTCCGTTCAATTTCAAATCATTGCAAGTTTAGTTTTGTAGTAGCGGAGAAATGAAAATTATTTAAATATAATTCGATTAGGTAGCGAATAAACCACAATCACGTTTACAATCAGGCGCTGTCCCATTAGGAAATGATGGCCTCTTTAATTTTATTATTATAAACTACATGACTAAACTATTTCGTATTTTCGACTGCCCGCGTTCTCGCTTGAACCTAAAACTTTGCTTAAATTTATAATTTAAATAGTTGTAATACCGATTGACCCGTATCAGTTAAGACCATGCTCGTCTCACCAAAGGTTATCTGGCAGAGATTGCTACCAGCAATAAGACCGCCTCTGTACTACTTATAAAATTTGTGTACTGTTCCTTTCATTGTCTGTTTGTGCTATAAAGTATTTCTATCTAGCTATCTAAACATTAAATGTTAAAGGAAGCTTACCACAATACAGTCAAAACTCCGTTCCATTTAAATAGATTAAGCCGTTTCTGTGATTAGCGTGCACTAAACAAACAAACAAACAAACAAACAGAACAAAAATTTAAGCTATTTTCTTTGGGTTCTATTATATTGATAAATGCCCCTTATAATACTTTTTTCATATACATCCCATGTACAGACAGCGACATGTTAAATTTATTTATATGCATAGATATAGATGAATGTAAAGGTTTTTCAAAAAAGATTAAAGTTAAAATCAAGCTATCTTTTTCTTGTTGGTTTTCCTGGTTTTATTGAAAAGCTTTTATAAGCGGAATTTTAAGCGGATTGAAAGATAACTTAAGTTTAGATCTATCGCTGTACTGCAGTATTTGTCGTTAAGAAACGATCAGCTCTTGATATGTGCTTTGTCAATAGCAAATATTTGAACACCTACAACAGAACACTTTATCATTTTTAAACAGTAATAATGCCAATTTTCACAGATATTTTAAGAAATAAGATTATATTGAATACTTTGAAATAAGTAATTCTAGGTCAATTCTATATATGGAGTAAACACTGTTTTTGTTTGTTTTTTTGTTTCAAACATGTTTTTTTTTCAATTTTCAATAATATTGAAAGACATATTAAAAAAACGTATAAGCATTTGAACGCAGCGGGATTTGAACCCGCGCCTCTTGAAAACGTTCAATCGCTCTGACCGCTAAGCCATGCGTTGTTTTTAAGAAAAATGTTAAAAAAAAGTATATAACACTCCATTCCGTTTTATTCATCTGTATTCTCTGTGTGCTCTACACTACATAAAACAAAATATATTTTTTTCCTATTATTAAAATATATAAAAAAGCTATATTAAATTAATATTTTAAAGTGTAGCATATTAAGGAGTTACTTTAAAAAGTACAGGGCCACTTTCTCTATTACATCTATGCCATAATAATTAGAATTTAATTTTTACTATAAATAACTAGAATAAAAGTAAATTATATAACAAAATTTATTCAGACAAGAATTATTAATACATAAATTACTACAGTTTCAAAGAAGGCAATCTAAGTTAGCGGTGCTTAAAGTGGAATCTTGTGAACTCAATTTATCACTACTCCTACGAGTATGTTAGACTTCCCTACTAGTCTCTATATTTAACTTTTAGACCATTTCTTAGTTACTTAGTTAAGTGATCGATAGCATGTAAGCGAATATAGGTAATGTTTACAAATTAAGACAAAAAAAAATATTTCAAATTAAAAAAAAATAATCAACCGTTGTGGCATTTTGGAACAACGTCTGACTCAAAATGCTATTGGTTGTGGGTTCGATTCCCAATGGGGGGTTGATTATATTTTCATTTCTCCGCCAATCATGCGGAAATGGAAAACGACACTAGTTTCTGCTTCTGCTATAGGAGAAAAAGCCTGAAACTTGCTTTATCCTGCATACAGTACAATAGGCAGACAGAACAAAATATTAAGAGATAAAAATGTAACTGATTGCTGTCTGTACATGGAAGATATATAAAAAAATATTATTAGGGGAATTTATAAATGTAATAAATAAAGTTTTTTTTGTGTTTGTCTGTTTGTTCGTGCGCGCTAATCTCAAAAACGGCTTAACTGATTTAAATGCATATTCAAATATTGTATTGTGGTACTACCCTTAACATTTAGTGTTAATTTCAATCAATTTGTAAATAAAAAAGTTATAAATATGTGAACCCAGTGGTTACGCGAGCGGGCGAAGACACAAAATAGTTTAGTCATTTAGTGTAGGCAGGCGAAGCCGCAAGCGGGTCGCTAGTATGTAATAAAAACAAAAGTTATATACACCAAATAACACAAAACCAGCTTATTATAATTAATCGTCTGTCCGCACATACGGCACTCATGGTCGAGACTTAAACAAAAACAACTATTACGAACCATGATCATTGTGCCCAGGCCATAGTTGCGCAGTGGCGCAGCATCTGTTTTTTATTAACACATTGGCTTCGATTTCCACTTTCATTTTTTAATTAATCCGCTCTGATTAGACGAAACGCGACATTGTATAGCGCCACTCAATACGGAATCTTTTGAATTCGGGCGAAAAGTGGAGAACGGAGTATCCTGACACTAGATTTCCTCTGAGTACCGCTATAGGGGGAAAAGCGTGAGGCCGAATAACCATTAGTGTTGTGTGAATCAAATTCGTTACATATTATACATTGTATGTACTCCAACAAAAAAAAAACTTAAATACATATATATCAGCTTGTACCATCTTTACTTTACTATTTTATATTACTTTCTTGTCTGAGATCATCGGAATGTGACGTCAGATAAGATTGTACGGGACATGTAGAATGCAAGCAAATTGCTCTTTCACGGCTGAATCCACTGCAATTTCAAACCTTTAAAATCTTTTAAATCTTTACTATGGCGTTGTCAAAACATTTTCGCCAAGAGAAACGTTTCATATTTTCTTTTTGTCGTCTAAAGTGAAATGACGACAGGTTAAGTATGTTTCAAAGCAGTTTTATATAATACTTATATTTCTTTTTTGCGGAGTAGGCAGAGAGTATAAAGCGCTTTCACCCTGCATTCTTCATTTAAGTCTTCTTCATTCATGTGGGAAATTTGTAACTGTTTTCCATTAAGTTGAGATTGAAAAGTTGTAATATAGCCTGGAGTTTTAGAGGATGGAGAATAGACTATTACATCAGCGAAACACTCTCCGCGTACACAAAATAAAGTGGGCATGTAAAGATTAAAAAGACAAATATTTTTTTTAGTCAGAGAGAAACCAGTGTCACTCCGATTTCCACTATATTATATATTAATATATTAGAAATCTCCTTGTGGTTTCCCGCAGGGCAGTCCGAGAGAACCTAGTCACTTCGATCTCCATTTTCCGAGAAATCAAAATATTTCGTGTCGAGTGGCCGAAACTCAATGCCGCGCGTTGTCTTAAGTACCAGAGCGGAGTAATAAAAATATTTTAAATATAGTCCTTCCCCCGATTGGAAATCGAACCCACAACCAATTGTGTTTAAAGCCGCTGCCACACTGCGCCACAATGGTCTAATAAAATATTTATATAAAATTTAATTAAGGCCGTAAAAGGTTTATACCAGGTCCAGGTGTTCATGTTTGTGTTACGACGGCCTCAGACGGTGAAATGTTTGAATAATGTCCACGAACATTTCAAGTCTATAAAGTTACACTTTTTATATGCTTCAATAAATAATACTGTTTTTAATACTGACTATAAAGGTTATTAGGTATTTAGTCAAATTTTGTACTGGCTATTCCCATTTCTATATCGTGCGATCTAAGGAGTTTTAGATAACTTGTGAAAATATAAACATATTTAAATAACATATACAAATGTTGTAGGCGTAGTTAATCATATGTAACTATTGTCGCCCATATCTTCGTTGACCATACACTTAGAGCCTCAAAACGTCTCGTCTTCTCCCGACTCCATGAAAATACTATATAACTACACTAAAATTTGTGCCGGATTTCGAGCGAGTATTGGACGAGGTATATATATGTTAATGAAGAACAAATTAAATATTTTTTTCATTTTTATAATTTTTAGATAACTTATATGCTAAAATTGAAATAGTCAAAGTTAGAGCTGCATTTTATTTATTTACTTATAATACAACTGTCAGGATTTTCTACAGAACTGAGTGCCAAAGGATGTACCCCTTTATACTTTTACACCCCACCAATTTATATCACAATTTAAGACCCGAGCCCGACAAATTCGTGGGTTCGAATAAATTGTGTTTAATTTTTTATACGCATACCAAAAATATGTTTTTCAATTTCCTAAGTGTGTGATTAACACTCTAAAAATGTCAAAAAATATTTGACACTCATTTCCATAATTATGTTTTTGTTACAACACTTCGAAAAACAGGTTCGTCTAATTTTGTATCAGTATTTTCAAGTATCGAATATAGGATTTTGACAAGTATCTAATACGGTATCAGTAACAGGTAGGTGCTATGCAAACAATTAAATAGCCCCGAATGCTGACCACGCACCCTTGCGGTCCTCCTCCTACCGCTCAAATAATCACTGTTACACGTTTATATCACACTGGCATATAATAGGTTAACTTAATTTGAAGACTTATAATATATGAAACAGACGGAATTTATTCTCCGTATAGTGATATATCTCTCCGTTTTATATGAAAAACTGATAAACAAGACACTCCTATTCGTTACATTTTGTTTTTTTTTCAGCTTCACGTTTTTTTCCACAAAGCAGGATAGTCAGAGAGGACCTAGTGCCTAGTCACTGTGATGTCACTGAGCATCACTGGGCTCTCCGCTTTACTTTTTATTTTATAAGGAACATTGTCAGCTACAGAACCTATAGCGACGTTTCATTGAGGCACATTTGAACATGAATTACAAAAACCGGATGGTTGTTAGTTTGAACGCCACTTAGGGAGTGATTTTATTTAAATTGTTCTTACCTTCTCGGTTGATACTAAAAAATATTAGAGGAATGTCATAATACACTGCAAAGTTTCTTGTAATCAGACAAGGAACTTAATGATAAAGGAAATTATATTTGCATAAAACTTTTATTATAGTAAAAGAAATAAAAATGATCGTATACTAAGAAGATATTTTAAGAAAGGAAAAAATAATAATTGTATCGGCACCCGCACCCGTATTCAAGAGGTGCGGGTTCGAGTCCGATTACGTTCAATCGTTCAAACTTTTATATGTTACCAAAATATTGTTCTTTCCTTATAATTTTAAAAATATTAGCAATAAAGTGTTAGCACATGATGCACAATGTGGGCGGAGGAGTATGTAGTTTAACATTGCCAAAGCAGATACGGATTAATTCACCTGAGCACTCGGACAGACTCTTAATTTGTCAATTTTTCTTTGTTATATTATATTATAAAATATCTTATCTATGAAATTGGGCCAGAATACACACAGTATGCAATGTTTCATTATAATGAGTTAAGTAGTTTTGGAGTTTATTATATATAAACATAGTGACGCATTCATTCTTTTGCATTGTAGCAGTAATTGTAGTAAATCTATAAATCGTACTTTGACGTTGACGCGTAAAACACGCGTTGCTATAGCAACGTGTATGTCACTTTATACAGACTAGTCCATTAATTTTATTAATTTAGTCTATGGCTACTATAATAAATTTTGGCTTTCTGAATTTCTTTTCCATAAATTTAGCTATGTCAATATACATACTCCTTCGTCCGCATAATTATCTTAAAAAGGAGCACAACGTTTTGCTTTCACGTATTAATATAATGATTAAGTCGGAAAGGTCTTCATGAAATATTGAAAACCGCTTGACGTGAAAGCATGAAATTTGGCAGGGACGTAATTTATAGTTAGTAGACGTTCCCTAAGAACTGAGATAAAGGATTTAGCGACAGGGCTGGATTAAGGAGGTTTGAGGAAGTTCGTGTTGTTTGTACAAATTTGCGAGTCTTTACAAATTTGGCAGACGCGGCCGCGGACGAAGTCACGGGCAACAGCTTGTTCTTTGTATACACAATTAACGTATTGCCGGTGGTCCACGGATAGAGAACACCAATACCTATCTTTTGTAACCGATGATAGAGTTATTTTATAATCTGACAACGTCGTCATAAAACTAGGTCACTGACCTTCAATGATACTGATTAATCCATACAAATAGTTTGTGTTTGTTAAATTATACTGAATAATTGAAATCGTGACCGTTGGTTATTTACAGCTATTAATTGTGCACACAATTTTACAATAACGTGGAGGCGTTTTAGATTTTCCTATGGCTTTAGTCTAAGAGAATTAAATAAGACAGTCCTACTTAAGTTTGACCAGTCCAATACACTATCGAATGGTGCAGAGAAAAACAGAATGCTTAATAAGTAGATGGTTTTCGCCTAAAATAAAAAAAAAATCTCGGGTTTTTAAGTTGACACGGTTGACTTTAAAATTTATCGATTTGTATTTCTTATTATTCTTCTGGTCTTTTTTTACTTAAGTAATATGTCTTATTACAAAATAGGTATTAAGTAGCAATATTATAATAAAATTTAAAATCAAACTATAAATAAAATCAGTATTGTCTTCCCGCTTTTTACTGCTTATACCCACTTTCACAGGTTGGCTGGAAGATATCTCTTACCTCTTATATAGAGATATATGATAGAAGAGATAAGTACACCTTTTGTTAACTTTTGTTTTCTAGTTTTGTATTACCTTATATATATATTCTTTATTGTACTTGATAAACAAATAAGGTAATACAAAACTAGAAAAAAGTAATATAATATATAAAAAAATAATATATATATATATATATATATATGTAAACGCTACTAAAATATGTTTATCTTAGAAAATTTTCGTAAATTTTCTTCAGTAATTTGTTTATTCATCCATCATTGCCGCTTAATGTATGCAAGACATGTATTGTTGGTTATAAAACGTTTGCGGGAGATTCGGAAGACCGGACAACGGCCTGATTTATTGTTCTCCTACAGTTACACTCAAAGTTTACCTATATTAAAAGAACTGAACTAAATTTATATTACTTAAAAATAATATTGTAATCATAGCTTAGATATGGCATATGGGAATAAATATGATGAGTGTATGTTCGAATCCGGTCTTCGGAATTTTATATTATTTTTTTGTTTTTTTTTTTCAGCTTTATAGCTTTTCCTGCATAGCAGAGTAGTCAGAGAGAACTTTTTTTATTATTTTTAAACTGTTATTAGCACACTTAGGAAATTGAAAAATAAATATTTACAAAATACATTTACCATTCTCCATTTTTAGGGAGATTTAGATTTATTGTATGTTGAGTGGAAGTAAATGCCGCGCTTTGTCTTGTTATCAGAGCGGAGAATGAAACTAATTTAAATGTAATCATTAGTCTTAGTGGGAATCGAACCTACAAGTAATCGCTTTTATAGTCAGTTGTTGTCCCACTGTGCTCCGATGGTCTTATTTAAAAATGGATTTTATCTTGACTTAAATTTTAATTTTAAAAGGTAAGCAAGCAGCATGTCGCTAATTTCAGAGACATTGCGTGCCCATTGCTACGCTAACAAGGGCGAGAAATTGAAAATTATTTTAAATATTAGTATTCATCTAATTTGAAATTGAACCAACATTTATCGTGTCTATATTTGTGACTGTGCCGCAGTACTATATTTGTTGTTTGATCTATTTAAAGTGCAGTTATAAAGCACCGTCATCACAAAATATAGGAAATACTTGTAGATGATTAAATGACAATGTACTACAAGTACATAATACCGTAAGGCTAGCTGTGCCCGCGACTTCGTCCGCGTGGAATTGTAAACTAAAAGAAGCCTAAGTTACTTTTTATTACATCAGCTATGTGCCAGTGAAAGTCCCGTCAAAATCGCTCCAGCCGTTCCAGAGATTAGCCGGAACAAACAGACAAACAAACAGACAAAAATAGTATATGTACCGTGTATTAAGTGTAAAGCACATTCACATATGCATAAAAGTGACTTCTTTAATATTACAAACAAGCACTCTTTACAATTTAATTTATTTATATGTATAGATATTTTTCTAAACGTATATAAGTTTGGGAGCCGTTGCCGTAATGTTACTTTCGATCCTTTATTTGCTGTTTGTACCGATGTACTGAAAGGGATTCTATTTTTGTATATAAATGCTCCATCGCTTGTAACATTAATCATGGAATAGAATAGAGATGTTCGCGGCAATTTCGAAACAGGATAATAATACTTTATTTGCACACACATACAAATATACAATTTACAATATTATGAAATACCAAAATCAACGTGCAATGGCGGCCTTATCACTGATAAACGATTTTTTACGGCAAAAGGTACAAAAAAATCATATAAAGTGTATTAACCTAACATTGTAATGTCCACATAAATATATATAAAAAAAAAAAAAAAAAAAAAAAAAAAAAAAAAAAAAAAAAAAAAAAAAAAAAAAAAAAAAAAAAAAAAAAAAAAAAAAAAAAAAAAAAAAAAAAAAAAAAATATATATATATATATTAATAAATACATATATAAATACATACAATAAATAATCTGACTATTAATATTGCTTTAAATAGTGATTTTTAGGCAGCGTATTCCAAAGTTTCAATGTTTTGACAGTAAAAGAATCTCCATAGCATTTCGTACGGCACAAAGGTACAATAAACACACTTTGCAGTACTGGTTAGTTTCTCATAACTTTGTCTTATACAATATAAATGTTTGGATACAAGTAGAATTGAAAGAGATCAAGAGGTCTTGAACGGTTTTCAAGAGGCGCGGGTTCAAATTTTTATACGTTTTCTAAATATGTCTTTTTCAATTTCCTTAGTGTGCGAATAACACTTTAAAAAAATGTTAAAAAACAAGTAGAATTTTTATACAAATCATTATTCTAATTTATAAACTATATTATAATTGTTTGTTTTTACTTATAAATGGTGTTGTCTAAAACACAATATTTTTTTTATACCGTATATGTTACTGTAAAAGCTCTGGAAAATCAGAAAAATTTGGATTTAGTATTGAAATTTGGATTTGGGATGTGGGAAATTCTTAAGATATACCGTAGTTTGGGCCTTTACGCTATCATCTACACGGTTTATTTCAAACTAGTTCAATGGTTGGGGCTATTGAAGAATAAAAAATGAGTGAGTTACAACTCATATATTCACTTCATTCTTAAACTTTCCTTGAAAATACACCTGTGAATATATCTTCAATGTGAATATCTGACAGTATTATATCGAGCTATTTCCTTTGCGTCGTACTCGGAGTTAATACGCCATTAGTCGGCACATAATAGAGCTTGTCATAGGAAGTTCTACAGAGAAACGTACAAATAGTGCTTCTTACTGAATTAAACTTAATGAATGTAGAATTCGACTTAATTGTTCCGTCAACGTTGTGCAAAAGTTCTTATTAGTAGAAATTAAATTAAACTACAACTGTATGAAAAATATATTTATTTGTATAAATATATCTTTTTAATGTTTATTTTTTACGATACTTTAGTTTAGTAGGTCTACTTATATTAACTGCAGGTAGGTTCTGTCACCGGTAAATTAATGGACGTCCAAAAAATTAAGCATGTATTTTCTTATTTTGAATCAAATTATTTGATTTGATTTGATTTGACTAAACATGAAATATTTCTAATTACGCGAAAAATTGAGAATGGAGTGTTTTATCACTACTTTCTGCAATTCCCGCTAAATACAGGATACCAAGTCAATAATCAGTAAACTAGTTTAGAAATAAATTCAATACTTAGGAGAACGGAAAGCTTTGACACAAATTTTATCTGACTATCCACTGACTATTTGCGGAAAAAGCTTGTAGCTATAGAAGACACTAAAAGAACTAACTTAAAATTATTATCTTATGATGACAAGGATTCATATTAATGCTGTATTATCGGGTCTTTCGGGCAAGTGTGCGAAATTTCACACAAATTGGATGACAAGGTCAAAAGAGCTTGCAATTTATTTGTTTTCTTTAATTTGTTTTCTTATATAAATTGGTTGATAGATACAAATTAAGTTATTAAAAAAAAAAAAAAAAAAAAAAAAAAAAAAAAAAAAAAAAAAAAAAAAAAAAAAAAAAAAAAAAAAAAAAAAAAAAAAAAAAAAAAAAAAAAAAAAAAAAAAAAAAAAAAAAAAAAAAAAAAAAAAAAAAAAAAAAAAAAAAAAAAAAAAAAAAAAAAAAAAAAAAAAAAAAAAAAAAAAAAAAAAAAAAAAAAAAAAAAAAAAAAAAAAAAAAAAAAAAAAAAAAAAAAAAAAAAAAAAAAAAAAAAAAAAAAAAAAAAAAAAAAAAAAAAAAAAAAAAAAAAAAAAAAAAAAAAAAAAAAAAAAAAAAAAAAAAAAAAAAAAAAAAAAAAAAAAAAAAAAAAAAAAAAAAAAAAAAAAAAAAAAAAAAAAAAAAAAAAAAAAAAAAAAAAAAAAAAAAAAAAAAAAAAAAAAAAAAAAAAAAAAAAAAAAAAAAAAAAAAAAAAAAAAAAAAAAAAAAAAAAAAAAAAAAAAAAAAAAAAAAAAAAAAAAAAAAAAAAAAAAAAAAAAAAAAAAAAAAAAAAAAAAAAAAAAAAAAAAAAAAAAAAAAAAAAAAAAAAAAAAAAAAAAAAAAAAAAAAAAAAAAAAAAAAAAAAAAAAAAAAAAAAAAAAAAAAAAAAAAAAAAAAAAAAAAAAAAAAAAAAAAAAAAAAAAAAAAAAAAAAAAAAAAAAAAAAAAAAAAAAAAAAAAAAAAAAAAAAAAAAAAAAAAAAAAAAAAAAAAAAAAAAAAAAAAAAAAAAAAAAAAAAAAAAAAAAAAAAAAAAAAAAAAAAAAAAAAAAAAAAAAAAAAAAAAAAAAAAAAAAAAAAAAAAAAAAAAAAAAAAAAAAAAAAAAAAAAAAAAAAAAAAAAAAAAAAAAAAAAAAAAAAAAAAAAAAAAAAAAAAAAAAAAAAAAAAAAAAAAAAAAAAAAAAAAAAAAAAAAAAAAAAAAAAAAAAAAAAAAAAAAAAAAAAAAAAAAAAAAAAAAAAAAAAAAAAAAAAAAAAAAAAAAAAAAAAAAAAAAAAAAAAAAAAAAAAAAAAAAAAAAAAAAAAAAAAAAAAAAAAAAAAAAAAAAAAAAAAAAAAAAAAAAAAAAAAAAAAAAAAAAAAAAAAAAAAAAAAAAAAAAAAAAAAAAAAAAAAAAAAAAAAAAAAAAAAAAAAAAAAAAAAAAAAAAAAAAAAAAAAAAAAAAAAAAAAAAAAAAAAAAAAAAAAAAAAAAAAAAAAAAAAAAAAAAAAAAAAAAAAAAAAAAAAAAAAAAAAAAAAAAAAAAAAAAAAAAAAAAAAAAAAAAAAAAAAAAAAAAAAAAAAAAAAAAAAAAAAAAAAAAAAAAAAAAAAAAAAAAAAAAAAAAAAAAAAAAAAAAAAAAAAAAAAAAAAAAAAAAAAAAAAAAAAAAAAAAAAAAAAAAAAAAAAAAAAAAAAAAAAAAAAAAAAAAAAAAAAAAAAAAAAAAAAAAAAAAAAAAAAAAAAAAAAAAAAAAAAAAAAAAAAAAAAAAAAAAAAAAAAAAAAAAAAAAAAAAAAAAAAAAAAAAAAAAAAAAAAAAAAAAAAAAAAAAAAAAAAAAAAAAAAAAAAAAAAAAAAAAAAAAAAAAAAAAAAAAAAAAAAAAAAAAAAAAAAAAAAAAAAAAAAAAAAAAAAAAAAAAAAAAAAAAAAAAAAAAAAAAAAAAAAAAAAAAAAAAAAAAAAAAAAAAAAAAAAAAAAAAAAAAAAAAAAAAAAAAAAAAAAAAAAAAAAAAAAAAAAAAAAAAAAAAAAAAAAAAAAAAAAAAAAAAAAAAAAAAAAAAAAAAAAAAAAAAAAAAAAAAAAAAAAAAAAAAAAAAAAAAAAAAAAAAAAAAAAAAAAAAAAAAAAAAAAAAAAAAAAAAAAAAAAAAAAAAAAAAAAAAAAAAAAAAAAAAAAAAAAAAAAAAAAAAAAAAAAAAAAAAAAAAAAAAAAAAAAAAAAAAAAAAAAAAAAAAAAAAAAAAAAAAAAAAAAAAAAAAAAAAAAAAAAAAAAAAAAAAAAAAAAAAAAAAAAAAAAAAAAAAAAAAAAAAAAAAAAAAAAAAAAAAAAAAAAAAAAAAAAAAAAAAAAAAAAAAAAAAAAAAAAAAAAAAAAAAAAAAAAAAAAAAAAAAAAAAAAAAAAAAAAAAAAAAAAAAAAAAAAAAAAAAAAAAAAAAAAAAAAAAAAAAAAAAAAAAAAAAAAAAAAAAAAAAAAAAAAAAAAAAAAAAAAAAAAAAAAAAAAAAAAAAAAAAAAAAAAAAAAAAAAAAAAAAAAAAAAAAAAAAAAAAAAAAAAAAAAAAAAAAAAAAAAAAAAAAAAAAAAAAAAAAAAAAAAAAAAAAAAAAAAAAAAAAAAAAAAAAAAAAAAAAAAAAAAAAAAAAAAAAAAAAAAAAAAAAAAAAAAAAAAAAAAAAAAAAAAAAAAAAAAAAAAAAAAAAAAAAAAAAAAAAAAAAAAAAAAAAAAAAAAAAAAAAAAAAAAAAAAAAAAAAAAAAAAAAAAAAAAAAAAAAAAAAAAAAAAAAAAAAAAAAAAAAAAAAAAAAAAAAAAAAAAAAAAAAAAAAAAAAAAAAAAAAAAAAAAAAAAAAAAAAAAAAAAAAAAAAAAAAAAAAAAAAAAAAAAAAAAAAAAAAAAAAAAAAAAAAAAAAAAAAAAAAAAAAAAAAAAAAAAAAAAAAAAAAAAAAAAAAAAAAAAAAAAAAAAAAAAAAAAAAAAAAAAAAAAAAAAAAAAAAAAAAAAAAAAAAAAAAAAAAAAAAAAAAAAAAAAAAAAAAAAAAAAAAAAAAAAAAAAAAAAAAAAAAAAAAAAAAAAAAAAAAAAAAAAAAAAAAAAAAAAAAAAAAAAAAAAAAAAAAAAAAAAAAAAAAAAAAAAAAAAAAAAAAAAAAAAAAAAAAAAAAAAAAAAAAAAAAAAAAAAAAAAAAAAAAAAAAAAAAAAAAAAAAAAAAAAAAAAAAAAAAAAAAAAAAAAAAAAAAAAAAAAAAAAAAAAAAAAAAAAAAAAAAAAAAAAAAAAAAAAAAAAAAAAAAAAAAAAAAAAAAAAAAAAAAAACATTTAACTCCAAATAGGTTTCCTTTGGTATTTAGTAAGTCAAGTTGAAATTTCTATATACAAACATTTTAAATAAACTAAACGTTTTATTGAAGATCATTTTTAAAAACGTATTATGGGAAATAATTATAAAAATTATATATGTTATCTAAAATTAATTATCAATTTTTTAAGTGTTTGAATAACATTTAATGTTAAAAATATTATTAATAAATAGCATTCTCTATTTCCAAATGATTGTTCGTAGAATAATCAGAATCAGAATCTTAGCGGTCAGAGCGCTTGGACGGTTTCCAAGAGGTTCGCAGAGGGACGCAGGTTCGAATTCTGATGCGTATAAATTTTTATACGTTTTCTAAATATGTCTTTTTCAATTGCCTAAGTGCGCGAATAACACTTAAAAAATGATAAAAAATATGTAATAATATAACTTCTTTATATAAACATTCAAATTCCAACTCTCAACATGCAATGTTTCGAAAGTAGGTGAGAACTGGAGACCAATGTGTCTCAACATTGGGGTCTCCCTTCGCGTCAGAAAGTGATGAATAGAATAAAATATGAAACTATCAATATGTCTTTGCGAAATTTACTAATGTTTGTTACTAATAGACTAGTTGGCAATTATTTGTTAGCCTGGTACTTCAAGTACTGCTTAATAACGATATGTGATTATGGATACGCAGGTATACATGTATTACTGAAGTACGTCAAACAGTTCTAGTTCTAGTAGTATACTTAAGCAAAGTCAAAGTTATGCTTCGATTGCTTAATTATTAATTAAAAATATATATCACAAATAGAATAAATTTCATTGTATCTATCAATAGCCTCACAAACATTTGACTAATACGAAGCGTAAATGGAATTTAAAAATTGTGGTCGGCACTATACGTTATGTAATGCAATCACAGCAATTCAGTAGTCTTTATCACCCCACTCCATTTCAATATCACAAAATATTTTAGAACATGTTACCGCGAAAATAAGAAAACACCATTGTGTTTTCTTTATTGATGTTTCTAGTATGATTATTTAAATTGAAATCAAACTAGTAACGTGCTAGAGGCAATGATTATAAATGTTTTTTTTTTATTTATTTGTTATATATACCAACAGTACAAAGTAACATTTTATAATATACAAATTCGTAGTTTTAGTTGTGAAACTAGTACTAATTACAGGCATATACAGCATTCGTTTTGTATAATAAAATTATTATCTTCAAATACTACTAAAGAAAATTAATAAAACAAGGACATTAAAATGGTATTAATTTAACAATATATGAATCTTTCTCTTGAGGAACAAAAAAGAGAAATTTAGCATATATTATATATATATATATATATATACTATTGCGTAAGCGTGGTTATAGTCTAGTGATGTATCTAAACACCGCGCATAATGCAAATGTGTGAAAGTTGAAGTTTAAATGGATTTTACAGGTGTTTTTTTAAAAACCAAACTTCGAAAGCTTGTTGTAAGAAATGTATATGACAGCCTGAAGCTATTTTTTTATCAAATGTAATTTAGATTGCTAAGTTAGAAATTGTGATATCGATTGTCGATGACACATGATTTTTTCCCGCATAGTGTCATGACTCACCGTTCTACACTTTCTCCTTGTACTCGAAATATCGCATGATGAGTGGCGGTGACTCATTAACAGTTATATAAAAGTGAGAGATGCCAAATTTAAAAGTATTATTTTGTTTATTTTTAATTATAATCTAAATTCACTTGTTACATGTAATCGCTTACTTTGTATTTTATAGAAAGATCGCAAAACATTTCGAGATTATTTTAATATTCACAAGGGGTCCGAAAGACCTGCGCAACAAGCAGCTTCTTGCAATACGAGTATGCTGCAAGAGTCGGAAGTGGCTGAACTAATGAATCCTAGGGTTTCAGCTATCCCTTTAATAAGGGCTCCGCCACATGTAGTCCTGGGTCGTGCTCCAGGCCTAGAAGAAGGAATAATAAGAGAGCGCAGACAATCGCCTCACATTACGGTATGTCACAACCCGGACTATGTCTGATGAAAATGAATCACCTTCGCTTAGTATTTTAATAAATAAATAATATATATTCCATTGTCTCCGCTTTACAGAGGGCTGTAGGTCCTCAGCATTTCTCCGTACTCACTATATATCTCCGTACTCTCTGATTTTCTCTATTCTCTAATGCTAAAATAAATACTAAGATAGACTAGAATATTTTCACATACGAGTATGAAAAGAAAATCTGTTAAGATTACATATAGCACATGAAAAATTTCATAGTTTCACGCTTTATTACCGGCAGTTTTGTATTTGAAGTTGTGTTATGGGAAAATGTACATTATGCTATTCAAATAAGGTTTAAAACAGGTTGTTCATATATAAATCTGAGCAAAGCATAACATTTAACTCAATCAGGTTAAGGCTCGCCCGCTTCTTTGTCTACGTGAGTATTGTTAAGATGCTGTAAACTGATTTATAGACGGCATTTTCAGGTAATACAATGCTGTTAGTTTTATGGGTAAATAGATTAAGACCATTTTAGAGGTTATGTTTTCGGCTTAACGGGACACTTTATATCTAAACGCGATACCAATAATGGTACTATCCATTCGGGGGGTGGAGGGGGGAGGGTTTAATTGCCCTGCCCTGATGAGCAAATATATACATCAACATAATATACAATAGCTGAAAATTAAATGGAGAGTAGAGAGCTTAGTGTCGTAACCCTATATTTGTATGCTTTTTTAACATTTTTTTAAAGTGTTACTTACACACTTAGGAAATTGAAAAAGACATATTTAGAAAACGTATAAAAATTTGAACGCAGCAGTATTTGAACCCGCGCCTCTTGGAAACCGTTTAAGCGCTCTGACCGCTAAGCCATGCATTCTACATCCAGCTACGTTGAATTTTAATAGGTTTTCTAAATATGCCTATATTTTGTATTTCGAAGGTGGCATTAGTAGGTTCTTTTCAAATTTGGTTAGGAAGAAAGAAGTGCTTAGACAGTGTAGCGTAGACTTGGGTAACAAGTCCCAAGTACTGCTCTCCGTAGTCTTCCGGCAACACGCTGGATTCATTGAATGCTAAATAAGGCGTTTCTTTTTTTACCATATGAAACGTTTCCATATTTTAAATATAAACGCTAAACATATAAATTAGTTGGTGTTTATATAAAATAGCCAAACGTGCTAGCTTAAAAATAAATATCCAGTTTTGCAAAGTTAAAAAACCATTAAATTAAACTTTATGAACTTGCTAACTTAGATTGACTTCTTTTGAAATATCATCGCAACTTTCAAATTAATTATGAGATCGTCTTTAAAAAGAAATTAACAAATATATGGGAAATTATGAAAATGAGTAAAGTTTTAAAAATGTTTTAATTGATTTAGAAAAGTATAATAATAATGATTGTTTTAGTTCTTATATTTTAGTTTATTATTTTTTTTCCTTTATTATATTAATACTTGACACGAAAACTTTTTAGGAAAGTAATGCTGATGGAGGGAGTGTGAAATGTGACAAAGCTAAAGTATATATGGTGAGAAGTTGAAATGCAGTATTTTCTATAGTAATACTTCAGAAGCACATAAAATAAATATTATGAGTTCTTTGATTTTCACGATTATTACACATTTTGAAATGAAACTATTTTTAAGCAGATTAATCGCGTATAATATTGTTATTCGATAATACATTTTAGAACCCGATGTTTCGAACACTTTACAGTAGTCCGTGGTCACAGGTCAGTGTCTACCTGTTCTAAAATGTACCGGGTTCTAAATGTATTTTCGAATACCAATATTATATGCGATTAATTCGGTTAAAAATAGTTTCATTTTAAAAATAAATATTACTTTCTAAAACTCATGGTGAGTTTGACATACTAAGGTTATATAAAGTGGCATACAAGTTGCTGATATTACCTAACGCTTGTTTCATGTTAACGAGACTTCTACAGATTCATAGTTTATATAAGTCCACAGTAAGCTGTGTTGCTGTCAGCGTCGATTTTTTGTCAAATCAAACTCATTTATGTTATTATGGCAATAATATGATTACGCTAAATTATATATATATCTTGAATTATTTTGTCAAATAAGAAAATAAAAAGACATTGTACGAGAAGGGCGGAATTCGAATACATATAGAGGAACACAGTGACATCTTGCACACTATACAGTTCGAATCTTGTGGTACACGGGTGTCGCCGAATGAAACGAGTTGTATTACGATATAACGGTAGACGGCTGGCGGCTTCTGTAATATATTCCTATATCGATTCTTCAATTCTTTTCTTCCTATTATCTTCTTGTAACTTTATTTCGAAGCTCGACCACCTAACAATGTTTTCTTTTTCGAAATTGTTTATATTCTGTTGATCCTGTTGACCTTTACATCGACAATGGGGGGTGAGGTAAGAGGGTACTCTGTCCCTGCGAAAAATCCCACCACACAATAGAAATGAAGTAGAAAGGGCCGCAAGCCACCGATCCATCCATCGTTTATTTGAATTACTATTTTCACTAAAATACTAACAGCTTCTTGTAAATAACTTAAAGACTATTTATAGTACATATATGTTATTACCTATTCAAATATATATAATATAATATACGAATCTAAGATTTGATATATATATATATATATATATATATATATATATATATATATATATATAAATATCACAAATTCTTAAGAAATGTAAATTTTGTAAATTTACATATTACAAACTAAATTATTATATTTCTATGTTTATTTGAAACTTTTAAAACTATAGAACACTATTGGAAAAAATCATTATCAATAATAGTAAATAACAAAATTAACAATATTACACTACTATTTAAAAAACTAAGGATTCTATAAAACATAAAACGTATATTAACGCAATATATCTGCGATTAATTTATCATTCAAATAAGTTACATACATTTATAATAATTTCGATGTTAAAATTAAATTATTATTATAATATTAAATGAACATCAAAACAAAGATATAAGAACAAAAGAAAATTAAAATTATACATAAAAATTGTAACAGCTAAAAAACTATCGAACGCGCAATCACCATTATTAACTAATTAAAAGTCGCGCAACTCGGCCATCGCCGATCATTGCCGCGTCGTCGCGAACAGACATAAATCTGACAAAAAACCTTTTAACCTATATACTAGTATTTTACTCGCGACACTCTCTTGTAAATATTGTAGAAAGTTTTATTACAATAATTTTCATTCCTGTTCTTTTTTTTTAATGATGACCCTTTAAGTCAATGTATGGCCAGCATCTTGGCTTTCGAAGACCAAAACAATCACGACGAGAATTACTTTTTCTATAACAAAATATATAAGAATTAAGGCTTCACGCTTTTTCCCGCATAGCAGGAAAGTCAGAGAGGAACATCGTGTTGGGTGGCGAAGCTCAACGCCGCCCTGTGCCTTTTTTACTAGAACGGAGAAATGAAAATAATGAAATTATAATAATTTCACCGAGTGGGAACCAAACCTACAACCAATCGCAATTACATCCAGACACGGTCCCACTGCGCCACAATATACACATTTGCAGAAATCTTCCTATTTATTTCTATCTAACGGCATAAATTTCTAATACCCACATCGGCCTTGAATACTGTTTTACTAAGAATTACCACGTTACCCTCGGGGTTTTAGAATTCTTTCTTAGAACGACACTATATAATAGCTAAAACAATTTAAGAATTCACATTTTTTTTAAGATAGTTCCTTTTTAGTTAAAATCACATAATGTCTAATAATCGAACAGGTTTTAAATTGCTTTTTCGTTATCCATATCATTATAGTAAAGACAGGCTCATACTGAAAATATTATATTGTCATGGAATTTGAAAACGTGTCCAAATGTCGAGAAACTCGGGTGGCAGGAAATGGGCACATATAGCTATATATCAGTTACCAGATTTCCTAACGCTGATTGATAGGCAGGTTTAGATGAATGTAATGAAAGCGTGTTATAAAATAAAACAGGTGCGTTACTTTCATTTAAAATACCGATTAGATACCGCCAATCAATTTAGTGTGTAATAATACTAATATACTAATAATACTAATATAATAATAATACTTGAAAATTTTATAAATTCTTTTCAAATCCGTTTAATAATGTTGTTCTCTTTTTTAAAATACAAATAAGTAAAAAACCAAACAAACAAATCATCGAACTAACATATATATATTGTATTTCTGCTTCACGCTTTTTCAGAGAGAACCGTGTCAAGAATGAACCGTTGAGAATGTGTCAAGACACACCGTTCCTCACTTATTTTTTATTACTAAATACATTTATTTTATTGTTACTAAAATAATAATAAATAATAGATTACAGTGATATATCACTAAGTCTTTTTATTTTACCTATTTATTGGTTATAGAAAAAAAATACGATCCATGCTCCAATTTCTGTGCTAAGCTGCTTTAAATTCGATACTTAACCACGTTAATATATCAACTTGAGTTTCGTGAATGTAAATCCCGCTCAGGGCTCGTCACTCTCAAGGGGATACGTGGAACCGTACTTTATAACCAGCTGATTTGAGAGAGAGAAAAATTAAGTTTATTACGCAAATACACTGGTATTTTACCGTTGATAGAAATACAAAATATTCTTTCGCTTGACTTACAGGGAAATATATATCCAGATAGCATATTATATTTGAATCTTCTTACTTTTATATCTTAATTTATGTTGAAATCGGGTTTACACTATAAATAATAATCATTTATTCTATTAGGTTATTTGAGGTTTTACATATATTACAGATGCTAAATAAAGATATACTGTACTCGTATTGTGTCATAGCGCAACTGAGCTATACATTGGCGCGGGTTCAAATCCCGCTGCGTTGAAATTTTTATACGTTAAAAATATGTTTTTTAATTTCCTAAGTGTAATATAAAAAATTTGAACCCATGCCTCTTGAAAACCGTTCAAGGTCGCGCAAGCCATGCATTTTCCAACGAATTTTCTAAATATGCCTTTTTCAAAGATTATAAAGATAACACAAACGAACCAGTATTATATAGAAATGTTTCACTTCACAAGATCAGTCCACGATAATAAGCTTTTACATTTTAAAACAGTAAACAGTTTGCTAGCTTATGCTTAAAGAAAATAGTTTTCAGTTTACAGGATTTAAAAGAGTATTTCAAATATTTATACTTTTTTGAAAGGAATTTTAATCTTACTTATCTGTTAGTCTAAGTAGTTGTTTTCTCTGAAGTCAATTTCTTTAAAGTTGAAACACAATACTGGTTTCATGTAATTGTTATGATAAGATAAGGTGCATTTGTAAAAACAGACAATCAAGTAATGGAAATGTAATTTAAACATACATGTAAAACAATAATTTTAATTTAACTAAAAATCAGTATGCCCGTAGTATATTAAATAAATAATTAAAAAAACAAAAAAAACAATTCATCGCAGCGCAGTAGAACAGCTTCTGCTTGTAACCACGATTGGTTGTGGGTTCGATTCTCAGACGGAGGAATCTATATTATCTAAATTATTTCCTTTCTCCGCTCTGGTATTTGAGTGTGCGGCGCTGAGTTACTCAACATGCAATGTCTTGATTTCCAGGAAAATGGAGATCGGAATGCCTTGACACTACGAGTAGGTTCTCTCTGACTACCCTGCTATGCAGGAAATCACAAAGAGATTTTAGTAAGGAATTAGTTAATTTCTTTTAGATTAATATATTTTATAGCCTAATACTAATTCATTGTTTTCTAATATTTGTACACTTTGATAAAGATACGAAAATTTTGTTTTATAACAGAACGAAGATTCATAAATTGATGATTAATTTATTTTAGCACATTAACTCTGCCATTTTGCGTCCGCAATTTAGACATTGCGTGTTGAGTATAATAAGTGAAGAAATTAAAATAATTTAAATATAATCTAATTCCCCATGTGGGAATCGAACCTGCAAACAACCAATTGCGTTTACTGTGGCCTCAGTCTGCACTGTTTAATAAACATAAAAAAGTAACTGTGAGCCAATTTAAACATCATAATACTCTTATGTACATCAGTTAGCATTAAAATCTATTAAGCTAAATGTACACTAAGCGTTTTCCTTTCTTTATGGTATTTTAACTTTATTTTTAAAGAATAATGTGTGTTTTCAGTTACTAAAGGCTTTTTAATTTTTTTGTAAACAGTATTTTTTTGTAATACGTTTGTAATGGTGAATTAAATAACTATCTAATGATACAATCAACGGTCAACCGATAAAACGATCTTTTGTCAATGTAATATACATCTTTACAGTTTTATTAATGAAACATTAAGTAATTGATGAAAACAAAAAAAATTGCATTAGGCTTTATCCCGCATAGCAGGGCAGTTAGAGAGAATCTAGAGTCCAGCCGTCACCGAGAATTTGCGTGTTGAGTGGCGAAACTTACCAGAGTGGAAAAATAAAAACTAATTTAAATATAATAAATTCTCCGAGTGAGGATCAAACCCACCAACCGTATTTACAGTCATACGCAGCCCCACTCCACCACGCACGCCACGAACACAACACCTCTCAAAATGTTATAATATTAAACGATATCTTTTATCTTCATGTAAATCATGTTCCAGTCATAAACCTCTATTGTTTTTACTTTAAAAAAATTAGGTAGCTACTAGTTAGGTAACGGAGCTTGTTTCAGCAATTACTACGAGAAAAGCACCAACGTTTTAAATATATTTTCATTTACTACAATCACCATCCGTTCGTAATTGGACCCAAGTGACATGACATTTCATACAGTAAACATATATATATATAGTTTCGCTGCTTTACAATACGTTCTCACTTAGCTTCGTGTAATCACAGGTAATTTACTGCCACTGGCTTATCACATATTAGAGAAAGCTAAAATTTCGTGTTAAGAGACTGTTTTCCACTTTACGCCTAATTTCGGTTATTAAATATAAGCCTATTATACACATCACAAAGGTATTACAATGTCAAGAAGTTTCTTAATCCATCCATCCATTCCATCTGTCGCGTCGGTCGTCGTGTCGAACTGCAATCAGTATGGATTGTCGGTATCAAAGGGAAGTGAGCTGAGTCTTGGGAAAATTACTATTCGAAAGGTTAATATTGAAACTGCATGAGCCTTACATTTTATTTTCAATAATTCACCCTTAGTTATTTCTTGTCAATAATTTCAAAAGCTTTTTTTCATATTTTCAAAATAACTTCGCAAAATTATGAACAATAAACAGTTTTATTTAGGATTAATAAAAAACGCGCTAAAAAATATTGTCTTCAAAAATTTATAAGCAAATCGGACGGTAAAATTGGTAAAAGTAGTGTTCTAAGATTTTACATACATAGATAGATTGAGATAAAACTGATATAAGCATGTTAAAAGCTTTCTTTATTGCTCCACGCTTTATTCCTAAAAGAACAATAAATATATTGTTTGAATTCAACGATAATAATCTTGACGATTCAAACCTGCAATATATGCGCGATACTTGATATTGAAAAAAAGTAATAAAAACTTGAACGTTACAACTTCGTCATTAAATTCATAAAGTAACAAGATGTTTTTCGTTAAATTCTTACGTTTATTAAAAAAAGTTTACCAATATTGCTTTTGATTACTTACTTTTTATAAGAAAATAGCCTTAAACGGGATTCGAACTCATGTTGTGTGAGACGCTTTACAACATTTCTACTTCAGCACGTAACTAACTAACGCATATATAATTATATATGCGTTAGCTTCTTTATGTGGAATTCATAACATAACTTACAAGTTCATCTTACAATTTATTCAAAAGTCACTTTGATATTTTAACATACCCGAGAGAGAGCTTACAGAATTCACATTACAACTACTGAAATTTATTGGAGCATTTAAAATTGACAGTCAAAGGGTTCATTGGGAGATTCGAAATTGATACTAATATTCCATTCGTTCGGAAATATTTCTTTCATTTGTATGAGCGACCCGTCTGTACTCTGTATGTTTCATATGTAGATATATATCGCTATAACTAAATTTAAGAATATTTTGAGGCCACCATTGTGGCGCAGTGGAACAGCGTCTGACTGTAAACGCGATTGGCTGAGGGTTCGATTCCCACTAGGGGGTAATGTTTGTATTTAAATTATTTTCATTTCTCCATTTCTCCGGTCTAGTGATGAGACAAAGCGCGATCTTGAGTTCCACCACCTCAGCACGCAGTGTCTCGGATTCGGGCGGAAAATGGAGAACGGAGTGACTTGACACTAGGTTGTCTCCGCATATAGCATAGCAGGGGCTATGCGAGAAAAAGCGGGAAGCTGAAAAAATATCATATTTTTACTAAACAGCTCAATGGTTAACATAGTGTGATATGACGAGGCCAAACATTTTATATCAGCTTTTAATTTTGAGAAACAAAATTTTAGTTAACTTTAGTAAACTGATATGAAGTGGAGTTTTTGTTATAAATCACTTAAACATTTTGTATTAAATTTGAAAAATTACTTTCCTAACCTGACTTCAAATTAGGTCCTAGTCGTGTAAAATATATCTATACCAATATAAATGAAATTGAAGTGTCTGTTTGTAATATTAAAATAACGCTTTTTGCT